>CP045896.1:8573830-8612497 GCA_013387185.1 Caligus rogercresseyi
AGCGGCATATCAAGAAGTTATTGTCTTTTTATTGAATATGGTGTTATTAAGAATATCTACAGTTTTGTCTTAATATATGTATTTAGGGACAATATATGCCTTTAAACAGGCTTGAGAGCGATAGATATTTACTACGATTTAAAGATAAACGTCATAACGGTAACAATCCTCAAGCCAGCTTCGAGTAGTTTCATTCTTAGCCTTATGCACGATAAACTATCTTTTTGCATTTGGAATAAACCCATTGTTCTCAGGCCTTAGTGTAAAGTAGGCAACGAGAAAGACGAAAACTTCTGCAGCTCCGATACGAACCGGCATTGCTATCTTTAATATAGTCAATTTAGATGTCCTTTTAATATATACCGACATACAAAGTCTATAGTAGTCTTATTATGCAATACTAAAAGTGAAAGAAGTTCATAAAATATTTTTTTCCCTTTGCAATCTTATTGAATAAATTATACACTCAGAGAGTGCAACCTCCGCCGTCACGGGGTCCTTATGAGCCTCCGAGGCGGATTTTTCACGACTGAGGCGGCGTAGAGGGACGGGGGAGGGTCCCCTCGACGGAAATTTCCGAGAGGAAGACGCCCTGGCACCTGATTTCACATCACAGCGACATCTATTGGCAGAGTAGGCTAACTTGAAATATTTATTAGTATTTAGCTTGTTTTGCATCTTAATTCTGCACTCAGAGATGCCAAAATTTAATCACTTGTTACTTTGGCATTTCCAACAACTCCACAAAGTTTCATTCAAATCCGTTGCGTACTTTTTGAGTTATCTGCTGACAAACAAACGAACAAACAAACAACCAACAAACAAACGCCAGTGAAAACAATACCTCCTTCGCGGAGGTATAATTTGACAGAAGTAAATGAGTCCCAGTGATAGACTACATTACGTCATGAATCAAATAATTCTTCATAAGTGATTAAATCTTACATCCAGACAACATTACAATTAAAAGTCCTTGTTGAACGCATAGTTGGAAAAGTTTGAAGGAATGTTGCAGAATTAATATCCCGTTGCAACCACTAAGCTCGAATATAAAGTTGAATATATGGCTCAGGTTGGCAGAAAAGTAAAGTATGCGAATTATAGAGCATCATTAATGATGCAAGATAAAGGGAGGATGACCATCAATGATGAGAAAACCACCCTTCTTAGTTTGATAAATGACTCACGTATATATTTATCTTGTATACATACTCTCTCGAAATAGGTAAAGCGTTAAAGTAAAGTAGCGCATGCAAGAAAAAGTAAACAAAAAAATTGGCCAAAGTTTTGGTTACTTTCCTAACGTTAGATGTCGCTAGTCCATGAAATTACGTCACAATCCTATTTAAAACCGGTTTAAAGGTATTAGTATGATGATTTGAAATATATCAAATCACTACAACATTGTTCGAGATTCCAAATATAAATAATAATAAAAGGACTTTGTTATTATTTTCAAAGAGCTCTAGCATCAAAGCGCCCCTTACGGACTAAAGAAGAACTAAATTGTGGCCAATTCCTTTTGGGAAAAAGGAAGAATTTATGTTATGCATGCGCTACTTTAATTTAACGCTTTAGAAATAGGGACCTATTTCGTGAGTATCTTTTTTTTAATATAACATTTTATGAAAACTTCCCCATAAGACCTTAACACAACACATGTCCTTATAAACCATTTGTTTAGTCAATTATATAATATGCGATTCATAATATTAATACAAACATTATTGTCCTTTTACATTCAATTCACTTCTTGGGACTCTTCACAGATCACTCCATAATATTTTACGTAAATGAATTAATATCTTGGGAAAACACACACACACACATTGTATATACGAGGAGTCAGCTATCGCTGTATGTTATGTTTTGGGCTTAGTAAAATGTCAACAACAAATATAGGAGAAGGTTTTATGAACCTTTTCAACAAATTCTTCATACTCGAACCAACACTTTTAATCTTTAAAAGCATTGGTTTGTTTAGATTGAGATATAGTTTTACTCCAATATATGTAATTAATTTTATTTTAAAGCATACCGTTGTATCAATATTATTAAGACTTCAAGATACGGAAATAAATTAAACTGTGTACAATGACATAGATGATGACCTTTATGTGTACTACCTGCTATTTGGTTAATAGGCCAGCCATCTCATTGGTTTCTTCGCATCTCATTTTATGTAGGTCACAAAATATATGACCCACCATAAATCAGTGAAGTTGTTTGTCAATATTTTTTTCCTTCTTTATTCTTCTGGCTTCTTTTATTCTCTCTATTTTTGTTCATCAACTACAATTGTATCAAACAAAAAAGAAAGGAGACATGAAGATATATATATATATATATATATATATAAACAATAGTAGGACAAGGATATATAAATCCAAATTGACAGTTTGAGGTTTCAATCACCATATGTTAGCCATATGGGAAGAGCATCAATGCGTGGCGCCTTTTTTTCTTCATTCAAATGGAAATGTTTGTTATTTTTGAATATGTAAATATTCATCCCGTTGCTGTGAAGGTTTTTTAACCCCTTAAAACGTTTTCAGGAATGTGAAAAAATGTTAATCCTTTCCTCACAAAGATATCCATCCTTGATAAAAAGGAAAACCTATTTAAATAGGGTACATATAAAAGGATTTTAAGTCTCTCTCTGTCTGAAGAGGGATTAAAGATTTGACATTTTATTTTCAGTTCTATTCTTTGAGGGTTATTGCCTTTCTATGAGTGGAGGACCAAATAGGTACAACTCGTGTTTCTCATTTGTGCGCCTCCTCAAATACGCAAGGAAACGATCATTGTTTAACGAGCTTTTAATCATAGGCAATAAAATATGTCATTGTCTTTAGTTATACATTGATGTTATAAACTTTTATAAATATGGTAATGTGATATGGCCTTTAAAATCCTTGTAATTCTGATAGTAAAAAGATTTAATATATCTATTGTTATCACGCTGAAAAGTCTATCAAACAAAATTGTAAGCATAATTAATGTAGATATGTGTATTCGTAGGTGTTATGATTGAACCAAAATACTGTTTTCCCGTATATTTGTTCGATGGAATTGCCCTATTCGTGTGGATGCTAATGATCATTAATTCGTCCAAATTAGTCCATCGAATCCGATCTTTTGTATGAGATTTATCAAACTTTAACGCCCCCTCTTGGGAGGAATCGAACCTGTGACCTCAACATTTAGAGGTCAGCACGTTTCCACTGAGCTTAGGAACTCAATTTGCTTCTTATTATGCTGCTTTTATGATGATCTATGCTTTATATCCTTTATACATCTGTGATCATAATTCTTCAATATCCCTGATGGTAATTATTTAACTCTCCCACATTTAATGAACTAAGATTATTGTGATATGGGCATCGATCTATATAATAATTACTATTATATAGGTCCGTGGATATAGCAAATATACTTGCCGCCAATCGGTTTCATGACGTCATTCCTTTACGTCATAAGGAACATGGTTTCCATATGTAGACGCACTCGAGAGTGTTCTTTTTAACAAACTTATTTTTTAACAGACACAGGTGGAGGTAAGGTACATTAGAGAGTATATAGTAAGAGAACAATGTTGAAACTATCAAGTGTCGCAAGCGATGCTTCATGACAATGAAGAAAATAAGTTTAAGTTGTAGTCAAGAACTTTGTTATGACTAACTCTTTTGCTTTTAGTTGTCTCATAACCTTTGACAAAAAATATATTTTGAGTAAATATATAATAATTAAAGTTGTTAATTTAACACCATTTTAATTTAAATAGTTTTATGACTTTGTAATAATCTGTCCACTAATTAGTCTTCACTTAAGTCAGTTATCTATTTGAAAAGTATGAAGTATCATCAAACAGTAAGGACCAAAGGAATTATATTAATTGTTTATTTGAAACATCGGTACAACCAAAGTAAGTATTCTAAATTATGATCAGATCATGCTTCTAACTAATATTTCGTCATGATGCAATTTGATACTACACTAAGTTTTTTTTGTATTACAATACACAGTTATATTGAGATACCCTCAGAAATAGGTTGAACTCGATTTTACTTATGTGAATCCATGGGGGGTTGAAGGATCCCAGTAAACCCATTTATAGACATAGAAACCATAATTTTTCTTGTCCAAGACATAACTTTGGCGAGGGGTTAAGACCACCTATAATTACTTTGCTCTTGAGGAGTCCTTCAAATGGAATATATGTGTATGTGTACTTAGCGGAAACAAAGTTAAAAATAGACAACGTCCCCCTGTTGAGGAAAGTAGGACGGAAGCATTTTTGCTCTCTCCCACACGGTGTAGATTGATTATTCCGTTCGACTTGCACCTGCAAATGATAAAAATCATGCGTAGTATTTCAAAGGACTCGAATAACATACAGACCTTATATATGTAACTTTCACGCTGGAAATAAAAAATATTTTCATATAGTTAAAGAACGCAAAAAAAATCGTTATTTTTCATTTTTTTTTACTTCATATAAATAGCAACAAAATATTATAAGCATTTAATACCTTTGGAAGGCCACATTAGGATATAAATGGCATTATTACTCAGCAGAGTGCTTAAGAATATCTTATTTCTACCAAGTAAAGCAATTAGTTTTTAGGTCGCAAATACACCCATTTTGGTTCCTCAAAATGAATCTATCATCTAATATATATGGGACTTCTGTTATTGATCATTCATGGCTTTCATATCATAATCTTATACTATGTACTTTCAATAGGCTATATGCTATTTTAATTACATTTTATGTCCAGGATTGCTGAGTTTTCATTTATTTTCTTTATGCATTTATTTAAAAAAAAATACTTGTGAGCGTAGAATGTCTCATTTGAGTCCAAAAGTCAACCATATTTGAATAGATTTGGTTATATATTTAAAGTTTAGAATCTACTAAAGCAAACAATATTTAGAGGATCTATATAATTTAATGAAATTATTTGTTTTGAGTATTTTCTACGTATTTGCCGCAATTTTAATGCATATAATTGTACTTGTATGTGTTTTAAAACAGTGAATAAAAAAAGAGATTTACTTCTCTAAATACCGTGACGTTAGACGTTTCGGCCGAATCATCCAGCGACTAAATGCGTTGGAATGCATCATTCTTTTAATAGAATATTTAGTTATTTATTATCGTTTGTCATAATAAGAATTGAATTTCATCTTAACTGCAGGCCGAGAACTAACTACATATATTAAAATTGTTATCCTGTTTCATAAGATGTCTGCCCAAAGGATTTTTCATATTTTTTAAATATTTAAAACCTTTGCTTCTTGTGTTTCTTTTCATGGAAAAGGGCTAATTCATTTTGAATTGAGTGAGAGTGAGAAGAAACTGAAATTTGAAACAATTATTATTTTTTCTAAAAAGAAATATCTGGCATCATGTAACCTCCTCAACGAATATAATAACACCTTCACTCAAAATCGGATTCCTAAGCATTTAAATATTTTGTTCTTCTTTGATTTTCCCTCCAATATTTTTTAAAAGAACTCCTGAGCGGAATCACTAAAGAGACAATTAGAATAATATAAAAAGGAGATCCACTCATTATAACATTCTTCTACGTTTATTTTTCTTTTCACTTGTTTTTTGGCATCAAAACCGTTGACCTTCCATTGGACTCTCACATGTTGTTCCCATCTTTTATTTTGTAGTAGAGGGTTTTTTCTTCTTCTTTAAATCCTTACCTAGATGTTTATTATTTTTAAATGGAAAAAACGTTATTTTTATGGTGGTATATAAAAGCCGGCCGGAAATTTCCTTTAGGAAGCGTAGACGTTATTTTTTGGTTGAAGGGCAGAGCATCAGACGCGAAGCGCGACCCCTCCTTTTCCACCAGCATTCCAAAAAAAGGGGGAAGAAAAGAATAACAAAAGCCTTGTCCGTTTAAACAGTTGGATTCGTGTCAGTGAAAGGCCGGTCATGATGTCTTCTCTTCATCATCTATTTCTAGTAAGGAATCTTCAGAGTGTCCATCATGTGGAAGTGTTGAAGCTGAGAGTGACAATGTGTGTCCCAGCTGCGGAACACTTGTGGACTCTTACTCATCCCTGGTGGCTGATAAATCAGGATACCTCACTTTTGCGCCGGGGAATACGAGCACCACATCAACGGCTAGCACTAACCACTACGGCCAGTCCAAGAATGAAATCATCCGCTTCGCAGAGGCAAATGTCTCAGGGGACTCCAAGAAACAGGTGCTACAGTCGGTCAAAAAAATCATTGCCAAGGGTGGAGTCCTCTTTCGAAAAGAAGCTGTGGCTGCAGCCGCAGCCTACCATGTCTTCCGATCCTCTTCAAACGATCTCTCAAGCGTCAAGGACTTTTCTCTCCGCTTCGGCGCCAACGTTCGCGACATTCAACGCGTCCTCAAAGCCCTCCCACCCCTCGAACCTCCCAAGGAAGATAACTACGTCTGCTACATTCGCGACATTCTTCTATACGGCGAATTCTGGGATGCTTCTGGCTCTGGGATCGATAATGAGTCCATGATCCAGCGAGTCGTCCGTCTGGCCCGCATCCTGGGTAGACCTTTTCTCTCACAGGAGTTTGTTCTCGCCGCTAGTATTGTTCTCTACCGCGCCGAGGCCTGGAACACGAATCGAGTCCTTTTCAAGAGACGCCTTCGAGGGAGCGTGGAAGAAATCCTGGGGGAAGTGGGCCTCCTTCATTCCTCCCTCAACCCCTCCAAAGTCTCCCTGGAGACACGGAACATTCTCAAGAAATGTAAAGAGCTCGTACGGCGCCTGCCCTATGTCATGACAGAGGAAAATAAGACACGGAGTTTAAAGTCCGGGGAAGTCTACTATTACATCGATGACCTCCTCAAGCACTCGGATCTCATCCTCTACTCTTCCTCCTCGGCGGCTCCTCAAAGGAAACCCTCTTCAACCTCCTCCTCAAGCAACAACTCTTCCATCCTCTCATCCTCAAGTCTCCTCCACCAATCCTTCAAACGACCCTGTGATGAAAATGAAGGCGAAAACATAGGGAAATCGGCACCCATCTTTAAAAAGCCTCGGAAAGCCTTATGACGAGGATATAACTCTGTTCAATCATCTCTTGCAAACTATCACTTCTTCAAATTTTATATTCCTATTTTTATTATTATTATTATATTCTTTCAATCAAAAAATGATATATATTTATATTTTTATACATGATATTATATTTCTTTCAATGAGTGTTCTAACTTTTAACATATAATGTGATTTCTATGTCTTGATAAGTCAATAACAAACGCTTTCCAAGTTATTTTTTTGTTTTAATTAGAGAAGTGGACAAAAGGAGAAGAAAAATTATCCCATAAGTAAACAATGATGTTTTGTCGTGGAGATATGAGAGGTCCGGAATAAATCCATATTAATGGATAGAAGATAAATTCATATATTCATTTTTATATGCAATGATATTACATATATTATGTTTTCTCTCTACTTTTATTCTAAATAAAAAAGATCAGAAAACAGTACAGTATTAATTGAACGGTTTTAAATACAAGTTTTATTCTAATTATACCTATAACAAGGGGAAAATATGTACTCCCACCACATAACACTACTAAATTATGTAATGTAGTGACTCATCATTATATAGATATATAAACACATAGAGAGAATAAAGAAAGGGAATATTATAACTTCAGATAGGTTGCAAACACATTAAGTAACAATGAAGAACATTCAGAAAGTGTAATTATATGTCAAATATATTTTTTCAAACTATGTACTTTTTGTCCTTTGATCTATTGAAAGGATATATATATATATTATTGCAACACAAGACTGCTCGGGATTAAATACATCTGAAGCAGATCTCGGGAACTCCGTTACTGAACGCACGTTCAAAATCGAACGGCTGAAAGGAATATAAATGAACGGATGTTTTTTGTTGGCGTTCGTCCGTTCAATTTATATTGCTTTCAAAAGTGTGGACGTTTTTTGTAAAAAGAAGTTCAATCAAAGTTTCTTATGTCACTTCAGAAAAAAGTGAAGACGGTTTTTTTTACAAAAAGAAGTGCAATTGATATTACTGCGAGTCATCCTGGGATAAAAGTGAGGAGGTTTTTTTAAATAATGGATTTTTTTAATATTCTAAATAGGGAATAATTGATATTTTTCTTCAACGAACACCTGAACGGAGTTTTTCAAATCGAATGAACGAACACAAAGGCTGCGAACGCCAACAAGCCTGCTACTATCTTAAGGGATCATTAGAATATTATTATTTTTGTCTCTCTTATGTCAGTGTATTTTTATTGAATAGAAATACTAAATGTCATTGCAAGCGATACTGAGATGAAGGCAGTCAATGCAAGGTTGAATGATGCCCTCAATCCGGAGGAAAAGTAGTTTTCACATATCCCCGTGACGCAATTTGGGGAATAGCTCTCCAGGACTTCAATGGTGGACTCCGTTGTTCCTAGCTTGTTTTGTGCTCTGCAGGTATATTTTCCGATTTGGCTGTAGTCCAAGTGCTTGATCCGCACTGTGGTCTCTGTAAAGTCATCATTGGTGGCAAAGCCGGCGTCGACGATGTAGTTCTTGTTTGTCGTCACGACAATGTTGTCGCGGAGCCATGTGATGGAGGGAGGTGGATAGGCCTCGATGTGACATACCAGCTCCACGCCATAGCCAATGGCTTGAGCAATCTTCTCAGTATGACTGTAAAAAGAGATTGATAAAAGTACATGAATAAAGTTGTCATTAGTTAGGTAGGTTTTATTTTCGATGGAAAAAAAAACAAGATTGGAGAACATAATGAAACTTCCATAGCTTACATTTAAAAAGTTAACCCTCTTGCTATTTTACGGCTTAAAATGACTTATGTTAGGGTTAAAAACAATTTTAAAACAATTGGAAATGGATGATTTTTTCAAATTATCAAGAATGGGAAAATAATCCTTTGTTTTAATCAAAATATGTATTCCACAGCATCGAAGTTAGATAACAAAAATAAATTAATTTGAGATGCGTTTATCTAGTGGTTTATTCAGAATACGGGTCATTTAGACCCAAAGACAAACGTGAAAACACAAAATATATTTTTTAAATACAATGAATGATATATACGCTCTACCAAAACCACAAATCTATTATTTTAATTGTAATCGTAAAATCTATGTTTGAAATGTTATAATTTATTTTTTTACACTTATCGTTTTTTTTTTTTTTGTTTTTGATGGATTGGCTTCCTTGTGATTAAGTAACAAGGAATTAAATTTAGTAATTCAAACCTAGGTTTTTTAAAGAGGTTGCTACAAATTGATTTTCATCTCAAGGGAGTCAAATATATGCCCTCAGCATTAAGAGTTGAACACACTTACGCTCTGAGCTAATGTGCTATCCTTTCATCCTATATAAAATCCTTCAATTAATTGAAAGCTTGTTCAGTGGATCGGCATTCAAATTTGTGTTCTGTTCATGACAACGAAATTAATTATTTCATTTTATGTCTACTTTGTTTTTAGTGTATTTATTTGTGCTTTTATTGTAGAAGGAAATAAAAACATATACCTGTTACAAAAAATATTTTCGTTTTTCATTATTAAAAATAAAGTTTTAGAGTATCCTCCGAGGTTTGAAAGTTTATAACTATAATGCTTAATTATATTATTCATATTTCATCGTTGAAAATCGGACGTGTTTACTGATCACATATTTTCTTTAAAAAGGTTAATAAAATCCCTCTTCTTTTTTGTGACTTTACAGAAATAGTATCCTTTTTTCAGCAAATTGATGTAATCTTTTTTGAAAAATGCTAAATAGTAATAATTAAATATTATTATTTTCACAATATTTCCCTTCAGATGTAATCTTTATATGCCTCTATATTCGACATTATGTCTATCCCTTATACAATTCGAAAGCAGTCATTAGAGATTCATTTTTCGGAACCTAAAAATAAATTGTTGTACCTATATGAGTTGAAAGTATACATTATAACTTTGTATTTAAATTACTAAAACACTTGATTGACATTGTGTTATATAAAAAAGCAGATGTATTTTTTGTGTTCAAAGTTTTTTTTAATATTGATTGTAAATTATGAATTGAAGTTAAAGAAGAAATCTGTTGAAGGAACTATTTAAAACAATATTCATTGTTCATTGAAAATAATCGTGTTTGAGCATGTTATGCAACACAAATAAGAGATTAAAGTTTTAAAATAAATAATAAATAAACGTGGATGACTAAATATTTAAACAAATGCATTTTCAATGTTTGATATACCAATAATGATCTAAAATATTTTTTTAACCACGGATATACATTCTTAAAATTAAATGTCAATATACTAAGGGGTACGATAGCCGTGCATGTTAAGTATAAGCAATTATTTAATTGCTTAGAAATTGAATCCACAATTATAAATTTCGAATCAATAAACTTACATTTTCCCATGATTATAGGTATAATTGATAATATTGTTGAAATTATATCTCAACCAAAAAATGAATATGATTTAAGTTTACCATTTAATTAAATATTGCATATTCTTAAAGTAATAATTAATTTAGGTTTAGCCTTATAACTTTATTTTTTTTTAAACCTAGTGATTTTATTAAACTATTATATATATTCATTTATATTTTTTGAATATTTTCAACAATTCTATATATAATTAACTTCTTGTGTGTACTTTAGAACTTTGGACTTTAAACAACTATATTTAATCATTAGAAATTTAGATAATGAAGTAAAAAATATATAAAAAGATGTCCTAAACAGAAATCCCAAAAATATGATATAATATATTTCTTCATTATATAGCAAGACACTAAAAGCATTATATGCTGGAATTGTTACAAAAAAGATATTATACGAATTTTTTTGCTGGTGTTTGACTTAATAAGGTGCGAACCCCATTTCTTTCAACATACATTCTTAAAACTATTTCAGTCATAATCTCCACGATAAAGTGGGGTGATTATTTAATGATATTTGAATTGATTTTATTCTGTGGATATGCAGTAAAAAGTTTTAATGGCCCAAATTATGCTTCCCTATCGAATCCGAATCATATCGTCCATTAATAATTAAATGGTGATATATATTAAAGCTCGCTAGATTTTTTATCTTTTGAATCACAATATTTCAAAGCATCGCAATGTTATTAAACGAAGAGGCCTTCGGATCATAAGTTTGTCGAACATTACCTAATTAGAGTTGTATTATAGCCTAATGGTTTGATAATATTTAATATCATTTTAAATATAAAGAAGGGAGGTTTTCTCTTCAATTAAATTAGTTTAAATCGGAACTTTTAATATTGATTAATCACAAAACCTTTCTTACATTTTAGGATTGTTGTACATTTTTTTAAATCTTAATTATTTTTGTTTAATGCCCTCTATTAACTGATTTTTAAGATGACCTGACGAAAAAAGTCAAATAAGGCGTATATTTAAGACCTCCTGTAAATTAACTTTTAATACCCTACAAAATTTAAATATCACCATGCTAAAGATTCAAATATAATTGATCCAAGTAAAACATTATACCTAAAATGACTCAAATGAGGTCATACTTAATAAAAAATATATAATTAAGTCATTATTTTATCCCAAAGATATATAAATCTTTAGAATGATTAAAGGAAATAATTGTAATTTTCGACAGTTGACGTATGATTATAGAAAATGAGATGATCCAAAGAACAAAAACATTCCCAAACTTAATTGTAAGTCCAGGCTAGGGATAAGAAAAGGTCATGTTTTTTTCGAACGTGATTGGTTGAAAGAAAAGGATATCAAAAAATTGGCATTATGCAATAAAGTATTCCCTCATTCGTGGCTTTTGAAGAGAAGGAATTCATTTTTAAGAACATAAACTATTTTCTTCTTAAGGCCTCGAACCATGTCATTTTCAAATCCTTTGAATGAACTCCTTCAATATAATATTACTAATTGAATCAAGCATCTGCTCATAAAAAGGGAAATAATAAATATATATAATGTTTATTAAATCTCACGACAATTATTCTCATTCTAACGATAAGATATAAAAATGAACTGAATGGAGTTGCCAGATAATTATATATATATTATATATATATAGATATATTATTATATATATATATATATATATATATATATATAATATATATATATATATATACAGGTTGCACGCGTTCCACTTTTTTGCTTCCGTTCATCGTTCCGTTAACTCTTTCCGTTCCGTTCATCGTTCCGTTCAATTCTTTCCGACGGAACGCCGTTCAATTTGCGTTCCGTTCAAAAATTGGATTTCAAAACTATCTCATAAGAAGCTCTTTACTTTTCACTGCATCCTCGTATTATCGTATAAATTTTAACCAGGCCCTATAGTGTAGACTTGAAGTTAGTTACCGCAATTAAAGTTCCAAAAACTTTACAACTTCGATAATATATTTAAGAATAAAATAGTTGAGCCAGAGGCTCGGCCCGAAAAATAACATTTTTTTTGCCGACCCAAAACGTTACAATATGAAAAGTCAAAGATGTAAAAATCCCACCCACATAGTCCCCGAATTTCTCGTCTTATTACTCATAATTATTGCTTTATCTGAGAATCATTACGAAAGTTATTTGTTTAAATCTTTAGAATAACATTACTTTATAAATTAAACTATTTATTTGCTGATAAAGGAGCTGTTTTTCAAATTTTCATCTCCTATATTTGTCCTTCGCAATAAATTTTGATTTGGAGAAGAGTCTCTCCGAACTGGCACTGCTGGAAGTATAACATTATATCGAATGAAAATCTTTTCAATCCTTTTATAAGCAATAATTGATTCCATTGCCTCAGACTCATCGGTTAAAAGCGGTCAACCTCCTGCTTAGCTGAATAAGTCTTCTTTGGCATCTGGCAAAGAAATTGCCTTTTTCTTCCGCTGCTGGTTCTTGCGAACGTTGACTAAAGGAAAATCTTCCAATAATTCAGCCCTTTCTATAAATAATTCTTGCTAACTTTCTTTGTAGGTACTACAAGTAGTACCCTAGCGCAAGAGTATTTTCAGATTGAAAGATAAACTTTGACGACAACCGTTTTATAGAGGTTTACACAAAAAGTTTGACAGTTAAAACACTTAATAAAACATTAACATAAATTCATTCGTACGTACTTTATAGAGAAAAGAACATAGAGCAAATCTCATTTTAAAGTATAATATTAAACTTTCGGTTGAAAATATAATTGGTTTATGTACAATTAACGACATAAAACGTGGACCACTACAGTAACTAAATATTGATTTAGTGACCGACAACGAACCTTATAAAATGTATAATATATACTAAAATCGAAGTTGCATTTCTTCTTGAATATTATTTGAACGGAACGCAAAAAAACATTTTAGCGTTCCGTTCATCGTTCCGTTCAATTTTTTCCGTTCCGTCATCGTTCCGTTCAATTTCTTCCGGCCGCGGAACGCCGTTCAATTTACGTTCCGTTCAAAACCCCTGTATATGTAGATAACTATTTCTATATATATTATATATATCTATAATTATATAATATATATATTATATATATAATATAAGGTGAGTATGGAGAACAAAACCTTTTGTCTATTCCTATTTAAGACAGTTTTTTTGGTTATTTTTATATCAGAAATTCAGCTTGTGACGTTTCCTCTTTTTTCGTTCAGCGTTAAAAAAATTAGCGTTCCGTCAGCGTTCCGTCATGTTTTTTGCGTTCAGCGTTTTCAAATATTTAAACGAATTTCCAAAAAAGACTGCGAGGATGACGTTTTTAAGAATTTCCAAAAAATACTGCGTAGTGAGACTTCTTTTTATTTTTAAGAATTTCCAAAAAAAGTCAAAGAAAAGTTGGGAAAAATGAACGCTGAACGCAAAACTCTTTTTTTTTGCGTTCAACGTTCAGCGTTCAAAAAAAGTTGCGTTCCGTTCAGCGTTCCGTTCATTGAACGTGCGTTCAGCTGAACGCCGTTCAATTTTGCGTTCCGTTCACAAGCCTGAGAAATTCACATATTAACTATTTAAACATTTTAAGTTTGTATAAAATACAAATATATATTATGTTTAGAGTCTTTGGATATGAAAAACATCACATTCAACCTCCGACCCCTCTACATGTCTTTTGAATGTGATAATCACTCTATATACAGTCAACCCCCTCAATAGCCCCCACTCAAGGGAACCCAAGAAAGTGACCGTTAGAGGCATGTGGCCGCCATTCATAACAGTTTTTAGCAGTTTTTCATTCTGCCGGAAAATTTGTGTTGCCACTATGGACGAGTGACCGCTAACTCAGGTTTGACTTTATTTATATATCACTATGATTCATGCTGAGTAATTTTTATTTACCTGACAACCACAGGTGGAAACTCAACTTCCACGGCAACGTTTTCTCCTCGCTACTTTCCCCACACCGTTATCCGCTACGCAGTAGTAAGTCCCTCGATCTTCTTTTGGATATTGTGTATTTTAAGCATGTTTCCTCTGTAGAGGACACCTCCCGTGGGTAGAATGGCATTGTTTTCTCTCCTCCAAGATACGAGGGGCGGGGGAGCACCTGTGGCATAGCAATTCAGCTCTGCAGAGGAATGCTCTACCACGACCATAGAGCGAGTGGTGTTGTCCGCTATGGTGGCGGCTTGCTTACACTTAGAGCCACGTGACGTGTCACTTTGTTCGTATTCCCAATAACGACCTCGCACTGATACACGGCCTCATCATTTATTTGACGTCCTTGATCTGAAGCGTGTAGGTTTGAGCTTGCCGTGTCGTAGCGCATGCTGAAAAGATACAAAAAAGATTTCAAATCCATGTTGGTGTTTCTTTAAATGTATTTGACACAGTTCATGAAAATATACATACATATAATAGAGGAAATATATTATAATTAAGCATTTTAGTTTAAAAATAAGCATCAAATTATAATTAAAATAAAAAACACTATATAAATTTCAATCAACATCTATATTATTAAAATCTTTGAACTTTTTCATAGGTCTTTTTATAATGATCTTGTAAAAGAGAGAATGGGAAGGGAAGTACCCGATATCTTGGGCTCCATAAGTATATAAATTATCCTTCGCCGATGGGATCCTATGCTCCCAAAGTAAGTTTTTTTAACAATTTGATTCGATGGAATAGCATTATCCGTATGAATATGTATATAACTATTAATATTATTCCATTGAATCTAATATATATATTTTTTTCATCGATATTGACCTTCCCCTCGTCTAAGTCGAACATAGGACCTTGACCTTGAAAAACACACGTCCTCCATGTTTTTATCTATTTTGTTTTGCCTTTGTAATTTGAAATTTAATTACAAATCTCTGAACTTGTGACCAGAGTAGGACAATATACAGTTTTTCTTGTTTACAAATTAGAATTTCCAAAATGAAGGTTTAAGGAACTCCAAACAACGATTATCATTACTTAAGTACTGCTGACTTTTTAAAAAGTTATTTAAACAAAATAAAACTTTATATTTTGCTCATCCAACATATTTTTGGCAATCATTCTTAGAAAAAAGAGAGATAAACCAACACATAATATAGGAGTTTCTAGCTTAAAAACGATGTCATAATATAGCGACTTATCATTTTACTTGAAAGGTGGCTTAATTTTTTTTTGTTCAAACTCGTCCTTAACTATATATAAGCCATTATGTCATCTTTAATCATTTTTGTTGAACACAAGATTGCCCAGTTTATATGCGTCTACCGTGTCCTTAATGCTAAAAACCAATTATTATTTACTCTCAACTTACCTGAATCTATTATCACGAAGGACAAGTGCGGCTCCGACACTAAGTGGGATTGGAGTGCATGAATCTGACTCCTGGCTTCGAATGTCCTTAGAGCGTTCATTGATGCAGCCTTCTCCCCTCGGAAGCTTGAGCCAGAGGATAGGGTACTCTGTGGCGTAAAGGACGGAGCAGTGTATGTCGATGGTGCTTCCGATGGATGTGGTAAGGTTAGGGGAAATAAAAGAAATCGTTGGGGTTCGCTGTGAGTCAACACTCTTGAAGGCAAGAAGCGTGACTAGGAGAAAGAACGGATTGTACATGACGGGGGTTAACGTTATTAAGTGTCTATTAATTAGTATATCACTTTTATCAAGCACACATTGTTATGGTTATTCCTGGTTCATTTCTACTTGAAAATCACAAAGTCGGTTATGTATATTGTGTCTCAGGTTTGAGGCAACAGTTTCTATTACCTGGATACAGGTACGTCAAATATTATTATAGGTAAATAAGCCCCCCCCCCCCCTCCATGGTAGAAGCAAATATGAAATGTAGGGATTAAAAACCTTTTAGATAAAAGATATTCATTTATTAAGTTTCTTTTTATATCCGTAAAACGTTTTTTGAGTTTATAGGTATTAAGTATGGATATATATATATATATATGAATTATGATCAAACTTGTCAAAAATATATTAAAGGTGATAAAAATAAAAAAGGATGTCTATACACAGTACCTATATATATATATATATAACTTCTGCCTGAACCTTAAGTATTGCAATATCTTACCTTTAGTAACTTTTATAGGTGTGTCCTAATTTTGTCTAAATTTCAAAGTGGCTGCCCTCTGCCTCAATCATGGCCTCCACACGGGCCTGAAGGCAGCGCAGACCTGACCACGTAGTCCATGGACATGTTGGTCCACTCCTCGTGAACGGCGGACTTTAGGCTCGCCACATTGGGATAGGTTTGCTGCAAGCCTTCCTCTCCAGATTGCCCTAGATACCATAGTCCAGAGGTGAACAGTCTGGTGAAGAAAGTGGCCACATTCCCCATGGCCAGAAGTTGGCCAAGTTATCACTGCACCACTTCTGGGTTTTGATGGCCTTATGCCCTGGTGCACTATCTTGCTGGAAAACATAGTTGCCCTCAGGGTAGGTGGAGTCCAGCCATGGCTTGACTACAGTCTTGAGGACGTCCAGATACTCATTGGTTCCCACCTTGAGGCCAGCAGGGAACCATAAGGGGGCATGGACTTGCCGTCGCTGGCTACCACACCTAACATCATGGCACCCTGGGGGTGCTTAGTGGCATTGATGGGAGGGACCATACTGGCACTGGTGGCTAGATAACGGTCGTTTCTGGCATTTCTGGCCATGTCCACAGTCCAGAACTTCTCATCTGAAAACACACGTACCAGTCCAGGATTCTGCCTCATCCAGTTCACCAATTTCTACCCTTTCTTGACCCTGAGCAACTTGGTTGAGCTGGAAAGCAGCTGGCGCTTCCTCCTGACATAGCTGGTCATGCCCAAGCTCCTGGTGGCAGTCATGGCCGTCGTGTGGGACACCTCCATGACCTTGGCCAGCTTCCTCATGCTGATTGTGGGATCTTCCTCAATTTTGGCCTTGATATCCCCTAATTTTTTCTCATCCAGCTTTTTGTTGTGACCACCACTTCCCTTAGCTCTTTCCATGTCTTTGCCATCCACCAGGAGTCCTTTAACCTTGTAAACAAGGCTCCTGGAGCACTTCAGGTTGCCCACAATGGTGGGGATAGACACTCCGGCCTGAAGCAGGGCTGCAATCTTTTCTCTTTGAACTTCCATAGCTTTCGCAATATTCAACTTAGAAAAAAACTTTTTGACAAAACTTGTGTGTTTTTGTTTACACTAAACGATTCCAGCAGAAAATTACGGAACAAATCATTTAAAATCAGGAAACTTTCCTTTTTTTAAGGGTTATGTATTTTTCAATAGTTTTTGGAGTTTTTGTTCCTTATGCAGTTGTACATGTAGGATTTCTTTAACTTTTAGGGGCAATAAGCAGGCATAGGTAGAGGCTACAATTTTCCTTTAATAACCATTTACATATTTCTAACAACATTGGGATGGCAATCAATTTAATTTTTCTTAAACTAAAATTTATCCTCCACTTTATCAGGTCCATTAAGCAGTACCCCAAAGAGATCAGTAACCAGAGTGTCATGATTTGAAAGAGAATTTTATCAGCTTTCTATCCATGTATAGATTGTTGGGGTACTCTGATGGTTCAGGCAGAAGTTGTCAATGTTTGTGAAACATAGTGATGTCCACGATTTGCTTTTACACACTATATATATATATATATATATATATATATATATATATATTTATATATATATATATATATATATATATGCAATCACTTTACATGTTTATTAATATATATGAAATATATCATTTGTTCATCATTCTTCGTTATTGCAGTCACGGCCGAAATCAATTTTCGTTCATTATATACGTATTTATTTCATTATCTTACGATGAAAATTTGCATTATCCTAATGACATGTGTACAAAGCTTCTTTTTATGTAAATCTTGTTTTTGAGATGCTTTTAATACCCATTTATAGGATAAGATTCCTTGTTTTCGCTACAGATTAATCTAATATATGCATATATCTGACAGAATTATTTATATTTGGAAATTAAAAATCTTGACTGAATGACGTTCCATGTTGGTTCATTGTTTATTGTATTTATACATACGCTCAAAACTGGAGCTACTGATTGATATTCGGTGTTTTGTTCAATTGGTATCATTGGCGATAGATGCATTTTTTATACTACCAGTCATCCCTAACGATCTCATGAATGTGTATTCATTAACGTGAAATTGAAAAGTGAGTCTATTGGATTTTTTCTACTTCCTAAGAATCGTAAAATCTAACGGTACTGCCTTTAATCAGTAGATTAGTAAAAAAATATGATACTGATAGACACAGATAAGTAACTACCATCGTATATGTATTTTTTCTACAAAATTCCAATAAATGTATTTCAACGGACAAATACAAATAAAACAGAAAGTCTAAGCAAATTTATCAAAGTGTAAATATATCTTTGACCTTTAGATGCCAAAGTTGTTCTATAAGTTTTGTCATTACCATTTGGATGAAGCACTATCATTTTTTAAAACATGCTGAAGCGGTACTACTTCTTGAATGCTTAATATGTTTTTAAACTTTACTAATAAATTATATATAAATATTTAATGAGTTATCTGAAATTTCTTTTTCATACTTATTTTTTTTCTTTATATTAAATGGTGAGGAATATATATTATTTCGTATTTCAAAGATCTTCAGTAATTGATTAATTAAACATTCATTTTGGAGTTCTAAGAAAGAATATTCATATTTGTTCGATCACAACAGATTTTAAAACTATTTGGTTTTTGTGTGTCTGATAGGGAATCTCTATATGTATATCTGAAATATAAATGTCGACATGAAACAAGTAATAGTTTAAAGATATGAGACCTTAATAAACACCTTACATATGCTTGTGACATTTATAAGATATAAATGATTTATTATAAATAATGGTTAATTAAAACGTGATAAAAATATTTTCTCGATATATCACTTATTTATTACTCTACGGTCATAAATATTTGACATCTTATGTTTGCTCAAAAGTATGTGAAGGAGTATTCAAATGAGAGTATTTCATTTAGGGAATTTATTATAAAAAGATGAGTTTTTGTATGAAATAGAGCTTTATTTATCCGTTTACTACATCAATATGAGTACAATATTCAAAGGAATATACTTTTAACAATGTTTTAAACATCAGTATTTTGAATTAATTATCAATTGCTTAACAAAGTAATGTCCCAAACTTCTTGTCAATAAAGATTGAAAAAAATATCTTGGCTAGGGATTACTTATACTTGACCTGACATAGAAAGAGAAAAAAAGCTGTCGATTGGAAAACATAGTTACATGTTTTTTGTATCTCTCTGGCATCTGTTTTATTATAGTATCAAATTAATCACAAACCTCTTCCTTTTTCTGTTATTAGTAAGCTGTTAGTGATATTATTATTCCCTTATATGAACGCTCTTCTATTCTGGAAGAGGAACTTGTCCGGAGTTACTTATTCCACAGGACTCGTTGACGAAAGGACATGTTTGTTTTTTTTTACTAACATTTTGAAGCTATAAACCAAAAGCTGTTTTTATTGCGTTATAATAAACAGCTTGAGTTCTTCTATTTACATATCAGGGTTCCTCCTCAAGAAAAGAAAATATAAGTTGTTATGATAATTGATAACACAAAAATATAATAATAACACAGCTATAATAATAAAAAAAGAGGAGTGGTTTGTGATTAATTTGATATTATAATAAAAGAAATGTCAGAGAGTTACAAGAAAATGTCTCGATGTCTTCTAATCGACAGCTGTTTTCTCTTTCTAAGTCAGGTCAGGTATAAAGTAATCCTAGCCAATATCTTAATAAGCAAGCTCTCTAATTGAAGAGTAATAGTCAAATAAACACTAAGGGCCGTATTTCACAAATTAAATATGAAAAAAAACTCACAACACTCACAACAATATAAACATAAATATAAATGTAAGCTCCAAAAATAATAAATGAAGTTGAACTTTTTGGCGAAAGGTACAAAATCAATCAATTGACTGAAATGCTTGAAAACCAATGAATAATGCCTGCGCATACGATAAAATGAGTGATATACGTTAGTAATTATTGTTCATATCAAACTTTTCATCGTTTATCGTCAGGTTCGAAAAAAGTTATCGCTAGTCCCTTAAAATGAGTAACAATAAATTCTAAATCGACTTTTGTCAAAATAATAAACGACAAATGTTTAAGTGAGCCGAATCTCGATTTCTAGAAAAAAGATAGCAATAGCGTTGTTATTTTTTGCACTAATTGTTTACCACTTATTTACCTTCAGTAAAACGACTCACTATCGTTTTCCCTTTACTGATCATCGTAGTGACTTTGAAATTCTTTGAAATATCGAAAGCCGTTGTCATTTCATTATAAAAGGAAAGAATAAACTCATGAGTCATAAATTCAAAAATCACATATGATATGTTCTTAGAAAAAAGTACACCAAGCAAATGTTAAATATGTATCTAATACTAGATTATGCATTTAGACCACTTATTTGTAGGATCCATGAATATTAATAAAAACACTGCAACCAGAACTGATATAGTTTATGCCTTTTTTATAGCGTGATATTCCAGTGAAGGATATGCAAAATTAGTTATAGAAACCTGTAATTCCTTATATATAATATATTATATAGATATATATATATCAGTATTACGTGAATGGGTTTCAAATACCATTAAATAAAAGAAAGGCTTTATTACTTATAGTTTAAGGTCACGTAGAGTGCTTCTCATCATCATAATGGAAATACATTACGTGGCATTACACCTTACCCTTAACGGTATTTGAAGCATGATCATTTAAATGATTCAACTATCTATAGTTTTATCTTCTTAACACAAATCTGCAAATCAATGGTGTATTTTTATAAACAACCGGACTCCAGATAAGAAGGCTTCCGAGTAGTCGACTATAAGTCTAATTTGAGCTAAAAACATAGAGATATAAAGCATAGAGAACTATTGTATTCTTCAGAGAAATTCTATGTATGTGTCCAATTAACAAATCTTTCTGTCTCTATGATCAACTAACGCTGACGTAGTACTAATTACTTTGTTATATGGGTACAGGCGACAGCTGAATGATGTTTTCTGCTATTGAAAGGAATAAGCTCTTATATCTTTATACCTCTATGGAGCAATCAGGAGGGCATTATTTGCTAAAAGTAGGTGATTCAGTAAGTAAGGGTATCTAAAAGTGACTTCGATGTGAACGTGATTGTTTGAAAGAAGAGAGTACGAAAAATTATCAGAGTGGTTGATGCGTAATGTATACTCAGTTCACTCAGGTCGTGGTGGTGTAAACATTTATGCAGTGCCAAGGTTGCTTCATCCCTTTTCATTATCCTAGATAGATGGAAGCCGATATATAGAATCCTGGATGAACATGATTTCAAACATAACATCATATAAAATTCTTATAAAGAATTAATTTGCTTTTGTTTATTGTCATAGGCGATAAATAAGTCCTAATTGTCTAACGTTAAAACGGTCAAAAAGTTTACCAACTGATAGTTGATTTATGGTTAGTGTGCTATAAAAAACCTTATTCAATAGAATAATAGTACTAGTTGTTGTTTCCGTTATTTATATTTTAAGTACAGGGTGTGGCAGCATAACTTCCTTTTCTAAAATAGGTTGCAATCAGTCTGTAGAAGTAATAGCGGCGTGGGTCGTGTTTTTATTTGATAGGGCCGGTCAGGAAGTTTTCTTGGAAATGCAGTCAGTCACCATCATGCGTTGGAGCAGTGAGGAGCGCGCGTTTGCCGTCGAAGCTTACTTTCGAATCGTCAGTCTGTTGTTGCAACCCAGCGCGCTTTTCGAAATCGTTTCAATGTAGCTCTAGAGGCCCTGTTCCGGACCGGAAATCAATTGTACGTGGGTCACTTGTTCAAACAAACGGAAGTACGACACGACGAAGAACTGGAGTACTTCGGCCCATCAGATCACCTGTGAACATTGAGGCAGTAAGAGCTTCAGTCTTGCAATCTCCACGGCGTTCTGCACGCAAACATACCTCTGCCCTTGCACTTTCTGATCGTTCAGTGAGGCGAATACTTCACGATGACCTCTCATTACCATCCTTACAAGATTGCGATTGTGCAGGAACTCTCAGTACGTGATTTCACTTCACGAAGGAATGCATGTGAGGCACTTCTCAAAAAACGTTCCAGCCCGTTCCCCGATTTGTCCCCTTGTGCTTTTATTTGTGGGGATATTTGAAATCCTGTATTTATGTCAACCCCCCGAGAAGCCACCAGACTTGAAGGCCAACATCAGAGAAGAAATTGCCAATATACCCGCTGATACGCTGGTGAGGGTCATGGCAAACACCCGAATCGGTATATACAGTGTAAGGACAATGGGGGACGTCACCTATCTGATATGATTTTCAAAACATGTGAAACAAAACTTTAAATATGTACTAAAATCATGAAACAAAATTAAAACCTTCTGATTTATACATCTTGTTTTATTGCCTTCTGAAAAAAGGAAGTTATGTTGCCGCACCCTGTATATCTACAAAACGATAATTACTTTCATCCATCCTAAAAGACACCCAGCACACAAATCGAATACATCAATTTACAAACAAACAATCGACATTTTGATTAGAAAACAATAAGATAGAACAAACAGTCAGGCATAGAATAAATGATTGATGGATCCTAGCTGAGTAAGAAATAAAAAATGGATAGAAAAAGTCTCGAGGGAATCTTGCCTCAAGTACAGGGACTCTGAAAAGAGAGCCACTGCGGGTTCGCTCACGTCAATGAAAGAGGTTGATATGTAAATAGGAATGCGGGGGCATTCCGAGGAACCTTCAGGGATGGTATATCGAAAAATAGCCCCAATTATTTTCTTTGAGGGTCCGAGAAGGAGCCCGTGTTTGCAGTGAGGACCTCAATGCTTAAAGACCGCGGAAGGAGGCATTCATCCTCTTCAAACTCCAGGGAGTTGAAATTATTCACACTAAATAGTTTATCCAATCATCCTCTCCCCTATCTTGCACCTCTGTATTTCCAAAGGCACCGATTCGAAGGTCATTCAGGTTAAATGCATATTTTGCTCATCCTCTGATAAACGTTAGAGCAATTACTTTATAGACATCCAATTCACATCCACTTCGTACGTTCTCCCCAAATAGTAAGCTCATCTTCCTACAAATAAAAGATAAGAAAAAATCTTTCAAGAAAGCTTTAAAATTATCATATAAAGTTGTAACATATAAACCATTAAAGATAATACTTTCAAATTTAATAACTAAAACTAAAGTCAAAACAATCAGATAAGAATAAAATAATTTTTTTAGGAATTTTTTTAATTATTTCAATTAATGAATGCTTGTATTTTATTTGGTTTGTTCTGATCTTATAACAAATTAAATTTAAACTAAACTTCTTTTAAAAAACGTCCACACTTTTCACAAAAAGTATCTTCTTTGGAAAGCAATATAAATTGAACGGACGAACGCCCAAAACGCCAAAAAATTACGTTCGCTCGTTCATTTATATTCCGTTCAGGCGTTCGATTTTGAACGTGCGTTCGCGAACGGCGTCATTTGTCCGTTCAATCCACAACCTGCCCAAAGCAAAGGTTTTTCATTTGTAGGAAGTTCCTGAGTCGCACATGAGAAATAAGATATTGTTATTTATTAACAATATTATTTAATATATTAATAATTAATTATTCCAGAGTTACAATGGAACTATAAAATGTAGATGAATAGAAAAGTTGTTAAAACTATATGTTTTGTCATATCTTAAAACAGATAACTCTTTCAAATGGCCATTTCAAAAACAAAAAAATACCTTGTCGAATCCTATGGATAAGGGTTTATCTGAAATCTTCGAACAACTCTGCTGAGTGTAACAAGAAAGTGTCGTTAGCACTTTTTAAATAAAATTGTTCCATAGAAGAATAGGTATTTTATTCTATGCTGATTTCATGACCTTAAAAAATATATTAATAAACGAGTTTTAACACTTTAAAGGATTTACAACAACCGTAATAATTGTATCAGTTAGAAGGGGGGTGACAACAATGATTACTTTTTACGACGTTCGGGGTTACCTTCTATTGGGATCGTCAACAGTTTCCACTGGGAAAGAATCCATAGTACTCCATCCATTTTCCAGCTTCCTGATGTAGAGTAACTTCCGATAGGCTCAGCACCACAGGCTTACCAACTATATAGCCTGGATTACCCGACGCTTCCTAATCAACGTCCCATTTGAAGATTCGTTTTCCATCGTCGATGATAATAACCAAGAGTCAGGACATGAAATCCCGTTTGGCTTCTCTCAGGACGTTTTTTGAGTAAAACAGTGACTTCCTTGATGCCGAAAAGTCCCTGATGAAGGATTTCGACGTTCAAAGGCTGTACACTGAGGACTAACTTCATTGAGAGGCTCAGGTGTCATGCAGTCCATATGATCCTCGTGGATACTGCAAAGTGACCAACTGATCCTAACGGATATTTCGCTATCATTTGGATGAACCAAGACTTCTCTAGGTAGATAAAGGACGCGTTGTGTAAACGCCAGTGAAAGAAAGGCACCTCATTTTTGGACATATATGAGCGGCAGATCTGGCAATAGATAAATGCCGCCAGGCCAGTGTCATACTTGGCAATAAGGAGTTTCCAGGTTCGTAATGATCGTTGTTCTGCTTCGCGGTAGGGGACTGTGCATTCTTCTGTTATGTCTATGGAGAATGGCGTCAAATGGGAGAAGTTTGTTATGGGGGCTTTGTTTTTGTAGGCATACTCAGAAGGAAATTCATGGCACTGAACCAAACAAAATAGTCCACTCGAAGATCCGCAGTACATTGAGGAATCAAAGGGTTGTGAGCTGTGAGACAACTCAAAGAATGATTCGATGTCCTGAAATGTGAGAAAAATATTTATGGTAAGTATACTAATAGTTACTGAATATTAGTTCTCTAAAATTATTACTTGCAACTTAATTATCGCGACATGAGATTGCATAATATAGTAAATATATTGAAAATAAAAGCTTTGATTATAAAGCAAAGTTGAACAACGTTGAACATAATTTTTTTTGTTAACTACAGAATAACACTTACCAAAGATTAGTACCAATTATAAATTAATCTGACGATTTAACCAGTCAGAGGATACTTTTATGAAGTTATCATTTTTTCTAATAAAAAAGTACCATAATTAATGCATACTTAAAGAATGAATATGATATATATATAGGAAACGACCGGGTCCTGAACGTCCGGGGCCCGGGTGTCTAAAAATCACCGCCGGGACTTTATATTTTCGTTCGTTCGTCATTCATAAAGTGACGACGTTTTTGTAGATAGGTATTTTTGAATTAAAAAGAAATTTTTTAAAAAAAATCATTTCTTTGAAAAAAAATTTACATAAAAAAATCATAGGAAATATTTCTATAAAAAACGTCGTCACTTTCAGAATGATGGAGGAACGAAAATATATTAAAGTCCCGCACGGGTTTTGGCCCGGCCCGGCTTGAAAATTGGAGTCCGGCCTGGGTCTCTGCTTGAAAATTGAAGTCTCGGCTCGGGCCCCGCGAAAAAATTTGTCCCGTCGTTTCATGATTTTATACATATTATATATAGTATATATACTATATATATATATATATATATATATATATATATATAAGACGGCTCTATTAAAACGTCAAAGCAAATGTTGTTTAATGACAACTGGAAGTATTTAAATCATCTCATAATTGAAATTTCTTAGTTCAAACAAGTACTTTTTCAATCTTACTATTAAATGAATTCAACACCTTTAGTCTCAAAATGTGTTCAAAGTTTGTTATACATATATTTTAAAATAGAAATAGAGGCTCCCTTGTTAGTAGGAAAGATAGTATAATGAAATGTATGTGTATATTTAATGAATCCTTTAACCATTTATAAGTCTAATAAGACAAATTGTAGATATATTCTGATGTATGTAAGTACTCCTAAAGGATAAATACGTTGTTAAACCATGGATTTATTTATTTTTCATTATTAATTTGAAATCGCACGTGATCAAATAATTAAATATTATAGATATGAAAGGTCTCTCGATCTCTGAGTCAAACAATTAGTTATATTTAATATCATTAATAAATTTCCATTCACACTTTATCATTAGTATAGGTAATGCTGTTGCTAGACAAAGTGACAAATTGTTTTCCCCTGAGTTGGCTTCCTAAAGACCAGTAATATTGCTTAAATATTTTTTTTTGGTCAGACTCTAATCTTTAGGAGGTGTTTTTATTAGCATTCTAGAATGCTGGAGGCAAAAATAACCTTTAGAAATATACATTATGCTCAAATGAAGTAAAACAATTAACACGAAAAGTATATCTACTTTTCGAATTATTATTTAAGACTAACTATCGCCAGCAATATTTTCAGTGTATTACATAATTAAATTTAATACTGTCAATGATAATAATGAAAATGAATCAAGTACTAACTTCACAAATGGTCCAAATTATATAAGAGTTATTTTCTATTTTGAAAACAAAATAATACAAAACACAGTTATTGAGTAGAGTTGTATATTAATAATTGCTACCAATTATGCCCTGACTGGCATGTATATTATGGTTCAACATAGTTTTATAGACAAGCCAAGGAATACTAGAAACTACATGGAAGGGTGACCTTTTCGCGTGCGGGAAATCAATACCAAAGCGGGTCACATTCATTCAATTTATTTATTAAATATGTTAAGTATATATTATTTTTTTCTGTTAAAATGTTTTATATTTAATAAATTAAAAAATGAAATGAAAACTTTAACTAATCTAAGCAAATTTACACTTATTGAGAGCAATTTCGAAAAAAATATTGATATTAAAACATATCACGTTTCACTAAAGAATGAAATAATATTGCAAAGGAAGTATAGTCTTAGGTAAAAAGTCACCTTTCCATAAGTTTTTAGTATACCCTCGATAAGATTACTAAAGAATATATATTTCCTTTCATGTAACACTTGGATCGAGGTGACTAATCAATAATTTAAAGGCAAATTTCATAAGTAAACTATAGAATAATTGGCTTTATGATTTCAAAAAGTTAATGGTAAATATATTCCTTCTACCGAAAGAGGAGTATTGAAACCAAGTGTTTTAGATATATTATACAACACTTTGATATTTTGAAATTTTCATTAAGTATTAATTTAAAAACATAGGCTTGTAACATCAAATACAATCAAGAATAAGATAATGTCATACGTGTGATAAAATTAAGGCTGTAGGATTTGAGAATCTTCCTAATCTAAGAAAAGGATAGGAAAGCATAGATCTTACAGAAATTAAAACAATATTCCATTCGATTCATATCGCCATTGTTTTGTAATAAGTATACTTTAATAGCTTCATACCTCATTCTCACAATCCTCGTCACAGCAGCAGTCCACCTCGCATTCATTCGCCTTCAAATCACAGAGACAGAACGGTCGGACATGAAACTCAATCTCCGAGGAATTATCTGCTGCATTTCCAGGCCAAGGCATGAGACAAGCCATTAAAACTAAGCCGTAGGCCTTCAGCATTCTACCCGAATTTCGAAAAATGTCTAAGTATAAGGGACAACTCCAGGGAAACTACCCCAGAGGCAGTGGTCGTGAGCCGAAAGCGATCAGTACCGCTCGAGAGGAGTCGCTCTGGTTTTTGAGCTGATGTCCGCCTCCTAAGTAAAAGAAGCAAGTTTCTCTGAAGAGGAATTTGGAGTTCCAAGGGGCTTCCAGGTTCGAATTTGAATCAGATGGTGACCCGGGCTAGAGGGACCCAGGCAAATCCATAACCCAAAAGCGTCAGTCGCCCAAAAGTGGATTCCTGTCCATATACTGTGATATGAATCTGTGGCCAGCCTTGAAGCCCCCGGGAGGCCAGATGGATGTCTAGAGGGTGACTCAAGAGCAGTTGCTTGCCTCGCAAGTCTGAGTTTGGCCTCACGAAGTCCTTCAAGAGTCTTCCAGGCACCCCCGTAGTGAAGGCTGAACTTGCAAAAGAGACCCCCTGAAAAAATTGAACTCGGATCCTGTCTCAATTCTTCCTATGATGTGAAGCTCAGCCATTTAAACCTACCCATGAGTCACTTTTTCCTATTTAAGACTGACTGGGGGGAAAAGATATTCCTGTATTTAAGACTCCCTGGCCTTTCTCATAATAATACCTGGAAGATAATAACTAAATAACCCTTACGAGACAAGTAAGACTTTTGGGATTAGAAGGGGGCATGATATTGTGATTTACTTCCGTATTTTTGGAATAAAAATATCTCTGTAATTATATAATATGATGATATCATCAAGCATTTAAGCTCCATTTTGGAGACAAGTGAAGCTATAATATTTTCTCACTAATGAGTGACTTATTTTTAGATTTATTGACCAAATCATTACATTAATGTATGCATTTTTTCTCCTTAATAAAAACCCTCTAATTATATAAATAAACTAATAATATAAAGTACATTTTGTGTTAAAAAGTATAATTTCATTAAGACGGATAGAGAGAAGAGGTGATAACAGATTGTGTTTCGAGCTCTAGAGAACTGAAGCAAGTAATATATAATTGATTATACATTATGGAGTTGAAGGCACAGGTGAATCCTTTAGAAGAAAGCTAAGGAATCATGAAACGATAAATGTTACATAATCCAGGATTCTATGAGTATTTGTTTTGTATTTTCATTTGCCGTTAAGTTTCTATATCAAGCACCCTTTTTAGCTCAAATACTTATTAATCGTATATAAATATTTGAAACTGCTGTATCACTAATATAATGGAGTCAAAAAGAAACTCAAGTTATTATAATTTCAAGTTGAGAGAGTGGGAGCTATTTGGGATTGTATTTGCCAAAAAGATCCCTAAAGTCGATTTTAAACAACTATGTAACGGATTTTGCCCCTGGGCTGAAATTTCTAATTTGAGTCTTATTTGTTACGTAGATTCCAAAAATGCCACTTAAAATATCGTCCGAAAAAAGGTTTGGACTTTATGACCTTTTTTGAAAATCAGGATTTTCATCATTTCTAATGGTTCAGGCCCCTTATCTTCGTGCAAAGTAAGAATACCACAAAGGTCAGTAGTATTTATTTTTCTAGTGTCAATGCATTTCAAATCAGTTTTATAATTTCAATATCTTTCGTACTATTGAAAAAATAGACTGTATATTTCAAAAAGTTGACCATATTTTAGTGTTCTATTTAAGCGGCTATATTTTTTTGTTTCGAGTCTATTGACTATAATCAAACGTAATCAAAAGTTAACTACTATAACTACTTTTAGGTGATTCATTGAGGTTGCATTAATATTATTGTGATTTGTTACGAAGAAAAAAAACAGGTTTGCCTTTTTATTTACATATAATTATTCATATAAGTGTCAAAATAATTTCATTTTTCTAGAGATTACTATGATTGGAAAATTGCATTCAATATTGTTATCAATTATTAAAGGAACTTTCAAATAAAAAGGCACACCTGTTTTTTTTCTTCGTAACAAATCACAAAATATTAATGCACCTTAATGAATCACCTAAAAGTAGTTACTTATTATGTCAATACTTCGTCCTACTAAATTGATCTTTTCTTTACTTTCATGCAGATATCGAAATTATAAAAACTGTTCTGAAATGCATTGACATATACCAAAATATATTACATATTATTATAGTCAATAGACTCGAAACAAAAAAATATAGCCGCTTAAATAGAACACTAAAATATGGTCGCTTTTTGAAATATACAGCCTATTTTTTCGAATAGTACGAAAGATATTGAAATTATAAAACTTATTGAAATGCATTGATATACTAGAAAAATAATATACTGAAATTTGTGGTTATTCTTACTTTGCACGAAGATAAATGGGCCGGGCGAACAAATCATGATTTTCAAAAAAGGTCATAAAGGCCAAACCTTTATTCGGACGAAATTTTAAGTGGCATTTTTGGAATCTACGTAAAAATGGGACTCAATTAGGAGTTTCAGCCTAGGGGCAAACAAGACCTTAATTTGTTACATAGTGTATACTTAAATTTTCCCTTTTGACAAGATCTCTGCTGCGTTGATATCAAATTAAAGGGAGTTTGTAGTCGTGTGCGTTAAGGCGTTTTCAAAATTATATTTTGAGGGCGCAGGTTCGAATCCCGAGAGGGGTGGGTCATTTTTGGTCTACCTCATTGATAAGATCCTAGGTTCGATAGACTAATTTTAATGATATAATGCTTATGTATATCCTGTTGATGCAATTCTATCGAACCATATAGGCACAAAAAAATTAGTCTTAGAATTACACTCAAATGACTAATTTAGGAATCCTAACTACCTACTTAATTATGATACTTTGTTTTTTGTACGTAAGAATAGTCCTTTCCACCAGTTTTAACTATTATATTTTTGTGGACTCTAAAGAAATAAACTATTCTGATAATTGTTATAATATCAATAACTTTAGTTAGCTTATGCCTATTTTTGGACACCGTGGCATTTCAAGCAATAACGGTAATCCATAAAACAGTTCTACATATGCATGAGACCCACTGTAGTTACATAATTTTTTAGAACCAATACTTTTTTGGAATATGTTTGTTGCAGTAAAGATGTACCAAGTAGTTGTTTGAATTGTCTGATCTCTAAAATCCATGGCCAAAGTGGACAAAAAGTTCGAGTCATTCTTTTGTACAATAATGTAGGAAACGCCAACAGAGCATGGACATAATTTTTAATTAACAGGTATATTTTCATTGTAGAACAACGTACTAAAAATAAATTTTAGTCCATCATATAAAATTTTACAAATATATTTTTTATAAAATTTATAAATAATTAACGTGATTAATAAATTGAAATTTATATGAACCAATTTCCAAGTTGTTTTCATAACGTATTGTAATTGAAATAGTGCCACCGTCGGAATACGTTTTTAGAAAATATACATTTAATGATTACTAAATGGCTCAAATAGTCAATACCACAATGTCAAATTTGATTTGGGGATTATTAACATCAGACAATATACGCTTCACAATTTGACTCATAGGCTCTGATGTTATGATTTCCTATCCTAATAACTGGAGGAAATAGGGACTCCTTATCCTAATATTTAATCTAATGAACCCATGGTAAATTTATAATCGCATACAAGACTGAATCATTATCAAACGAAGAATCTGAGGAAAATTCAGGGAGCCTTACTGCACTAGGAAATTATATTTTCATCCAAAGTCAGAGCCATTGAGGTCAAGAGAAGAAATCAGACAATATTTGTTAATTATACTATACTATTACCTAAATACGAAGGATTTTTTAAATAGTTTTGTATGAATTGAAAATATTTTAGATATGTTTTTGGGAAATATTTTTATTTATTGGATTAATTATTTAGAAACTTTTTATCGACTTCTTATCTACATGTACGGTAAGATACGTTATATACAATATAATTAAGAAAAAAATAAAATATTATTGACATAATGTTTTTCAAAAGAGTTATTAGATATTAAAGGTTTTTTAAGTTATAAAATACATTCAATTGAAGTAAAAACTTTTTAAAAATATACAAATTTTGTAAGAAATACTTTCCTTTTTTAATGCTTTAGTTTATTACGAAAAAGCATTTGTTTGAAGATAAGAAAAAAATCTTCGTCATTTATAGGATACCTTCTAAAGACTATTGAGGAAACTACAAATTCAGGCATGAAAATAAAAAAAGAGTTGGCCGGCGAGCGAAGCTTAGATGGTGCCTAGAGAGAAATAATATATATGTAACACACACAATTATTTTTGGCGGGAAAATAACCTACTCAATGAAAGTAAATTTATATTCTCCTTCTGAGAAAAAATATAAAACTAAGTATTTCAATGGTGAAGGAAGACGAACATCGCAAGAAATGATTTATTAATAAGATAGTATTCTGTGTATGCCAGGGTGAAATCGCTCAGTGGGCCAGATTGTTTTCAAGTGGGACCTCAGGAGACCAAATTACCGGTACATTTTTGGCCTGGCAAGACCAAACAATTAAAACCATTAAGGATCAAACAACTAACGTATATATAAATTGTTGATATTGTATCAGAGTATTATTTATTTATCAAAAAAACACTTTTCAACCACTGACGTAATTTGATTACTCTAATATGCAAATAATTCCTTTCCTAAGTTAAAAAAATATTACTACATTAATTTGTAGATTGACTCTCCATTAAGGTAAAACTTTTTCTTCTCAAAAGCGATAGAGAATCGAATCCATGTGCTACATGTTTTAGCCATATTTTGTTACACTTTATCGTTGTTCTAAAACGGAATACAGTGGTTTCTGCGATAGTCTTTTATGTCCTTATGGCTCAATTGAGTTGCATCACTGAAGATATGAATAAGCATTATATTATTAAAATATATTTATAAATGAGCTTTTGATTTGAGGATTCGAACCTGCGTCCTCAACATGGAGTGGAACAGGCTTATGCACCAAGCTAACGTGCTCCCTTCCTTAACTTGTGATAAGGATAAACATTTCTTTCATTATTAGCTTGCGCTAAGTTATACAAAAATCAAAAATCAACTTGAGATTAGAGAGCGGAAAAAATATGAATCACATAAAAAATATTTTTCACATATTTTCCATTTTAAACAAATATATATTTTTTTTAAAGAAATTTAAGTAAAATCACTTTTTTCTTCATAATATCCATGAAATAAACAATTTTCCCCCATTTTAGAAAAGTTGTTGAGCTTATTTTCATCACCGCTTGCATCATTTTTATTATTTTCTCCTTCATTTCCTTCTTTTGTTGATTTTTGGAGGGAAATAATGCAAGTTTTCCATTTAAAAGGGAAGAATTATGCTTATTCTATATTATTTATTGATATCAATCATTGTTATTGTGCTGGACTCCATTACAAAGTCTGACCCCTATTAGACACAAGATAAGGATAACTTTATAAATAGAGCTTTGGTGGTTACTGTAATCCCGGGCTGCTAAGGTACTTCAATTCAATAAAAAACAACTTACACCACTTCCGTTTAACAGCAAATTTGCATGTAGATTTCTTCGTTTTTCTCCTTTTCTTTGACTAAGATCATCACAAAATCCTTCCTTTCTCTCGCAACAGAGAGTTTTATGCATTTTTGTTTCATGGAAGGCCTCGACCAATCCTAATTCCAATGGCCCTTTTATTGATCCACAATTTTTTTCTCAATTTTTAAGCTAATACATATTAACCATCTTGTTCATTGGCATTAAAAATATTTTATGAACTCACTCATTCTATTATTTACAGAAATATGGTAGCTTCATTGTCTACTCGTCTAAACTGACTCAAGGATATGAGGCCAGCTTGGCAAAAATTATGGGTACGGTTACTTTGATCTCCTACCTGAGCTAGAAACAAAGAGAAACCACACTTCAACACGGCCATCGTGCTAACATTCCTCACAAACCTCTCTATTATTGTAATTATTATAGAAGGATCTGGATCCGCGAGTCCCGTTGAACATATTCATGAGCCGAGTCAGTGCTAGGAGCGACCACATTGATGAAGGAGCTCCCAAACGTCTCGTCTCCTCCTCCGATCATTGAGGAGGAGGATGAGACGAGACGGGGCAAATATAATGACTGGAATCATGCCACCCGTCCACTCCCATTCGAGAAATTTGATCCCAAGCAATGATGAATCAATGTAAACAATAACAATAATAAGAACGAGGCAGGAGCACTCTGGATGACGAATACTTTTTTTCTTCTTCTATAATAAGTACAATAATAGAGAGGTTTGTGAGGAATGTTAGCACGATGGCCGTGTTGAAGTGTGGTTTCTCTTTGTTTCTAGCTCAGGTAGGAGATCAAAGTAACCGTACCCAAAATTATCGTGACTGACAGAGCTGAGTATATTAGGAAGTGTGGACGAGACCTTAGGTTCTTTTATCCGTCTCTAATATACTTATACATGTACTTATAATTTGCTTCACCGTGTGGTCGACAAGGCCATAGGCAATTTTGCTGACGTGAATAGTCTCATTTCTTTGGTATAGAAAGTATTCTTCAAAGCCCCATCTCGACGAGCTGAATTCAGAAAATGTTGCCCTGGCCTAGAGCTCCCCCCTGATCCAATTACGACCAGAAAGGGAACCTGGATCAGGGCAGCTGTTGGTATGGTCAGAATTTCGAGCAAGTCAAAGCAGTCGTAGATATGTTTGTCCCTGATGATGCTAAATGTATATCCAATAGTCAGCGGATTTTTAAAATGAAAAGCATCCTAGTTGACTTAACATTTATTGCAAGTCATTTATCGTTTCTGCCAGATTCGATTACCAGCCTGGAGACCGCAGGAATTACACTCGAAGATGGACTCAAAATCTTGAGTCCATCTTCTGCTGAGGAAATAATCTGCAAGATTCCAGGTGACTTTGCAGAGGTTTTAAAAACTAAGTTGGATTACGTTATAAACAAAATCCCTGCTCTGCCAGCATTGATGCAGTTGGGAGATGTGCTGCTAAGCAAACCAGGAGCTGTTCTTCCAGATGGGATGAGGTCAATGGATGGAGCAATTATAAATACTGTCCCATTACCTCGGTAGATGTGGAGAGATCATTTTGGAGAAAAAATTGGTAGATAATATGGAATGACATTGTTTTTATGCAATAATAAATTCACATTTATCAAATTTGGAGTCTACATAAATAACATTTTTTTTACATTTTTTGGGTAACATTAAAAAAACATTTTTCGGCAAAAATCATAACATTTTTTTCCGCTCTCTACTTGAGATAAATGTTAAAATCATTTTCAATATAATATTCGATCAGGAGTGAGAGGTACTCCCTTTTACAAAATTAATATTCCTCATTTTTGGAGACTAGTAATAAGTGATGAAGGATATTTTAAAAAACTGAGGGATAATCGATAAGAATTAGATTTCAGCAATAGTTACCGTTTATCACGCGGCAACTACATGCAATTTAAATCAAAATAAAATTTGCATATTAAAGGTTTTTTCCCATTTCATATAATTGATTTTAATCTATTATTCAAAACTGCAAAATTCTCTATTTCTTTATTCTCAATTCTCGTACAAGCAAAACTAGAGGTATTATTTGTTTGTTTTTGGATTTGATAACAACTTAGGTAGGAGTTATTACCTCCGCCGAAGGAGGTATTGTTTTCACTGGCGTTGGTGTGTTGGTTTGTTTGTCAGCAGGATAACTCAAAAAGTACAGAACGGATTCGGATGAAACTTGGTGGAGTTGTTGGAAATGCCAAAAGTAACAAGTGATTAAATTTTGGCATCTCTGAGTGCAGAATTAAGATGCAAAACGAGCTAAATACTAATAAATATTTCAAGTTAGCCTACTCTGCCAATAGATGTCGCTGTGCTGTAAAATCGGGTGCCAGGAGCGTCTTCCTCTCGGAATTTCCGTCGAGGGGAACCTCCCCCGTCCCTCTACGCCGCCCCAGTCGTGAAAAATCCGCCTCGGAAGGTTCATAAGGACCCCGTGACGGCGGAGGTTTGCACTCTCTGAGTGTATATATGCCTCTAGTTTGATTTTAGAATTATGGTGTTGAAAATTGTTCATTTGAATAATCATATAAAACATATTTTTGGCTATTTAGTATCCAATTGCTGGGCGGTCACAATATATAATCTATTGCATTACATTATCATATGAAATTTCATCTTTTTAATCATTATAAACTATAATTAATCAAACAGATAATATATTGTTCAAAGCAAGACTAGTGGCATGTTGATCTCCTTAAGTTATCCCTCAAGGCCAAACGTTTTGACTGCAATGATAAATTCATACTCATGAATCAAATATGTCGTGCATCACCAATGGAATATTGAGGCCTTACGTCATTGAATTTTGTTCACAAAAATAGTAACCCAGAGGAGTGTGTATATGTTGAGAGTTATTTAGATTAAATTCAAGAGCAATAAAGTGTTGAATTATTCTTTTGAATCAATGTTTGCATTTTTTTACTATGTAATTTAACATAAAAATGTTCATATGTTTTAATTATAGTATGTTCCTAAGACGATATTAAGAAGAAATGGTCGAAGAAAATACGGCATGGGAAGAAATGACCCAAGAAAAAAGGACCAGTAAAAAATAACTCAAGATAGAAAAGGAAATGATAATTGACTTATTTTTGCAAAATATCATCTGTATTTCTTATAAAAAAACAGTAAACCTTTTTTGCAAATAATCGACATTGTTATTAATAAATCAAAAGTGTTTTATTCAATTAATTTCCATATTAAGAAATTTTAAATTAACAATACGGGGAAGGGGTCAGAATCAACCAAGAATCATGTGTGGTCGAGGGGTTATAATATGGTAATAGTTCTTGCCTTAACAGTCTCTCTGATGATATAGCTAGAACTCAAAATGGTATATAGCATATAATGAATCATTCATGGATGTTATATTAGTTGGTTTAAATCCCTTTGTTATTATTATTCAAATGATACTACTTCAACGGATATTCTTCGCTCAACAAAAAAAAAATGAGGGCGCCAAATTTCCATGCGGCGATGTTGAGAAAATGATGAGGAAAATACGAACAATAGATCGGAAGTTAGCAATAGATCTATAGACTATGTAGTCTATCCTTGTTTTTGTCAGACGCATGAATGATTCAAGCATGATAGCAACATACAATATACATGTTTATCCCAGCTTACTTGCATGTAAGCACAGCCAATATGCATCCAATCTGAATGGCATTTGCCAGATGGATTCCTCATTAATTTTTATTCCTACTATGTATATTTGCAGACAAGTTTAAAAAAATATACTTCATGAAAAAGTTGCCTACTATCAAAAGATACGGCTTCAAGGTCATTCGTTCTCTGTGGAGGCCATAGAAACTGTAGCTCAAAAAATCTTGTATCTAAGCCCATGACGAACAGCGAGGAGGAAAAGAAATGATAATAATAATAACTAAGGCCGCCTTCAGAATAAGCCACACTCAGTAGGACGGATTTCTGGGTTCCTTAAACAGGAAAGAGTCATGTCCTTATTGTGAAGGAGCACCGCATGAAAGGCTGTTTAAAAATAGACATATGTACACGTTAGTTCAAGGTGGGGAGCTGTAGGCATTTTATAATGCCTTTTTTATAGCAAATTTGCCTTGGAATGACATTGTAAGCATTGATTGAAAAATAAAGGACATATAAAAATAAACATATATAAAGACTATGAATAATATATTAAAAGAGCCTCCTGATTATAGTTATTGTTTGTTAAAGGATAGAATCGTGGGAGTAACAAAAAAAATGATATATAAGACAATACCTGTTTTCTGCAATAATTTCGGTGATTTAGAACTATTGTTAAAACATCGAGGAAACATTTAATTACATAAATATAATTTTGACATTAATTAATAAATTTTCATGAGAAATAGTGATTGTATGATATTCCACTCAAATACTAGCCTACCCTGTATTTGGACCATTTTCCCGTGCGTCATAAATTGGATGATAGCCAGAATGGACTCTAGGAATGGCGTATTTGAGTCCCATTGCAATTAAAAACTAAAAAGGGGAAACATTTAATAGAATATGGTGTTCCTCAAACAATAATAAAACAATGCCCAAATGGGTCTCAACCATCTCAGGAGTAAATAACAAAGGTATAAAAGATTAATAGCTCATAGCCATAGGCGTAGGATACAGGGGGGGGGGGGGGGGGGGGGGGGGATTCGGCCAATTGGCTTAGGTATTCGGGCATTTAAATTGAAGAAAAAAAATTAAAATTATGAAAGCAACCGGATTTTGAATTATAACCAAATAAATATATGTAATGAATAGTATGTAATTCCTATAAAAAAATATTTATCTACATAGCTTTCTTTATTCGATTATTTTTTCACCGATTTTACAGATCTTGTTAAAATTCGGGCAAATTGAATGCTGCCCTCCAAACCAAACATATCCCTACGCTTATGCTCATAGCTTAAGTTAAGAGGGGGGGATTTCGTCAATGAGCCATCCTTCCTTTATCTTGCTTAAGTGATTGAACTCTTAATTTATTCATTTATTTTCTGCATACTTAACAAACAATTTTCAGTGTGTTTTCAAAGTTGCTACAAGGGAAATAAAGAAGCCGTTCCGGCTTAGTATCCGATAAGGAACTATAGTTGCCACTAGGGATATCAAAAAGATTGTTCTCACAAACTCAATTTAATAATATTAATTGTTTTCCTTGGTAACGCT
>CP045896.1:8612597-8629226 GCA_013387185.1 Caligus rogercresseyi
TCCTTGCTCTAAATAAATCGAGTTAGGGGTGTTTCACAGAGTCCTACTTCACTCCCATAATATTTATTGAAATGTTAATAAATCAAATCAATCAAGCTATCTTTAATAGTATAAGCTAGGATAAAAATTATACATATTGAATAAAATAGTGTAATTTCTTTTTATAAAATATATTACACTTATTATCTTAATATGTTGTTAATTTTTTTTTAAGTTACTCCGAAAACAGGACGGTTGGCTATTATAAATAATTAATATGACTCATTACTCAAGCATCATTAAATAGAACGACGCATCACTAATGCCACCACTTCATAAATCATTCATGATGATAATCAGTGGCGCCTGGAAAGAAAGTTGAGAAGATTATTATTAATATAATGTCATTATACAGCTGCAACCAAATGTAAGGAGGCCTCCAGTAAAAGATCGAGTTCTAATAGTCGTAACATAAATAACAAGAATAATAAATATTAATTATTTATTCCTTATCGTTATACAATTATGACGACGACAAGCCACGTTGGAGACTTTATAGGTCGAGAGTGTACATGTGCCATTTATTGCCAATGCAGGGTCTACTATTTTAAAACTCGTACTAATTCCCTTAAACCCTGTATTTTATTCTCGTAAATTAATTCTTCTTTTATTCGGAATGAAATCTAATTCTGAGTTTCTATTATAATCAATCCTGTCCTATGATATATATATATATATAATATTTTTATGTATCTCATTTTTAAGTCACTCGCTCCAATTTTTTTTGCTCCAAACGATTTTCTGCTCTGTTGTGATGTAAAAAAAAGTTTGGGGAAGTTCCAGCCTTCAAATGCCATTTTTGTGACTATACAAGCCACTCAAAAAGCTTCAAAAATATCGGTTTTTAGGTCAAAATGGCAATTTTAAGTGGCTTGTGCAGTCTGAATTTTAGTCATATCGAGTATATTTTTTTTGCTAAGGATTGCTCTAAGTTTTTTCTACCACATTTTTTGAGCAATTTTCAAGACCCGCTTCTTCTATGGCATATGCATACTTTATTCCATCTCGGTTATTATTGTTATTATCCGCAAGATGCAAGAAATCATATCATGTAAAAATATTTATCAAGGATACATTTTTTTCAATGACATTCATTCATCAAAGTGATGACGAATGATAATTCAATATGAAATAGCTAATCTAATCGTTTTAGTCGACTCTTGCACTTCAAATAATATGATCTTGAACAAGGAAGACATCAAACTTCTTGTTGACTCATAGAAGCAAATCATAAAAAATAAACAACACTCCACTTTTTTAATATTTGCCATTCAGGTTTAATATATTTAAAATGAACACGATTCGGATTTTTTTAAATTCAATTAAAAGTGTACAGGGGTTACGTTTCATACGTTTCGACTCCCTCAGGGCCGCCATCGTGGAGGATTTCCCATATGAAGAAGGACTCCTCCCGGCGCGGAAGGAAGCGAACATCGCATGCCTTTTCTCCTCTTCCATGGCTAAATGTTGACTGATTTTCAATCTGGATTTTTTGGCAGATAGATAAGATGCAAGCGCAGTAACGTACATATGTGCGTTGCAATATCTCAAAAACAAAGACGACATAACCGATCAAGTTAGTCCGGATTAAACGTGTACTCCCTGTAGTTATAAACCTATTTTAACCACCATATTAACAAGGCTTAACTTTTCTAACAAAATAAAAAGTAAAAAATTGACCTAGATAGAAAATGAAAAAGTTATTTGACAAAGAGTGAGACTTCATATTTTGCCATGAATAGGAAGAGTGATGTGACATCACTGATATCAAGGGATGGCAGAAAAGGTTGTTTGCGAAAACTCATCAATGAAAATTGAGTTTCATCGTTTGATAATTATGTTTTCTATCTTTATCGAAGTTCGATAGTCGAGTGATAATCTATTTATCGACAGATTTGATGAAATAAATATTCTATGTTCCTTGAGCATTCGCTTTGAATTAATGTTAACTCTTGAACAGTGTCGTGTGAAGTGATACTTTGTACCACAATTCCAAATGGTTTTTTTTATTATTCACTTTTATCTACTTTCAACCAATCAGGTTTCAAAGAGTACCACCTTTTCTCACTCTCTACTGATATCACCACTGCACTCCCTTCTTCATGGAAAATATGAGGTATCACTCTCTCTTTAGTTTCTTGTGTCGCTGTCTTCCCATAATAAACCATATGTTGATTCGGCCCTCTATATTTTATATGAGTGAACCACAGAGAACATGCTGAGGTCACGTAGGGGAACGCTGAATATCGAGGTAAGTGTTCGCTCTCCCCCATGTTGTGAGAAAAACAGCGACAGAAAGAACTTGAGATAATTGAGACTCCATAATTTCTATCATAAAATGAAAGTGTGACGAGATTTCAAGATTTAAAAAATATGAAGCTATTAAGGCTCTTCAATTGCAAGATATGCCAATATTACCATTGACTTTTCGCCAGCAGGTGGTTTTAATGACGTCCACACTGGCAAGGAGTTACAATCATAGAGATATAAAGAGCTTATTCCCTTCAATAGCAGAGAAACATCGTTCAGCTGTCGCATGTGCCCAATATAACAAAGTAATTTGTTCTACATCATCGTAAGTTGATTATACAGATAGAAAGATTTGTTTATATTAGACAATATGACGTATTTCTCTGAAGAATCCAATAAACTCTCTATGTCTTTATACCTTTATGGTCAAGGGATGGATTATTTCAAAACACCAACTGTTCGTTAATATTACTCACTCTTTCGACCAATCACTTTTAAGGAAAAGGTATGAGTACATAGATATGCCAGTCCTTGGGCGCGATATATTAGACGATTGCAGATTAGGCTATTTTATGTCGACACATATACCAACTAGTGACTATAAATCATGAGTGATCCCTTCAAAATGAACACATCATGCAAATGAATTAAAGATTCACTAGAAAAAATGATTCGTTCTTCTTTATTTTTCCAAAAATAAATTGCACCTTCCGGACACTAATATTTTGATCAACAAATAATTCGTTTATGATCTAATAATTTGAAAGTCCTTTTGTTCATCATAAAAATCAATAAGAAAATGCAGAAAAAAATCAAGGAGGTCATTACTTAATTGTCAATTTTATTATTCGCCTGAGATTCATGACTCATTAATTCAGTAAAATGAACTGAAGAGCCCCTTATAGTCATCCCATGACAACAATCGTTCTGACAACAGATTCATAGCTTATTATAAATATATTTATTATACCAAGTGATTAAAATATCCAATAATAACGTTATAAATATTTGTATATATATGTACTATAATGAACATTCAGTAAGCTGTATTTTGGATGAATATATATATCATAAATTTGAAGAATAAACGGAAATGTTTAAAACGTCCAAAAATATGGATTGCAGTTTAAATCTTAAGAAAAAAAGGGGGGGGGGTATCTTTCTTTTTTTTAGAAAAAAGGAGGGAAAGGGTTTAATATAGACGCACGTTCATCAAGTTATCGGGAGAGATTCACGATAATCTATTTCTTAAGGGGGACTAACAACAAACAAAACAAGGTTCAGCAATAAGTTATAAGAAATATAATGTGGGAAAACACACATGATGAAAAACATCTTTTTTTTGCATTCATGGATTGTATTAGTGGGATACACAAGAGTAAAGAAAGAAAAAAGCATTAGAAATACGAGAAATAGTTACGCTCAAATAAAATAAAGATTACCCTCGTATAGAAACAAAAGAAAAGCACGTTAGCATAACTTTGCAATATCATATTATTTTTAAAGCAATGACTTTAGTTGTTTTGCACATATAGAAAGAGGTCGAGCGGGTCAATTGAAAGAGAAAAGAAATGGTTACAGACATTGTATATATTTTCTTTTGAAACTGATAGTAAATTTAAATAAAAACTTAAGATTAAAGAAGGAGGAGGAGGAGGTATTCCTTAAAGAAGAATGATGAATAAAAGAATAAAAATTTGTTAGCTAAAAAATGATGATATCACAGGACGTTGTTTGATAGTTCTCTGAGGATTTCAGAGTGGATGTTTGCAAGAGCAGCAGCTTTCTTTAAAACGAAGGAAAAATAATGAACATAACGTGAGGCGTCAACCTTAGAACAACAAGATAACATTTTATAAACGACGAAAAAAACACACACATCCAATTACTAAGACCCGCACGTGGACACAAGAGAAAAAGAAGAAGAAGTTTCACAGCCTTTCTTGCTTTTTTCAAAAAGAAAAATCCTTCTTGTGAAGATCCAATAAGATTCATGACAATATTTATCAATTTGCGTGTTCACAAAATCAGTCGTTGACCCAGCCACTTTTTGCTCTGCAAGGAAAGAAAAAAGGATTATGAGTTGATAGCATCACCATCATCAATAAGGAGTTTGTCATCATTCTTACTGCTTGCTTTCTTGGCCATTTGATCCATTTCTGCAGTCAGTTCAGATTGAGGAGTGAGATTGTTGGGGTCCACTTTGGACAGGACAATCTCCTTGGAGCGATTTATGAAGCCAATCAGCATCTCTGGAATAAAAAGAGAAAGGAACATTGTATTAGTCATATAGAGTGTTGTGGTAATTAAGGTACGGAAGGACGTGTTAGACTGTTATACCATCAATGTTGATATTCCACAGATAAGAAAAGGAATGTCAATATTTATTAACTTAATGGATAAAGAATACATAGACTAGTTTTAATGCTATAATGCTTATTCATTGTCACAGGGATATGCAATTCCATCGAACCAATTAGGTAAAAAAAAACTATTAAAAGATGTTTTTGTTTATCCCTCATAACTAATAAATAAATTATATAAGAGCCAATCAGATTTTATTCCGTTTTGGCATATTCATTTTCATTTATATAATAATGGAAGAGAGCATTTCAAACATAAACTACTTTGCATTATGACCTCTACAGTTAGTCGAAAGTTCAAGAAAGTCATATAAGAGTAAGCGCTTTGCTAGTTACTTTTAACCATGTGTACCCTCCATATTTTTCATTTGTTAATCATTTCATGCAAATATTATAGATCTTTCTATATTTTATAAGGAATACTATTTTGCATGCGTAAGTATTCAAGAAATACTTATTCTTGTGTATTTAAAGCATGGGAAAGAACATAAATAATATCTATTAGTAATTTCTGTGATATTTTATCTATAAAAGTACGATTTTTTTATTCTGTGTAAATAAAAGCAATACTGAATGCTGTAATATCCTATTATATTAGTATCATATACTAAATTACCATAAATGCTGTCAGTATCGGGATGTTCTTTAAGATCCACAATAAGACAAAAAAGGAAAAACAGCCCAACACTTCACTTTTGCTCCGAGTCTCTTGGGCTCAATAAGTTTGATAACTGCAAGCTTGCATGTGTGTGTGTCTGTGGACATCAAAAATGTGAAACGAAGATTGTTATTCGTAAGAGCATATAGAATATTGAGTCCGTAAGCAACGTATGGTAGAGTTGAATATCAAAATATGAATTATTATCTCTTTCTCTCTTTCTGTTACTGTATTTCTCCCAACCATGGAGAGCAAATTATAATCCAATATTTAGCGCTATCATACGTTACTTTAGTGCTTTATATTCTCTATGTAAGTGATGCTTCATTTCATATTGCTAATAGTTTTTCTTAATATTTCCTCTATTTCTTTTAACCAATCACGTTCGAGAAATGATCCTAACGACACACTGCTATCTTAACACTTAATGGGGGGGGGGGGGGGTTCTTACGGTGTTCATCCCGGAGTCCACAGCATTTGAGCTTGTTTGCCTCATGTTGTGCCTTTTTCTTCAACCTACAGGCCCGTGAGGCCAGCTTATTCTTCTCCTTACGGCTGGTACATCTAACTGCGAAGGGCATTTCGCTGACGGGGGTTAGATCATTGATCACTTTACTCAACTGCTCCAGTTCCTTTCCGATCGAGGCGAGCTTCTTGGGATTGGAAGTGAGGTCATTGCCGTCACCGCGACGAGCTTTGCCACTATTATAATAACAAGAGAAAAAAGAAAGGGTTATACGTGAATAGCGGATATATTGGTTAATTGTATTCGTTCTTTATAAGACTATTACTACGTTGCAATTTAGGCACTTCTCATCAATTATTGAGGAATGAAATAACCAGTCTTTTTATGTATTATTTTCAATTTAATATTAAAAGCCCATATTTACAGTTCTTTGTGTTAATTTAATAGGAGTTCTTTCATAAAGAAATAGAACAAATAAGTTTATACGTAAATATGAGAGCACGGACAATCGTTGGTGATTCTTTAAGTTTTTACACTTCATTCTATTCCCGTATTGAGATAAAATCTAGTCATTTGTGTTCCTCAACTTCTTTAATGTTAAAAATCATTTTAATGTATAAGTAATACTAAGAATGTTTTTGTCACTGATTGCATTTATCATGCTTTATTTAGTGTTGGATTACTTATCTTTTCATCATATCATGATAAACTTCAAGTTTGTTTCTTATTGCAATGCTAATCTTCTATGTTTAAATAATAATAGTGCAATTTTTTGTAGATGATCTGAAAGCTTTGACATGTAAGGAATGCCTCGTAAGCAAATTTAATTTCAAATAATTTATCTTTGAGTAAATTATGTAATTCGTTTTTCCTAAATATTTTTTAATAGTTCTTTAAAGGATTCATATAACTCCCATTATTGTGTGGTCGTGTTCTATAGTTGGAATATGTATTTTTTGTGTGTACATTGTTATACAATAATTAACGAATAAAAGTGCAAGGATTATATTTAATTAATTAAACTTATGGGGAGCAAACTTATTATCAAATTTAAATTATGTATAATGCTTATTTATCGTTTTATTTACACAACTCTTAATTTAATTTATTTTATGGTGTATTAAGTGTATTTTATTTCACTCCATTGATGACACGGATTTTTACTAAATATTTTTATGACTGAAGAAGAGACAAAATGTAAAGAATATGTCTGTTAAGAGAAGTTATTCATAAGGAACAAAATAATATTTTATATACTATTAGCAAGCACTCATGGATGGCAGTCCATAAGTATAAATAGGGTCAGCTAATCAGTGTTTTGAACAGAAAGAGGATATTTGAATCCTGAGAAGGCCAAATCCTTAAAATCAATCTCAAAACACAAAAATCAATTATTAGTATTCTAGGTTTTAGTGAGTCATTAAAACTATGACCCCCTGTATGTTTATCTTTTTATAATATATTTTATTTAACATTTTTATTTTCCAAAACGCGCAATTTAAATATATCATTTGTAACTCGGCAAGTATTTACCTGTTGTAATCATAATAAGGATCAAGGGCAAAATGATATGTAAATATTATATTACAAAGCATATTTAGAATACCTCAATGGACACCACTTCATCGAGGTGTATCCATTAGCTTGCTGAACAATGGATTAATAAAATGGATCAAGCAAAATTTATTTTAAAGATACCTATATGCTGATAATATAAGTAGCGGTGTCTTTGATTTAAAAGGATGCTCTATATTCTTAATGGACCTTACAGAATATGCTGAATTATGTTCCATCCTCTTAGGTTTTTTTAACTAATTGAACTGAACTTAACCAACTGAAGCAAACTTCTTTTTTATTATTCCCTTTCCTTTAATTTTAACCAATCACGATTCAAAACGTATGCCTTTTCTCAATCTCCAGTTTTGCAGCCGAGTCACAAAGAAGATGACTATAGGAAACGGATTTGAAGTTGGTCGACTATTCTTTAATTCAAGTCTCTTTTTCTAATTCAAAGCTGAGAGACTGTGTTACAAACAGATATATAAATATTTAGAGAGCTGCTCCCTTCAATAGCAGAGAAACATCGTTCAGCTGTATTCTGTGTCCAATATAAACAAATTAATTTGTAATACGTCATCGTAAGCTGATCATGGAGATTGTTTATATTGATCACAAAAACGTATTCATCTGAAGAATACAATAAGTCCTCAATGTCTTTATATCTCTATGACAAAAACGTATTCCCATAGAGATGTAAAGAGGGCTTATTGGATTCTTCAGAGAAATATGTTTTTGTGATCAATATAAACAAATCTTTCTATCTCTATAATCAGCTTATGTAGGTCAAATTACTTTGTTTATATTGGACACAAAAATACAGCTAAAAGGAATAAGAAGCTCTCTATGTCTTTTTATCTCTATGGTTACAAATGATTAACGCAGCTATGACATTAAATGATGAATGTATTATTCCCTTGAGTTCATTCTAATGAAATATTTAACTTCAAAGCTGTTTTACCTGTGTTTAATTCCTTGCAGCTTGACATCCCCAGCAAAAACGGGGTCAACAATATCATTCAGTTCGTGTGGGTCATCTATTTTAGTCTCTAGGGCTATTTTCTGTCCTTGGGTCCCTTGGCCTGAACGTTATACTGCCAAAAGTGTCTTTCTTTCTTAGGATCTCCTCCTTTGGAAGTTGAGGGTCCTCCAAGTTTGTCAACAGCTTCATCGTCATCTGTTAGATCTGGAAATAATGAATAATGATAAGGCATTAGGAACAAAATGTGAGTATAAAATTGACAGCATCGCAATATTATAATTTATTAATGATAAAAAACATGCTCTGAGGGACTCTTCCTTCACTCAATAAGAGTAACGATAACAATAAAGACTAGAATAATACTTCACGTAAAATAAATTCATATGAAGCTAATAGGAATTATAAAAATCAATAAAATACCCTTTCAACTAGCAATGAAAAGATGAGTTTTTCTTGAAATCATACATTTTATTTTTTATACCTAAAATCAATATCTAACTTATATTAAACGACTGCTCAGAGCAATCCCAAGGGTCGTATTTGGCCCAGGTTAGCCTCATAGTAATAAGCAAAGATACTTTTTAAGGGGCGCAATGGAACACACAAGCTCCAATTATATCCATGGAGATACTAAGTTTTTTGTCTATCTGAAAGACATCATGAAATTTTTTAAACTTGTTTATTTGGGCTTGACTTCAAGCATATGTGACAAAACATCTAATGAATCATCTAATCACGTTGTTGATAGTCTTCTTGATCATATCACCGTAGAGAAAAAAGGTGAACACATAAAAATTCTGATTACTGTTGCACATCATAAATAAATCTTACGCTTTTTGGGCACATTAATATCAAGTTGATCAACCAGATGGAATAGAGGAATTGTTTGTTTTACTGACATTTTGGTTCTTATAATTCACTTATTTTCAATTGAACATCATTACAAGCTATGTAATTGTGCATTACAGTTAGAAATATCAAATATCCGACCTTATTGAAAGCAGACCTCCTTAGTTTGGCTAACTATATAAAACCACTACTTTTTACCTCGGTTTAAAGACATGTGGGTTAATGAAGATTATGGAGTAGATTTGTGCATTTAGTTAGAGAAAAAATGAAGTATATACGACTTAATCTTCAGGAACGACGTTTAAACTATATATATATAATGTAAAAACAAAGGTGAGGACTTGAAGATAGGTCAAAGTCAATTCTTGCGAGTTATATCAAACACATAGTTTGCTATTTTTAAATTGATATATTTATATTTGTGTTCCCCAAAAAATCTATGTTAAGGTATTTTAAATGTATATCTTGATCAGTATAGTTAAAACATTTTTTAACACCACTTGCAGGACTCTTTTACATGCTTTTGTAAAATACCCTTTCAAAACCATTCTAAGTGAATTTATAAAAGCAAATCTTATTTGTTCTTCTTACTAAGTATCGGGCACAATTTTATTTCCCATTTCAAAAAAGAAAATAAGACAGACTAACTTCTCTAACTTTAACCATTTCACGCCAACGTTCCATTTGGAACATACTTGAAGTGTTCTGCATCGCGTCATATTCAATAAAAACAAAATTGAATGAGTTTATATTATAAATTAAGGCTTAGAAAACAAATATTTTATTTGTAAATAAACGAAAAACTAATTTTATACTAGTTTGAGGGCTTTGAAAAAACCGAGTTTATCAAGTTTTGGACTTATCTTTTGATAATAAGAAAAATAGGGTTAAAAACTGGTAGTATTACTATTTTATAACTATTTTGATAAGCAAATATACTAAAGATTTGCATTGAACAATTTTTTAAATAATATTAATATTTTAGTAGACTAAAATCGACTTTTAAAATGATGTTCCCAAAAGGGGAACGTTGGCGCCTATTGGTACTCATTTTCATGCTCTACGTGTTTGCGTATAATTCTTTGTTTCCTTTAGTTTACGTACGTTAGTACATATAAGTACATAAACTAAAAGACAAATGTGTATAATTATTTTTATAATGGATGACAGAGTTGAATAGTAAGTTATTAATATTTATAATTTATTTCGATTAATTTCCTGATTCAAATGATTTAGAGAATCTATTAAAATATCCCCATGACTTCCTCAGTTGTGCTATAGAGGAGATCGAAAACATCAAAAGTAAGGAAATCGAGATTGTGGTTCTAGGTTTTCCAACGAATAGTGAGCGGGATATACCTAGTGACGAAGAAAATGACGACGAATATCAGTATCAAGACTCCATTCTTGTTGAAGTACTGAACATTGACAATTATATGGCAACTCCCAATTAGAAAATATGAAGTTTTGAAATCTTACCCTTGACATGGTAAAAGAAAATTGTTTCCAGTGTGGTGGATTTTACGAAAAACTTAGCGTGGATAATCCATGATCCTATATCGTGGATTACTAGGTGCAAAAAATATATCAGGAACAAGTCAGTAAGATTTGGCTATAAAATTTGGATGATGTGTAGCTCCGATGGATATCCATAGAATTTCGATATTTAATCCGGAAAACACAAAACCAGGAAGACAATTAGAGTGTATATTTCTGAAATGGGTGGGTAAATATTTGCGACTAGTTATACATGCTCAAAAACGGTGGTGGAATCTTTTTATTCTTCCACTCAATTTGTCGGTTGTGGGAGTATTAAGTGTTATTATTTGGCCAACCAAAACGATAAAATGAGCCATCGACAATTTAGGAGGATATTGACTCTGATACAACGTCAAAGTAATCGAGTGCCTCTTGGAGGACGTACTTCTAAGTCCACCAGAGTTATAAGACTTGACAGAATAAATTTTTTTTGTAATCATGTACTCAAGAAAGGTGTGTCTTATATCAGAAAATACTATAATTCAATGTACAAAGTGTATTAAAAGATTGCACAAGGTATGTAGTCCTATTTATTACAACAATTAAAAGTTCCATTGTCGATGAAAAATGTTGAAAAATACATATATAGGAAATAAAGAACAATATTAAAATGTACAAAATTGTAGTACTAGAAGCGCCAACGTTCCCAAAATGGGAACATACCAAAAACATGACTTAGAATTTAGTCAGCTAAATTTCGTTTGGGGTACATTCAAATAAGGTTAAAGGATGATTATATTTCAAATTTGAAGAAAATCGGATAACAATTCACGGAGCCGCGTTTAAAGGGTTAAATTTATTCACTTCGCACTATCGAGTGCAAAGCCCATATTGGATCAAAAATACGAGGAAAGGAATCGTTGCCAATTACAAGACATGCGTTCAATTTTATTATTTACCGCTTCTCATGTATGCCGCGCTTGAATTAAAGATACTCGGAGTAAAGCCGGAATCATGGAAATATGCAATCGACTTGGTATCCTACATGGTATCTTTTTCTCCAGCCGTTACCTCACCTCTCTGAAGAAGATAGTCCATCAATATCTCCGTTTTTATAACCCACTGTGACGTTTCCGTTCCGCTGTTTTGTTTTTATATTGCATATTTGTTCTGTTTAGTTGAGTTTTGAATTTTTTTATTAGGTAGAGTCATTTTAAACTAATTTGTAGATGCTTTTTTACGTAATTCTACCTACTTTTTTATTGTATCTTTATGTATTTTACTTTCCTGTTACACCATTTAAATAAAGACCTTAAAAAACTTTTTTTCTTGAACTTGAAATTAAATATCCACATGTTGTAGATTTTGTTACTGACCTTTAATATTTGATTCTCCCCTCCTTTAGTATGATTAAATTGTAGCATATTGACCTTCCATAATCATCGTCTATTTATATGCCAAAGAATTACTTACCCTCATTGGATGAATCGTCCTCGTGGAAATCCATGTTTTTTATCATCCTGATCGGGGTCCTCATCATCACTGGCGATGTCCGGGAGATCCGTGGGGCTAGTCCATTGAGCACCTCGCTCACCTCATCTGCATAGAGGATCTCCGCCCACGGAGCAAACAGAGTTGATGTGAGGCCGTGCTCCCGTCGCGTCACATGAAGCGCTCCAAGTAAGAGTGCTGGGAAGGGCGGACTTGCTCAGCTGCTGCTCAGGAGGGATTTGAGGCAGAGAGGAGGGAGTTCTTCATTTTGATGAGGGTCTTGTTGCTGCGGCCCTCGGGAGAGCGGACGGGGGGGCCGGTTTTGAGCGACGAGGAGCTTGTGAGTGTGGAGACACGCCGGGTCCACCCGCACCGGAAGGTCGTGGACCTGAGAAGGAGGCAGAGCGCGGCGGGGGACCGATCACGCTAGGAGAGACGGCTATGAATTGTCCCGGCTCGTGGGCCCCAGGTCCGAGAGGAGGTACTCACTGAGCGGGCTGTTTTGTGCCTCAGCTGGAACGGAGGAGGAGAGGATGTCTTCGGACTTGATGGTGGGCTGCTTGATGCTCTGGGAGAGGGTCACGTTCCGAGCCTCGTCGCTGGTGAAGAATGAGTCCCAGTTGAGCTCCGCGTTGGGAGGTGCCGCAAAGTCACTTGCCTCGAGCGGAGGACTATTGAGCTGTGCCAGGGTGGGTGTGTGCTTAGACTCCTCGTAGAACATTCCTCCTCCTCCCTGTCCCATCTCCATTTTGACGATGCTTTATCCCATGAGGGCGGTGACGTGGGTCCCAGGGGGCTCGTCTCAAAACCGGAGCTGTAAGAGGAGCCAAAGGTCTGTGTCCCACTACTGTCCAAAACTGAGTTATTGAGTAGGTTGGAGACCCGTCCGGGGTGGCTCGGAATATCTCATCGAGATTATTGAGCTCCTCCCGTTCATCTCTTGGGTATGGGTACTCCGAGCTCCAGATGAGCAGAGGAGGGATCCCTTTGCTTAAGGTGTTGGCGGAGAGACTGGAGAGGGTAGGATCACGGCGGAGGAGGTCGTTGAGGTCAAAATGAGTTGGCTGGATCAAGGGGCTGCTCGAGGATGGAGTCAAGAGGAGCACTGCTTTCGAAACCAGGGGCTAGATTGCTTTTTTCCGTCAATGGACATGGTGAAAGTGGGAACATCCGGTTGCTATAATGAGAAACATCGAAAGGAGCGTTACAAATAAGTGAGAGCCATTGAATATATAGCATAGAGAAGAAATGTTCAAAATAAAGAAATAATCAACAGTCAAGATACATGAATAGGTAAGGTTTTGCGTTGAATACACCTAAATATGATCCGGACAATTATTTAAATGCAAACATTGAGTTTTTCGATCTCCCATTGAAATGATAAATATTATTTGGAATATATTTGGAGTGTATATTCCACTCAATTACTTGTCATCCGCCATGTATTTTAATTGGTTTTTATTTTTTATTTCATTATTTCTCTCTTTTTTCTGACGTTTTTCCTTCATCGTATACATTGATACGTATATGTAAATGTGTAAGTCGTTATTTCTATCAACATAATAGGAGGGGAACAACACCGTGTAACAAAGTTTTGTCTTTGAGTTGAAACTGTTATTTTCTATTGCCTATGTCCAGCAAACATGAAAAATACTTTTTAATCATTTCTAATTTTGCTTTTGTGTCCAGGATAGGATATTTGTGAAATTTACAATTTTCATCATTTATAAGGTTCAGGCCCAATTATCTTCGTGGAAAGTACGAATAACCACAAATGTCAGTATATTTATTTTTCTACTATATCTGTGCATTTCATTTCGATATCTGGCATGAAAGTAAAGAAAAGATCAATTTAGTGGACTAGAAGTATTATGATATTAAGTACTACTTTTAAGGTGATTATTAGGTTGTATTCAATATTATTGTGATTTTTACAAAGAAAAAAAATAGGGTTGCCTTTTTATTTACATATAATTATTTACATGTTTCAAAAATAATTTTATTTTTTAGATAGTTACTGTGATTTGGAAATTGCATTTCAATATTGTTATAAAATTATTTAAGGAACTTGCAAATAAACGGGCAAACCTGTTTACACCGCTATCAAATATATCACTCGCTAAATAGAACACTAAATAGGTCAACTTTTTGAAATATATAGCCGATTTTTCGATTAGAAAGATATATAAATTATAAAAACGGATTTGAAATGCACAGATATAGTAGAAAAATATACACTGACATTTGTGGTTATCTCCTTTCCACGAAGATAACTGGGCCTGAACCATAGAATGATGAAAATTGTAAATTTCAAAAAAAGGTTATAAGGCCAAACCTTTTTTCGGACAAATTTTAAGTGGCATTTGGAATCTACTGAAAAATGGAACTCAAATTAGGAATTTCAGCCAAAGGACAACAAAAACCTTAATTTTGTTCATAGTGTAATTCAAATTGATGTTTTTCGTATCGATCAAATATATAAATAATACTCAAAGCCAGTAGAGACATTGAGTGAAAAAAACACAATCTTGTTTCACATTAAAAAGTGTAAATTCCCGTAAGTTTTTCTTCCAAAATCGTCAAAATTAAGTGTTAGGGCATTCATTCATTCAACTTTTCATTCATAAATCAACTTCAAATTAGACATTCATATTTAATCCACCCATAGGCTCTTCAATCCTTTTAAGAATGTAAGAAGTAGAGGGGGTTCACCACTGTGGGTCTTACAGAGCTAATATCACTTTAAAACTCAAGTTACCTCTTATGTGTTTCCATTTTATAAGTGAAAAATTTTAACAATCATATTAGTTAGAAACTTAAACATTAATAGAGTTTTTTAAATATTCATCAGTGTCTTGATTAGCTTATTTCTTTACGAACACATCAGCTGTCGTAGACACAGTATTGTTCATCCATAATTACTATGAATATGTATCTCTATAAGACGAACACACACACACACACAATAGTCAGAAGGATTGCGAAAAAGAAAGAAAAATAACAATAACAAATAAGACTTCCTTATTATCTCTACCTGGGCAGGGTATTCTGCCTTACACCTGAGCGCCTTGTTGTTCTTGTTATTGTATTGAAGCAGATCTTTTGACAATCCCCCCCCCCCTTTTTTCTGTTGATTTGCCAAAATTAGAACTTAAGGAATTGGAATGACTTGCATAGAGAGAAAGTCACACTAAGTATCACACAATGGGTAATACACTATTGCGTTACTCCACCCCTCATATAGGACACATGACGGATGATCCAGGACTTCTGGATATATATATATAACACTGCACCTTAGGATTCCATGACGCATTAAAACAAGTTTCCACTCATCCAAAGTCAGATCTTCTTAATAAGAAATAAGTAATAATGCAGCACTTAATATGATGAAAAGGAATTTGGAGGTGAGAAAGTCACTTTGTGTCATAAGAAGGTAGATGAATTGCTACACGGATGAACTTCAGAGAGTAATAATAAAAAACAAAGTATGGTTTCTGCTTCTATTTGTATTCGGACTGATCGTTGTTGACTGTCATTATTATTTTCTTATGACATGTAATGCGTACTTGAGCATCACCATCATATAAGTATATAGGAGGATTCCCCTTCAGGTTTGTTCGAGAACACCAAAAACGTGTGTGTGTAAGTGTATTTTTATATAAAGAGGCAAATATATATAAGTATAGAATGAAGTAGAACACATTCACACATACACACACACACGTTACATAAAGCCTCAATTAAAAGGCGCGCAAAGAGTAGCGTTCTTTGAGAAACTTGTAAATGAAAAAAAAGAAGAAGTAGAAAGACGTGCCCCCACGTGATTTGGGCAATGTCGAGAAAAGGATGTTAAATAGATGGAGAAGAACATACATACAACATACATCAATACAAACAGTCACAGGCTACTCATCAGGTCGTCTTGTTGTATTTGACTTTCTTTCTTTCTTTCTTCTTCTTTTTCTGAATTCTTCAATGAATTGAAGGAGAATGTATGTAATGTTAGACGACGCGGACCTGATAAGGTCCTTATTTTCACAACAAACTATTTTGCAATTGATAAAGAACTGTTTACATGGTGTGAGGGGAGGAGGAGGAGGCGGAGGGAGTCATTGCTTGCGCGCAGGGAAGGATACAAAAAGAAATAAAAAAAGATACTTGGCAAAAACAATAAAGTGAATAATCTGCCCCCATCGTCCTCTCAGTGGAATTCAAGGTCTTTGAGCCTGAAGTCCCTTGTTGATAAGGGCTTCTTGCACAAGGTAGAAGCAAAAAAATCCTACATGAGGAATTTCAACTTATAAACCCGCTTCATGGAGCGAGGGAGATCTGATTTTTATTATTAGAAAAATGGGCAGCACTTCTTATGTAGTAGATAAGTCCATTGAAGTTGAGCTCTTACGTAATCTCAAGTTCATTACTCCTTCAACTCTCACTCTCTCTCAGTGTCTCTCTCTCCTTCTAACCTTTATGTCTCTCTCTCTCTCTCTCT
>CP045896.1:8629326-8642201 GCA_013387185.1 Caligus rogercresseyi
ATATATATATATATATATATATATATATATAACTTGCTGAGATCAACCTAATGAAGTTAACAAGTTATTTTAAAATACTAAGATAAAATTAATTTGTATATCATAAAATTCAGACATCACATGCAATAAATATAACTCTATAGTGCTGATTATATCTGAATCGATGCAACCCAGTCAAAGCATATTGGTATCCCTTTCTATCGGAGAGCTTATTGAGTGAATATATAATTTGCGGCTATTAGAAAAATGGTGAAGGAAATAATGAAAAAAATATATGGAATGAAATTCAAAAAATGCAAAAAGAGAGAATAACTTTCAATATATAATATATAGTAAGTCTTAAACAGGATCATTAACTTGTAATTGAAAAATTACTAACGTTAAATACTTTTTGTCGGCCTCGGAAATCGTTCAAAATAATGGAATTATTTTGCAATAGTGATATTATTTATAATAAAAACGTTTTGTTTGAATAATTTTTCTTTTTTCTTTATTCTAGACACTCATTCTTTCATTAGTGGAGTACTTGCTTTTGTATGTCCGTCCCAAGGAGAATATAAATACATATATATTTATATTCTCTTTGGTCCGTCCCCTATTTATTCATAGAGATATTCTGTGATTTTAGTATATCCGTCCCCTACTTTGGTCATTCCTTTCCCTACTTTGGTATATGTTATGATTTCTTTTCTCCTTTCTTTCTCTTGCACAACCAAAAAACAACACACCAATCCTAAGAACGTCAATTTAGAGCAACAGCAGACGCTTTCTAAGAAGGGCCTAAGAGGATACATACAAACAAAAAGCTCTGATCAAAAGCGATTGATTGTCTTCGTAAATCCCCGCCGAACCATCCCTTCCAGAGTGACTCCCAATGAGCAAGATGAATATTCTACTCTTTGCGGCAGGGTCCTACAATCCCCCGACGCACATGCACCTACGAATGTTTGAGATTGCCAAGGACTTTTTACATTCGTCCGGGCGATTCCATGTCCTCGGCGGAATCGTATCCCCCGTCCACGATGACTACAAGAAAGAGGTGGGAAGGCAGTGCTTAGAATGACGGAGAATTCCTAATGACAATCAAAAGTCGTGAAATGCTTGTCAATCAAAAAATGCAATTTTGTAAGCACTTTTGGAGCACAAATGAGTCTTAACAAAAGTATAAATCGCATGCAATGTTTGAGTCCATATCAATAAACCATTGAATAGTCCTATATTAATAAATAAGAATCAATGTGACAATACTTAAACCGCCTAGATGTGATGCTGCTGGAAATTATACAGAGAGTAAAAAAATATATATAAGTGAAGACTTGTGTATCTACAAATTGAAAGGTCTTCTGATCCTCATGATTGGTATATTTTGTTTCTTTTAATTTATAATAATATATATATTTGAAAACAACATTTGTTTTCTTCCGAGCAAAAATATTCTAAACTATGACTAACTGACTGTCCGTTGTGGCACTCGTCAGTGTTGCTAGAATGGTGGTGGTCCCAGTGTCAAAAGTTCTGTGTATCCATCACACTATACTATATGATTATAATAAATTGATCATATTGAATATGGGACTTAATATTATGCTTCATGATCAGCTATTGATCTCATAACCCTTCAAGTCCAAATTATTATGTTTGTTCATGGGCAGTTTATTGCTACGATCAACTATTAATAAACAAAGTATTATATTTTCTTACGATTACTCTGATGCACGCTAACTAAGAAGTAATTATATTGGCTAACTATTAAAAAAGATTCCAATAACTTTGAATATGTGGCTTGGGAAGAAAGATTAAATAATATGCCTAAAAAATGTGAACATTAAAATAGCTATAATTAGTTTCCTTTAACTTTAAGAATATAAATTACTTTTTTTCTTCATTCAGAGCCTATCTGAGGCCAATGCAGCCCATCGATGCGCCATGCTCAACCTCTGCCTGAAAGAACACCCCTTTGTCAAGTTATCCCGGTTTGAAACGGAGCAAGGCTCTTGGACTCGTCTCCGAAAGGTTCTCGAAGAGCATCATAATCTACTTTCAACAAGTCAAACAACCAAGAGTCCCTTCCCTGGGCACCTGAGGGCTTCAATCCCCAAGAACCCTTCAAGATCCTTTTTCTCTGTGGAGCAGATCTCCTGGAGTCATTTAGCGTCCCTGGACTATGGACGGATGAAGATGTAAGGAATATTATCATTAAGGAATAAATTCATTCATTAATTTAATTAGCTATGATTAACACAAAGGTAGTTATTATGGTAAAATCACCATTTAACATATATTTTCCAATTGGTTGCAAGGCTTTCGTTCTTTTTTTACGTCATTAGTATGATGATCCGTTTATCAACTGCCATTATTACACAATGCCAACTGCTTTTATCATTATTATTACCTCTCCTTTTCTTTAAACCAATCATGTTAAAAGAAACATCAATTTTTCTTATCCCAATTATTCGTTATTTTTTTTGGTCAAAAATTTGACATTGAATTGACCTCACAGTTTTTGTATAATGTTGCCGCATTAAAATGCATAAAGAACAATTTATAATATATCTATGTGTGTTTGATCACAATCGATCGGATTGCTGGCAGCTTTTATCATTATTTCTTAATACCACAGTGAATATTGGATCACAATTTTGAATGATCACTCACAAGCCAGATTATAAAGCTTTATAAAACTAAAATAATTTACCTATTTTAAGTAGCTAATTATTATTATTTCATGAGTCGACTTATGTAACCCATTGTATTTCCCCCATTTCCTTATCCATTAGAGAAAGGTCGACAAAAAAGATGTCATCCAAGGAAAGCCTTATAAACATTTAGCATGCAACATTTTGTACTTTTAAACGAATGAAATGGAATACAACTTTAAAATATTCTAATCAGAAATCCTTCCTTAAAAGGCTTTAATTTTTGTTGATAGTATTAAAGTATGCAGTAGAACGTGATGGAATGCCTTCCATCTTTATGTAACTTCACTTAATCTAATTTATTTTCCTCTGCCACTCCTTATTCATATATTTTCAGATGGAAGTCATCGTCAAGGACTTTGGCCTAGTCGTCATTTCTCGAGAAGGCGCAGACCCCCAAAAGTTTATATATAAATCCGATATGCTCACCAAGAACAAAGTAATTATAACAATGCCAAATCAATTGGATTATTTCCTATTTGATGAAACCTCCTTTTTTCTCTCTCTCTCGACAGAGCAACATTCACATCGTCACGGAGTGGATCACCAATGACATAAGCTCCACAAAAGTCAGAAGAGCACTCAGGCGTCATGAGTCAGTCAAGTACTTGATCCCTGATGAAGTCATTGAATACATTTCCAAGCAGGGTCTTTATGGCACTCATCAAACGTAAGACTGCCATTCCGAATATATATTAGTTATGAGGTGACTGAGATGTATACATTATAATACATATATAAGAAGAGATAATACATTCTGAAGGATTAAATAAAATTATATATTTTTATTTTTTCTTTTTTAAACTGCAAATTTTATTTAAAAAACAATGGATTACCATTTTAACATGTTATCAGTGAGTATCATCGTAGTTTATTAGATCGCCCTGCATCCCCTTGCTTGCTTAGACCCCTAGTAGTGGTTCCCCACCTACCCTGCGACATGACATCCATTACAGCAAATGGAGTGAGTCCACCTCTGCGACTGGACTTATCCAACGAAGAAGAGGAGAAAGACACGCAGCTTAGCATATCCTCCACTTCCTCCAGTAGCTCCGTTCAATCACAGCTGAGCCTCATTAAAAGCTCTTCTGTCATAGAAGGCGACCTCGTGGATGAAGCCATCACGCCGAGTGAGGACGAAATGAGCCCCCTTGAAAAAGAGTTTCAAGACGCTCCCCATCAACTCACAGAGCTACTTCCTCCCATTCAAGAAATGACTCCCTTCTAGAGGAGGAAGACGAGGAGGAGGAGGAGGAACTGAATTCTCCCAAGATAAAGGAATTTTCCGTTGAGATACATCAGGAGGCACTTATTCTAGATGAAAAAACGCGCCGTAGAGCTTGAGACGGAGGAATGGATGGATGAAGTTGCGGACAGTGCTGAGTTTCCCTCTGTATTGAAAGAAGAAAGCTTTGCCCAAGTGCGGGAGGTTGAAAGTCTTCCTCTACAAAATGTGGATGTTCTTGAGGATGTCGTGACGGAAGTGGGAGAAAGCCCCAAGACTCTTACTTCCTCGCCAGAGGCTACTACAGACTCGTTATCCAATGACGAATTGGAAAAAACGGTGATTGAGGCTCCTCCTCCGGACCCTCCTCTCCTGCTGTCAAAGGAAGACTCCGTTGACTTCTCGGAATTACCTCCCCCACCGCCCCTCCCCTATTCCGAGTCCTTTGAGAAGAAATCTGCACCTTCTGACGAGAATGATGATGACAATCAATACGTCCTTGTCAACAAGGAAGATAAAAACGAAGCCTTTGAGCTTCCACCAGATCCACAGCCTGAAGAAATTCCTCCGATCAAGCCACATAAAAAGACGCCATCTAAAAAGTCCGAAGATAAAGTACAAATTGAAATCACAAGGAAGGGGATCGTTGTGATCAGTGAGAAAGAGTCTTTCCTTTAAAGGAATCCTTGACCAAATTAGAGAATGATTCAATAATAAGCTTAAACACGCTTTTATAGTAACGGGTGTTTAACTTATCGCGTATTAGTCTGAGGAACCTTGTACAAATATAGAGGGGCGTTACCCGGGACTTTAGTACATTCTTTTTACTCATCCATCTAATATATTAACTGGATGCTCGACCACAGATAAATATCTATTTAATCGTCAGCTGTTACTCATAAGATATTCAAATAATTAAAATGGCTGCCTTTGAATGAATCTGTACCTTTTAAGGGTAGCAAATGTATAGTACACTATTAATAAAATATAGCGTTAATACATAAACTAATTTATATTATATATATATATATATATATATAGTACTACTTTAGTAAGCAAACTACAGTTGTCCCTCGCAAAGTCGCGACAGCCCGGATCCACTACACGACCACTGCGATATATATGAGGGTCGTGATGTTGATATATATTGAAATTTAGAGAGATTTGACATCACCGGCGTTTAAACTACCGCCATTTTGCCTTGTTGTCGTACATGCCTCTGAATACATGTACGCGGTCGGATCTTTTTTTTGGGCCGCCATCTTGCTTTTCGAAGATTTACTAGTTCCCAACCTCAAATATCTTAAAACTTACTGAATATTTTTAATTTAGTACCCCCACATTGTAAAACGGGAGCCAAGCCGTTGTCGTGTAGTAAAAGAACTGCGAGATGCCGAGGAGCGAAGTAGCGAGGGCCGACTGTATCATCAAGATGACATTTAATTTAATGCTTTATCGATTTATTTCTTTCCTCCTAATTATGTGGATTGTGCATCCAGATATTATTTTATAGATTGGTGCGTTTCTTCTTTATTTTTGATGAAGCGGAAAGTTTATATTATTTTTAATATTTTGACTCACTTCTATAAAAACTAATAAAATAAACATACTTTTAAAGCTTAATATATCTTTCGTCCTATTGATAAACTAAATACTTCATTTTCGATTCTGCATGTCTTTATAACGAATGTTATTAGTTTTTATTTAGTTTCATGAGAATTGCATGATGACGGCGGATATATATATATATTATTTTTTTGAACCTATTGGGGCTAAGGCTTGATAATTCGTCATTCTATTAGCTTATTATTTCATAAGTCTTGCTACCTTTATTCGATAAATATCTTAACATAATTATTTTCATAATAATTTAAATTATAGTCCTCCTAAGCATGTTTTTCTTTATTTTCTCCAAACTAGTCGATAACTCGTATTGATTAAACTTTTTAGAATGTGTATCTTGCAAGACGTCTGATAGTCACACATAATATATGGTATATTAGTGGTATCACCGCTTAACTATGTCTGAACGGCATTCCCGAGCGAGTTCTCTGAGTCTTGTGAGTGGACTTGGAACCTCCTCCGTGTCAGGAACCTCGGAGTCTGGACATGTTAACGTCGAAGAGCTAGACGATGAGACGCTTGCTTCCGTGATCCACAAACTAAAGGATCATATTAAGAGTCAAAGAATGGAGACGGATTTTTGAGAGCTATTTGAAAGGCTCATGTCTGGGAATTTTAGCATTGGGAATACATCGTCTACTCAGTCCAGGAAGACATCTGCTACTCAGTCATCGAACATGACGCCGGAGAGTGACTCCATTATACAAACTCCTTCCCTATTGGATGGACAACGAGGTCGCTTGAGTCGGTAATGTAGAAAATGTATTTTATTAAATATATCCATTTAGAGTCGTCAAGGTGTGAGTCCTTGTTGAAAATATTTTTGATTATAATCACAATTATTATCTGCAAAAGTAGGAATTAATTAAATATATATTTTAAATTATTTGTTTCCTTAAGAAAGATAAGAACAGTCATCTATGCAGAGTATAAAAATACTTCCGTAAAAATGTTTGTTCAAATTTTTTGGGCTGTATGCAGGGACTTTTTAATAAACAATTTATGCAATAACAAATTTATAGCAGTATGAGATATATTATCTATTAAAATACTCGTTTCATATAAAATTTATGTCTAAATATTGAGTAATAAAATATGACATTTTTTAAATAGTTACATCATGTGGTATCAGTTCTGTTTTATTTTTGAGATTGGAGAGTATCTTCATTACCATAATTATGTAGTCTAATACTTTGAAATGCCCATTTTTTGAAATTACTAAAATAATATACAAATACATATTTAAAGAAGTAGTGATTTATCAACTTTATAGTGATAAACAAAAGTGTAAGTATACTTTAAACTATATTCATTTATATATCATGACGTCAGATTTTATTAAAATTATTTTTTTGTCAGCCTTCGTGTGAATGAGAGACCATTCAGTTCCTTCTACAAAGGATCAAAGATCGGTTTCGTCATCATTCGAGAACTCCTTCAGTCCTTTCATCGAATATGTCGTACTATTATTCTATATATGTACAGTTAATATTATTAATCTGAGAGAAATGTAAACAATAGCTAAGTCATATCTGACGTCACGATAAATATATGTATACAATTTAAAAGTACCAAGAGCACTACTTAAAATGACTTGGTAAATTTTAATTTTATTATGAATAACTGTCAAATATAACTTTGTATTATGCTAAAGAATTAAAAGATTTCACATTTTATTATTGAGTGAGCAAATCAATCTATACAAAAAATATTGAATCGATGATAAATATACGGCTTAAATGTAGAAGCACATAACTAAATCTAATTTAGAACAGTTTTAATCCGAAAAAGTTATTGCTGAAAGGCAAAGCCTAAGTTTATATCTTCAATAGATTTCACTAAAAGTAAATTACTGCTTAATTTTTTTAGCTCCGCAATTATGGAAATCTCGTCATATTTGTTTTGAAATTAGTATGGTCACGCCATTTTATTAAAACCAAGATCTCAACAAAAATTGAAAATGAAGCATTAGAAGAACGGCCACAACTCATTTATCAAGACTTTTTAAATAGTATTTCTAATGTCTCAATCTTTTTTTAGGAAGAAATCCTCAAGCCGAACGAGTCTGGCAAGCCGACACAAGTCTATGAAGTTGAGTATCGAGCAACGTGTTGGAATAGCTCGAAAAGAGCTCACGAGAATCGAATGCGAGCTCAAGGAGGATCGAGCCCTCTCCAACAAAAGATTCACAACGGGAATTTTATCCTCGAGGAGAGATCCCAGCGAATACTCGAGCTCATTAAGAGCATTGAGTGCCTTGAGAAAACCATTCGAAGTTCCGATCACACGTCCGATGATCAAAACAAGGAATTCTGAATGCTCGAGATAGTATCAGCGCCTTTTACACCAGCAGCTGAAATATGAGCAGAGGCATCTGAATAAAATGAAGACTCGCAACACTGTCATCAAATCCCGCATCGCACAAATCAGCGCTGAAATCAAAACGAGGCAAGCTACTATGGATGAAATTGGAACCGTGGATCGGACGCAGCTTTATTTAGAGAACAACAAGTTTCTAAAAGACCTCAGTGAATTTGAAGAGAGGCTAACGAACTGCAGGGGTGAACTTCGAGAACTACGAATCCAAATGGACAAATACGCTAAAGAACATTCCTCTAGCACAGAACGTCGGGACCAGACCATCAAAGACAACCAGAGGCTAAAATCAACTACCCATAACCTCCGTAGGACCATTCAACTAAAAAAGATGGAGCACAACAGGGTAAATAAGGACATAAGCGTCTCTTAGTGCAGAGTAATTCCTTGAAGAAGGAGCCACCGAGTTTGGATGAATTAGCGGATCGTTATTTGAGACGCGAAAAAAATGTTTCAGCCACCAGTGCAATGCTCAGGAAGGAAGGTCTAAGAAAGCTACTGATTATGAATAAAGAAAAGAAGGTTTCAGAAGAGCCAAAAGAAGATCAGGGATCTTATATATACAAGGGGTTAACCTATGATCTTACTTCTGTGTTCCCGAACATTAATAAGCAGAAATGAGTAGTCGAGGTGACTTCAGTAGAGTGATATTTTGTTGAAGGAGGATGCAATTGAGGATGTTTATATGGTAGTTCTCGTAAAATCACAAATAAAATCATTTTTTCAGTATGCACCTTATCGACAGATTGAGGATCTATTTATCGTAAAGGATGACAAAAAATTAATATTATCTTTTTACTGATAGACACAAGTTGCTTACTGTAGTTAATAATAATCTTGTATCACATTGGAAGAGTACATTCAAAGGGTTAGAAAATGAAATGGATCGAGGCTCATGAGAAAATATAATTTATATTCTAAGGATGATATTCTCAAATCGCAGTTGATGTTCACTCCTCAATAGTCATGGGAGAAGTGATGTCGTATAACTTTTGTTATATCATTCAGGCTCCTTTTTTGTACGATTTAGAAAACATTCTTAGTGTGGTATCCATAACGATAATATAATCTGCTGAAAATGCATTTTTCTCATTTTATATTCTCCTGAAGGCTTTATTGAACATCTTTCCGGTTCAGTTTTGATCCGCAGTCCACATGTATAGCATTTATGCTTAAGATTAAAACTAAGGTATGAGTCGAAAACTATGAATGAGTTTAAAAAAAATTATATAGTTAAAATAATTCGTTCAACAGATTTGAAATATTTTTATAGATAATATTTTTGGTTTGGTCAGAAATGCTCCTACATCGATTATCCTCAGTTTCAGTATTATATAGTAATAAGCTCTACCTCAATTATTAACATTAATGCACCAAAACATTGTATTCCCATAAGTATATTTTAATAAGTATTCTATTTGTAAAATGTGATGTAATAACAAAAACCCCTCCCCCAAAATAAAGTTTAGTTAACTTATATACTATTATATTCTATTCCAGCTTTAGATTCCATTCTTCATTAATAAAGCATTAGAGAGTAGAGAAACAATTGATAAATCTCTAAATAGTTTTTTGTATCCCTGATAATTATCAACTGATTGTTATGTGTATATAATTAAATTCTTTGTACAAAAGTGTGTATTTCCTGTGAATTTTACTGTATGTACATTTGGTAGCATTATCTTCAAATAAATGGAACTCTCTTTATGTTTGTAAAATAAAAATAAATAGTTAAATAATTATTAAACACCTCTTCTATTATAATAGAAGAGGTGTTTTTCAATGATATTTTGAAATTGAAGTCTCATTTGCTTTCAAAAGTTAATTAGTGGAGAGTGCTTCAACATACTGGTTCGTGGAAGCGAGATTCAATTACAAATAAATCATTATATTCTTACAATCACTCCAGCTTCTTGAAAATATTTAGAACATTAATTGCCGACATCTAAAATCCTTTCCATCATGAGTTGATGTTGGATGGGGGCAAGCTAATTATGGAATATTTTTCTACCAGAAGAAATTCGTAGAGTTACTTCCAGTTAATGAGAAAACTCCTAAAAAAATGAGTGGATTAGTTTTGTGTCGGTCCTTATTTAGGACCGAGGACTGCAGTCCGGTTCGGTCCAGCCCAGCCTCTTTGTCGGTCTTTAAACAAGGATTTTTTTTATGACGTCATAACCTACGTCATATTGTCAACATCTCTTACTGAAATCCTAATGACCGATAGGACCGGCCTAATAACTGAACCGGACCGAATAAATTGGGACCGACACAACACTAGTTTGGATGCATGATAATTTTTGTGTAATACAATTAGAGTTTAATTATTTTTTAGCTATTAAGAAAAATCGACCTTCTTTATTAAGAAGCGGTTTTTGCACTAAAGTCATTGACCGTATAGAAATACCTACAGCGTAGACTAGAAACACAACGCATTTCAAGTTGACACACAAAATATTATTATTCTTCGTTATTAATTTCGACGTTCTTCGAAGGAAAAAAATAATGAAACTACGCATTTAGAAGTTATGAAAATGTTTGTCCATTGGGATTGAGTGTGTACGATGCTTTTCGAAGAACAAAGAAATTAAGATTATATTCCTTTTATTGGGTGGAGATGTATTAGATAATCTATTTAAAATTAATTTATCTTTGCACTTTCAGAAGCAATATTTTTAATCTTTTTATTTGATTCGAACAAAAAATACCAGAGGGACAGCAGTCAGATTTTTGTAATGTAATTTAAGTACTCAGTTGAGAAATAAATTAAATATGTAACAAAATTAAGGTCTTTGTTTGTCCCCAGGCTGAAATTCCTAATTGAGTCCCATTTTTTTACGTAGATTCCAAAATTGCCACATAAAATATCGTCCGAAAATGGACTATTACTTTTATTGTGATTTGTTACGAAGAAAAAAAAACATGTTTGCCTTTTTATTTGAATGTAATTCATTACAAGTTATCAAATAATCTAAAAATGAGAGAGTAACTGTGATTTGGAAAAATGGCATTCAAATATTATTATCAATTTATTTAAGAAACTTGGAAATAAAAAGGCATACATATTTTTCTTCGTAACAAGTCACAATAATAGTTAACGCAACCTCATGAAATACCTATATTTATTTATTAATTGATCAATACTTGTTCAAACTAAATTGATATTTCTTTACTTTCATCCCAGATATCGAAATTATAAAAACTGTTCTGAAATGCATTGACATACACAAAAAATATATTACATATTGATATAGTCAATACACTTGAAACAAAAAAATATAAAACCGCTTAAATAGACACTAAGGAAATACTAGAATAAATTAAATATATACGACATTATCGGTTATTACCTCCGCCGAAGGAGGACTGTTTTCATGGCGTTGGTTTGTTGGTGGTGGTTGTTGTCAGCAGGATACTCAAAAAGTACGGAACGGATTCGGATGAAACTTTGATGAGTTGTTGGGAAATGCCAAAAGGAACAAGTGATAAACTTTGCATCTCTGAGTGCAGAATTAAGATGCAAAATGAACTAAATACAAATAAATATTTCAAGTTAGCCTACTCTGCCAATAGATGTCGCTGTGCTGTGAAATTGGGTGCCGGGAGCGTTTCCTCTCGGAATTTCCGTCGAGGGGAACCCTCCCCCGTCCCTCTACGCCGTCCCAGTCGTGAAAAAATCCGCCTCGGAAGGCTCATATGGACCCCGCTGACGGCGGAGGTTTTGCACTCTGAGTGTATATATGCCTCTAGTTCTTACTTTGGACGAAGATAACTGAGTGTGAACCAATAAAAATAATAAAAATTTTGATTTTCCAAAAAAGGCCATAGGTTAAACCTTTTTTTTGTTGCGATAGTTTAAGTGACATTTTTGAAAACTATGTAAAAAATAGGATCCAAATTAGGAATTTCAACCTGGGGGGAAATCCTCTACATAGTGTTATTTACTGATCCAGTCCATTTTTCTATATCTTTATGATTCTATTAACTGTTCTCCTGATTTTGTTCAAATACCTTGTAATTAATAACGAAAGAAATAATAACATTTTGAGAGCAACTTTTAATGCATTGTAATAAGTTCTACGCTGTAGGTATGTTGTATGCAGTCAACTACGATAGTGAGAAACCCTGCTTTTTGATAAAACAAAAATGTGTTTTATACCCCCATATATAACCAAAAAAATCAATGCTTCAAAAATAATTTTTGAAAGAGTTTTATAACTAACCAGAAGTTTTGATCGAAAGTAGCTGAATTATTTATTTTTCTGGAGCAAAAAAAGTGCTGAATATTCTTGCCCTATTAACCTCAACTTATGAGGAAAAGGATTTTGAATGTCGGCAAATTCATTTTATAGACACACTCTATTGCATACCAAGAAGAAATACCTTATATTGATTCGAACAAAAAAAAAACTACAAGAATAGATCATGAACGACAGAAAAAGACAGTACCGATCAGTGATGCACTTTATTCGCCCAACCGATCAATTTCAATGCAAATATTTTTTAGAGTAGTTTATCAATTATTCCAAATATTGTTTTTGAAGCTTTTGGTATAAAAAATGCATAGAAGAAGAATATTTGGTACATTCAATCTCATTATCAAATGAGGAACGATTTGTCGAATCAGCTAATGAAGAAGATATAATAACATCTGACGAAAAGAACTAGATATCAACGATGATTCTAAATCAAATTTGAACTAGGAAGTTCATTTATGTTTTTACGCAAACTGTTGAAGAGAGTTTTATTTTATATATTATTTGTTTTTAGTGTAGTTTGTATTACACTGTATTGTTAGTTACAAATGAGGAATAAAAACTTCGTGACCGAAAAAAAAAAAATCAAAACATCGAAGAATGTCCTAAGGTCAGGCTTAGAAGCTATCAACATTTTTTTGCTGTTTTCAATATTATTCAACAAAAAAATATTTTTTATTTAGAAAAACCTAAGATAAT
>CP045896.1:8642301-8652461 GCA_013387185.1 Caligus rogercresseyi
TTTTATAGCCGTTTTTTGTCACGGGTAAATACATCGCTTGCTCTTTTATAGTCAGTCAATTTTGTCGTTCTTCTTTTTGTCCGCCAAGCTTTTTAGTAGTGAAGTATTTTAGTCGTTTTTTTTTGTCGGTATTTTTGTCGCTATCTTTTTTTTTGTAGTGAAGCGTTTCCGCGCGATTTTTATTTTTTTACTTTGTAGACCTAATCTCGTTCGCTTAGTCGGGGGTACCATGGGTTTTAAATCATAGAGATACAAAGATATAGCGAGCTTATTCCCTTTATCTGTATTTTTGTGTCCAATATAAGAAAAGTAATTCATATATCATATTCCAGGGATATTATGAAATCGCAATTTTTAGTTGATTTCACGATATAACAATCCATTTTTTCTTTTAATATTGCGATCACGCGATATATATCAGGCATCGCAATTTATCGTTGTTAACAAATCTCTGATCCCAAAATCTGGATTTATAAGTATAAAAAAAGTTCCCATAACGTTAGCAGTTTAATCGAAAACTAACGTTCTCATAAAATCAGGATTGTAGTCATGAGGGAACGTTATTATGCATCATTTTGGTCCGCTTGACACATATTTTGGGTTCCAAAAAATAAAAATAATGTAACGTTAAGTGTTGCTTCGACAATCCTCTTCGACGATTCCTGCATGCAGTAGCAGAAAGTGAGGCAATATTTTTTATTGTAATGGTAATTTTACACATACTCATAAAAGTATGTAATTGTAATGTGAAAATAAAAACAAATAGAGTCCAATCCGTCCAAAACAGCTACTCAGGGAGCCTAAAAAGTGATTGTTGGGGACAAGTGGCGCTATAAACAGCATTTTGTATTTTTTTGTGGGGGAAAAATAGATGGATGCTATAGACGAATGACTGCTATACACAGGTGAGCGCTAATACAGGTTTGACTGTATTTACAACATATATAAATGAATATTATATGCTTACATAAAAAATGTTAGAAAAACTTAAGTTCTCTGTCGTTAGTTATTAGAAAGTTCCATTTCGTTTGTTATTAAAACGTTTCCCGAACTTTAGGATTGTAACAAAAACGAACATTCCCTTTGGTAAGTTATTAAAAGTTCCCCTCGTTGGAGTGTAAACAAAACGAACGTTCTCTTTCGAAATTTATAAAAAGTTCCCCGATGTTGGAGTGTAACCAAAAACGAATGTTTTATTTTTAGTTCTTAAAACGCTTAACGAACGTTATGAAAGTAACCAAAAACGAACATTCCCTTTTATTAGTTATGAAATTTCCCTGAAACTGGTTAGTCTTCATGCAACTTTAAGGAAGCGTTATGGGAACGTTTGTTTTATTACGTTCAAACCTGACCTTAAGGAAACTGAAAACTTATGTAATAAAAGCATCATGTGTTGCTTGGGTTTATATGTGAAGGTATTCTTTATCAGTCGTGGGTAATTATGCCAGTAGCATTTTTAACTAACTCCTCTCCGTCCTCGCATCGAGGCCATGGACGGTGTAGAGGAAGGCTAGGGATTACTTTTACCCGACCTGAAAGAGAAAAACACCTGTCGATTAGAAAAACATTGAGACGTATTTTTGTATCTCTCTGGCATCTTCTTTTATTATAGTATCAAATTAATCACGAACCTCTCCCTTTTTTCTATTATTAATTAGCTGTTGCTATTATCATTTTTGCATTATAATACACAGCTTGAGTTTTTATATTCTTGAGGAGGAACCCTGATATGGAGTTCCCTCTTGTGCCCGGAGTCACTTATTCCACACGACTCGTGGATGGGCGAGAGGAACTCCTTTGTCTTTCGTATAATTTTTAATTAATAAATTTATATCTATATCATTACCATAAAATTAAGAGTACTTGCTCCACCATTTGGATCCGAACAATACAATAGGTTTCAATTCAAGTTAATCATTTGCCAATAACGTTTCTGAGACTGCGAGAGCTTTCTACCAAAAATACATCAATATTTTTTCGATAAGGAATTCTATTGCGCCTCAACTGTAATCAAATTACGTGAAACCTTTTAGGATAAACTTACAAAACAGCTTAATATGACTCGATAAGTTATAGGAAACCATTAATAAAGGGAAATTTGAGTACATTGCTCCAACATTCAACAAGGACTTGTGGTGTAATGATGACCTGATTACCAATTTACCTTTGAGAAAGAATGTTGACATTTAAAGATCACTATGACGGAGTTTCTAAGTTAGAATATTTGAAACTAATATAAAATATTGATGAATTTGTTAGTAAATCATATATCTACCAAAATATATCTATCTTCTTAAGATAGTGAAGTTATTAAAATTTTATTAGCTATATGCATTTTTATGTCTGTTTTACTCCTTTAATTCAGCGCTTTGCTTCATTAGTACAATGCTAATTTAGTTTGTTATTTACCTAATTCTTCATTGTGATGTTATTGTATTGTTTTATTTGTTTCTTCTTGTGTCAATGTATTAATTTAATACTTAAATGTATATATATATATATTTTTTTTTTTGCCTATATGTTTCGATGTATTCTAATGTATTTTATACGCAACTACTTTGACTTTTTTATAAGAACCTAAATACAGGAAAAAAAAGTGGACAAGTATTATATCTTGTTTCAATAAAATATATCAAAGAAAAACGAGAGTATAATTGAGGGCCACTATGCTTAAAGAATTATATATATATATATATATATATATATATATATATATATATATATATATATTATAATATATATATATTGATATATGATTTCTAAGTAAGGGTGCTTTTATGATAGCTCCCGTAAGTTCACAAATTGCATATTTTCCGTTTTTGCTCAATTTTCTTTCTCTTTCTACGACTTATCACCAGAAATGAAACAATGCATTTGGAGTTTCTTTATTTCATCTATACTAGTAGGTAATATTGGTGGCATACATTCAAATATTAGTAAATGACACTGTCTGAGGGCCATGAGAAAAGACACGGAGTGTTATAATGGATGATATCTATAAGTTTATATTTACAATTCTACAAGCCGAGTGAAGTGATTCATTATTTCAGTTTGTGAACCGCTTTTATAATTTTAATAAACATGCAATGATTGATGATTTGTGTCAACCGATAGTGATGGATTGGAAAGTGAGAGCAAAATCACAAAGTTTTGATTTCTCGAAAAGGAATTGTATCCTCCCGCAGATTTTTTTGGAGAAACTAAAAGCCTATTGATTCCCATATCGCCATAATAGGTTGTATATTGTTATACCAGACTTGTTGATTTGTCGTTCATTTATAATCGTTCGTCGTTCGCGAACGATAACCAACGATTTGACGTTTGACGAACGACAACCAAAATTTCTATTGTTCGTCGTTCGTTTTTGGCGCCTAAAAAAATACAAATAAATTTCTTTTATAAAAAGAAGGTCATCACTTTTTTTCAGATTGACAAGGAAAATTTTCCTTTCTAAAAAAACGTCGTCAATTTTTTTTCAGAATGACGAACGACAAAAGAAAGATGAACGACGAACGATTCAATCTTAAAACAAACGATGAACGACGAACGATAACTTTTGGTGGACGACAAACGAAAGACAATTTTTAGCGAACGGCAACAAGTCTGGTTGTTACAAATCTACCGATCTACTGACCTATATTGAGCACTGCTTGCCACCGATACCCATAATGGTTTTAAATTTTTACAATATAATCCCAGCCCTGGCTAATAGTACATATTTGTAGTAGGTGAAAAGTCATAGAAGCTAAAGCTTTTTATTAAGTTTTTATGTTTTCATATTTTCTTTTCATTAAAATCAAAGTTCAAAACAATTAGTGGCTCGGAGAAATGTTTGTAAGCGCCTCAGCTTATTCAACTTTACATATGTGTTTCATGTTTGTTAGCGGAGCTGAATAAATTGAACTGAAAGATTAGATCCTTAAAAATAAGTTAAGGCTGAAGGAAGGTTTAAGATATAAAATAAAAGTTGTGTCTTGAGAAAGGAAAGATCATAACAATGTGAACATTGGTGGAGACTGCCAATATCTTGTCTAAAGGTTTTGAAATGAAGTAAAACTTGTTTATATTTACCATAAATAAAAATAGAAAAGTTTAAAATATTGCTTTTTTACTCCAACAAAGATAATTTATGGGGAAGTATTTTATTTTCAAAAAGTTCATTTTGTATCTCTTAATACAACAAATTATTCTACTCTTCCTCAATTATGATCATATTAACCAAGTCAAATATGTTTCCTTATATAACTGGACTTTTTATATTACTCAAACCATCCCTTTTTGTGCGTCCCTGATACGATCAAGAACGAAACATACACCCTATTTCAACCCTAAGTTTATTCTCTTCCCTATAAAAAACATCCTTTTTATTATTTTCTTTGCATGTAAAAGTCATTTATTCAAACTTTATGTCATGTATAAAAAGTAATTATAAGTTTGTAAATCATTTCTGCCCTTTTCTCTTCATTCTTCTCATCATTTCTTATTATGCCCTGCTTCAACGTGTATAAAAAATCGTCAGGTTCATTAGTGTCTTTTAACCATTTGAGTACATTCACTTCTCAGTTAAATAAAATATTCAAATATATATTAATATCCAGCATGGATAAATTGATGACATCATATAAAAGTCTCACGTTTTCATTCAAAAATAATTGATGACGTCATTAATAAAAGTATATAGTAATATAAGGCTTGCCCATATTGAAAAAAGAGAGCCTACATTTTGGTTACTGGTGTGACGACATTAAAACGAACGACAAAAGGGAATAATAACATTACAATATACTTTGTTGGAGTCATACTAATAATAAGATTTATGACATATTAGGTTGTTCCATAAATAATGAGGTAGGTTAGCTATCTCGAAAAGTTCACGCTCTATTCAAAAATTTCAACAGGAGCGTTCTTATCGCATATTTTTGCATGGGAAAAGACTGTATGGCGCCACTCAGGTTAGTATATAAGGTGAGTAATCGCGTCATTTCTATCATTAATTCTACTCGCCGCTGAAAATGGAGACACCCGACTTTCGCTCCTACTTCTTGATCCGGATCAAGCTCGCCAGGACAGTCAACGAGATCCACGGGGACCTGCTCTCTACCTTCCCTGACTCCTGCCCTGGCCTCTCCACCCTCCAGAGATGGCACACTGAGTTCGATAAGGTGTTTTGCCCTGGAGAAGAAGACCCGTCCTGGACGTCCCCGGGAGACGAGGACAGAGGAGAATGTGGCCCGTGTGATGCGCCTGGTCGAGGATAACCCCCGGATGACCGCTCGACAAGTTGCTGCAGAGGTGTCCCTACCATTTACAACTGTTTTCAGGCTTCTGACGGAGGATTTAGGGCTCCGAAACCTCCTCAGCGTGCTCGTCCCTCACCAGCTCTCTGAAGCCAACAAGACGCAGCGAATGAAGTGTTGTCAGGACCTCCTGAAGCTGTTCCAGGACTACGGGGAGAACTTTCTGGGGTCTCATCTGTTAGTCCAGGACGAGTCCTGGTTCTACTGGCGGAGCGGAGGCAAGTCTGGGAGGAGCCCACGGGGCCCCGGTTCTCGACCCCCCGTGTGAAACAGACAGCGAGGTAGACGATGATTTTGATGGGGTTCACCTGCAAGCCGAGGCGGGTATAGATCACTGCACTAACTGCTGGGACCACAACCGATCGGAACACCATGATAGAGTACCTGAGGGCGACTGGAAAGCGCTTTCTCAGCCTGAAAATGGACATGATCCGGCTGAAAGATTGTCTCCTCATGTGGGACAATGCACGTCCCCACACTGCCACCGATACCAGGGAGTTCCTGACCCGGAGGGACGTGGAACCGGTGAAACAGTCACCCTACTCACCCGACCTGAACCTGCGTGACAGGTTCCTGTTCCGGAAGTTGAAGCACCTGCTCCGGGAGGACGAGTTTGGGGGCCACGAGGAGGCTACACTCGCCGTTCAGCGGGCGATGAGGAGGGTCAGTGAAGACGAGCTCTACGACCAACTCAGGAAGCTCGGGGGACACTACCACGACGTCATTGCCGTCGGAGGGGATTATGTGTACTGATTGAGAAGTTTTTTTGTTGATCTGATGAAAATTTTGAGTTTTAATTGGTCGACCTCATTATTTATGGAACAACCTAATAATTCATTATTTTATTGTGTCCACAACTTTAATACAAGGTATGTCCATATTGACAAGAGAGCTGACATTTTGTTTACTGGTGTGGCGCCATTAAAAACCAAATGGCAAACGGGAAGAATAACATTAAATTATATGTCTGATGAAGTCAAAATAATAATAAGATTAATGACGTTTAAATATCCATAAAAATATTGATAGATATTATCTGGCGACTGAATTAGTTTTATTATTTCCCTTATTGTAGCCATCATTATCATAAAATGATATTTCATGGTGATGCCGTAAATGGCAGAATCAAGTCAGGAAGTATCATTTGACTGGTTAAACACTGGATCAACCTTAAAAGTATTTATAACTGAAAGGACTCTGATTTTAATTGACTGTTTGTTCCTCGTGCTAAAAAATGATGTACATCGTCCTCTCAAGCCTCTTGCAACATAGTTTTTTCGGCAAAAATTCAGCATTTTATAACAAAAAGACTTTATTGTACAAGTTGAGTGCCTTATTTTATCAAATCTTTTTCAATAGCTGTCCATGTTTAATGGGCCCATGTTTCATGAATTGTGGGTCTAATATCCATGACAGCTACATACAAGAATTTAAGGCAAAGCCATTTTTTTCTTTTTTTTGCCTATATGGTTCGATAGAATGCATAAATAAGCATTATAGCATTAAAATTAGTCTATCGAACCTAGGATCTTATTAATGAGGTAGAGCAAAATTGACCATCCCCTCTCGGGATTCGAACCTGCGCCCCCAACATTGAGAGTTGAACACTCCTTAGCACGCATGGCTATCGAGCTCCCTTAATGTTTCATTGACTGCCATTCATTTTGTCAGGAGGAAAAATAGGGAATCTTAAGGCTTAACTTTTAGATATACGAAATCTGCTCAAAGGGAAAAAATTGATAACCCTTTAGACAATTATAGTGTCTACATGTAAATCGTACTCACTTTTCCACGTCAACTTGTCAACAATTAAACTAGGAAGTAATCATCTTAATATGTTTTACAAAAGTTTATGAGTAAGAAAATATTCTTAAATCTCAGTGGATTACCTCCTTACTTTAAAAATATTTTTATGGGCACAAAAAAAGTATTGAATTTTAGAAAATAAATAAGTTTATCAAAGACTTTCCGTTACTCGTCAACTGGAGTACCATTAGGAGAGTAAAGTTCATGCTTATGCAACTCCAATTGTCATTTTCTGTTTATTATTAGTTAACTTCGCCAAAAAATGTTTGCAGACATGTGATTTGATGGGTTTTTGCGATGTCCAGCTTGGAGACTATATATTACTATATATTAATATATAATATTGCTACTGGCCCCAAAGGGAAAATTACGTACAATTCAATATATGAAATGTATAATGTTTGATATTGCATTGAAGGCTCTTATAGAGTTAGTCCCTCAACTCCGGCAATATGTGATAAATAAATACAAATATAGTGAATATCGGGCAATTTTTCGTTCATCCTGCCACTGGGATTTCCCTTTTTGTCCATTCAAAGCAATATTTCCTTCTTGTTATCAACAATTCATGAACAATCTTACTTTATATTCAAAGCATTATACTCGCTCTTTTGGACCCATTTTCCCGCCGCATTTGAATGCTATTTCTCGCTGTACCACCCAACCTCCCTCCCACTGACTATGTAACCAAGTTGTTTTTCTTATCTTCTTCTCCTATATTACCGTCCCCTCTTCCTGACCATAACTGCACATTCAATCAAAAGAACGTCACATAAATTATTTTTGATGTCTTTATTTATGACCAGAGTTTAAAAATATTCATGCACATTATCTATTTTCGTTATTCATGCATCATTCATGCATAAAAATAGAATGAAATAGATGCAAAGAGGATAATATTTTCTAGAGTGACAGGGATATACATAAGTATACTATAATAATAAGAACAACTAAAGGGAAATGACCTCTATAAAGTGTGCTCAGGGTATGTATTTCCTATGGGTAAAAACTTAACGCATCAAATGAATGTATTTAGTAAGTCTTCTCATACTTATTCACATCACATTACACATTCTACACGAACATGCTTCGTTTAGTTCTCTTCTCGCACTAGCTATTACATACCTTATTCTCAACTATGTTTAAAAATGAAGAGAAATGCCATCTGATGTTCAAGAAGTTCAAACTATTGTTTGAAAGATGTTAAGAACCTTGCCTACAATATAGGGTCACAGATGGAGCATAAACTTATGCAATGTCTAAAATCAATGTTTGGATCAATATAAATATTGTTGTTAGACCAATAATAAGCTAATTCCAGGAAAAGTTTTAAAATTGTTTTTGCCTATAGGGTTCGATAGAGTTGCATCCAACAGGATATAAATAAGCATAAAGCAAAAAAATTAGTCTATACAACCTAGGATCTTATCAATGAGGTAGATCAAAAATAACCATATCCTCTCGGGATTCGAACTTAGTCCCCTAACATTGAGAGTTGATCACGCCTTAACGCACTCCCTTGTTTATTTTATTGGTTTAATTCTTTGTATTTACAATTAAATAATTTGGCTCATTGTTTCCTTGCATATAACACTTTGCATGCTTACACAAATATAGATTCTAGGTATGTGGCTGAAAGTGTGTGTGTGTGTGTAATCGAGTATATTTTGCCATAGGGCATATTAGTTACATTGTTACAACTCATAGCTTTATCCTTGAAGTCGATCTATAGAAGACTTTTCAGGGTCAGTGTTATAGCTTAGTTTGTTGCCAATATTTCAGCCATGTTAAGAACTAAGTCCACCGATACTGATTTTTTTAGTATAGTGTCAGCCAAGCCATCGATATATCGATCGACTTTGAACCCCATGTAGGACCATTAACTACTATTATTTTTTAAATTCAAAAATACTGTTGAGCCCTCTTATAGTTATTTTGAAGTTCAAGGTTCCACTATGATAACAAAGGCCCTTTCTCTTACCAAGTATACTTTTTCATAGCCAAACAAGACAAGGGACTTCTTCTACCACTGCACATACCCTTATAGGAGTTTGTTTTCCAACCCTCCTCCATATCTAATTAATAAATAAGGCATAGTAAATATTACTGGTAGGATGATTGTAGTTTATACTTTGTGTAGGTATATTTTTTTCTTCTTCTTCAAATATTTGAGAAGCCTTCCGTGAGTCATCGGGGAAGCCCTTTCAGGTACGGTTCGAAATTTAATCATTCTGCTTCCCCCGCTCTCCCCCTTCCCAATGCTCCACAAATATATATGTATGTGTGTACATAGTGCACACGAAAGGTAGTAGTATTCCTTCCAACAATTGATACAAATGAGGACCAAGCTACCTAAAGCACCCTTTTCTCTCTCTCTCTCTCTAAGAGCACAAGTCGTAAATAAAGTTATGTTTATACAGCGCTCTACCTTAGTTTCCCACCCTTGAAAAGTCCAAAAAACAACAACATAAAATGGATTCCCCCCTCCTTTTTCTTGTTCATGGGATTTCGAAAGGAAAGTTTGTTAGTGGGCAGAAAGCCCGGCTTTTGTTTTTTCTCCGTTAATGAACTATAATGTTCTTTTACTTAATTGACTTGTTTGTATCATTTTTTTGACTTTTTAAAGGCTTTATGTATTATCATTTAAGGCTTGTGAAAAGAATGTTCTCACATAATATATTTCGTTCTTTTAAAGCTTTAGTTTGCAAATAGATGGGTCAAATATACATAAAGCATTAAGGTGAAAGTCTAAAAAGTAAACACATCATTAAAAGAATAGAACGAAATATAACAAGCCTTAAACACGATATTACAAACCTTCAATTTAATTTGTAAACTTGAAATAAAATATTACGAACCTATAATACAATATTAACTATAAATGGAATTGATGAACAAGATAATGTTGTGACAATAAATAAATATCATATTTCAAATAAAGACCATAAGATATAAAGATATAGAGTACTTATTGGATTCTTCAGAGAAATGCAGCATATTGCACAATATAAACAAATCTTCTATCTTTATGATCAACTTACGATGACGTAGTACAAA
>CP045896.1:8652561-8678097 GCA_013387185.1 Caligus rogercresseyi
TTTTTTCCTTTACTGCTCCAATTGTTCTAACGAATTTTTTATGAAAATATGATAAACGATCCCATATGAATCCATTTAACATGACGTCATATTAATGTAATCATTATATTAGACTGAGCGACTCCTCTGCCACTATTGGATGAAGACTGTGCCGAGGATTCTTGCTCCTCTTCAGGAGTGACTCAGTGACTCTTGAATTGGTGAAGGTGCCTCATCCCTTCATTAATATTTAATGTATATGGTATTATTCGCACCTGACTGTAATGTTATATAGAATCATACATAAATGGGGGTCCCAAGAGTCACACCGTCCCTTCAAAGGTAGTTAATTACATAAATGCTGATCTATATAAAAATAATCATTACCCTTAGAGAACGACCACAATAGTCCCTATTTCACATCTGACGTCACATAAATAGATTCATGTCATTGATCGAAACTAAACATAAAAACATGACGACTCTTTTTTTGAAAATTCTTGGATATTGTTTTTTTATAACTTAATGTTTTTTTTATTTTAAATATATTTTCTTCTTCTGTATTTGCTGAAAAGCCGTCACTGAGGAAAAAAGTGGCTCAATAAACTCTTCCACAGATCGTATTTAGAGACCATAAAAAGGCCCCGCAATCTTCTTGGGGGTGGATTGCCCGTTTATGTAAAATCCCCAAAAAATATATAAATCTTCATTGATTGTCTTCAACCCTCATCAGGAGTGGAGGAGACTCCCTGCTTCTAATCCCCTTATTGATGATGGGGACAGTCTTAACTAATGACAAAACCTCTTGCTTGTCTTCAGAGTGGGGAGCTGCACAAAGATAATCTGGAATGCTTCTCCAATCTTTAAAACGACTCCGTGATGGATATCATTTTGCAAAATGAAAAAAAGCCTTTTTTTTTTTCGCAACCTGTTCCCTCCGGCTTCTTTGGAAGAGAAGGCTCTTGGAGAAGAAATTTTTTGTTTCACGACCTAAGGAGAGATTCAGTTTTTAGAGATGGTAGATTTTATTTTCCTCTTAACAGATCCGCTAAGAATTTTGTATCCCCGATGCCTTGGCATCTTAAAATGAATTTTACGATTTTAAAAGAAGTACATGGAATTTATTGGAATATATGAGAGAGCTTAATCTCCCCAAAAATGGCGTTTTAGAATTTTAGACTCATTAAAAAATATAGTAGATGGTAGGAAATTTACTGCACAGCTTCAGATTTCTGGGAGGTGTATAAAATTCTTTCGACCGTGCAAAGACTGTGGTAAGGTATACAATGATATCGTACATGTTTTTACTGGTTGCCAGGCTATCTCCATCTTAAGAACTTTTATAAAAATCAACGTTCCTGGAATGGAAAATGGTCCAAAAAATATTATTCAAGCCATTCTCTGTTTGGTTTGGCCGGCAGGAAAAACAATCATCGCTGGAGTCGAAGGCGATTGAATTCACCATCCTAAATTCAAAAGCTCTGATTGCCAAAAGGCTATCCACTTACACGGAATTAAAACCAAATGAAATTAGAGCTATTATACTGGCCGCAGCTGCCAGGTATACAGCTTTTAAATTGAAGATACCACAGGAACAATACCATTGGACGTCGCCATCAACCAAATCAAATATCTCCCAACAACGGCTCTGCAACATAAAAAGTTTTTAATACAATAATCAATCACTTCAAAAAAAGTATTAAAAAATTACATGATGATTAATTTTATTTGTTTATACTTCTAAGTATAGTGTATTAGTACTTTGTATATTATTGTTTGTTGATAATTTAATTGTATAACCGTATTTTGTTTTGCTGTGCATAGTTTTATATGGATCACCGTGTGGTTGATTTTCAGCAAGCAATTTTTAAACTATAATTTTATTAATAGTATCTTTTACGCAATTGCTTGTCTGGAATATAATAATAATAATATAACTTAATGATTTGTTTTATAATACTCTGGATTGTTTGGTTTATTAATGAAAACGACGAAAATTTCATACAGATTTTTATTGTTATTCTTTGATCCTATATCTTTTCTCGCCATTTTGATTAAATGGAAAGGCAGTATCCCTGGGGATGAGTATTATAACATTTAAAGTAACCTTCATAGACTTTTTCATTGAGGCTTCTTAATACTGGCCTTCTCCTCTAGTCATTGAGAGTCGAACAAGCCTATATTGAGCGTACACTCTCCCTTAGGAGTGTTACTTCTCTATCTAACAAGACACACAGTTGTCAATAATATGTACATATTGTTAGGAAATGACCCGCGTTTACTTTTCGTTGTCTAACAATGGGTAAAAGGAAATGATACAAAAAATATATATAAACAACTTCGGGGAGGGAAGGAGAAATAAAAATAATTCCATCTATCTCAAGTCTAAGTAATAATGATAATAATAGGTTACCCTCTCCCAGACAAAGGCAATAGGTGAAACTGTGGGAAAAATATTGGGTATCTTCACATCCGTCATCAAGCGAATCGATATATTTGACCTTAAAATACTTATAGAAAGTAAACAAGCACCCCATATGATGGTTTTTATCAGCAATTTCGACTTTTTTTAAAGAAGAATTTTTGGAAGACGTTTCATTAAAAGGAGGAAAACATTCTCTGAATATTTTGATACTAAAAATATTTTCATGCACTGAGTAGCTAATGGAAGAATCCTCCCTGAAAAGGGGGAGATTAAGCAGCCGTTTGGATTATTATTATTATATACAAGTGTCTTGCTCGGAATTCCTATACTTACATATATTATTTAGATCTTTTATTCGATATTTTGGTTTAAATTTTGTATTTATAATTTTTTCCTCATTTATAGGAAAAATCAAGTGGATTGTGGAATAAGAGTTTTGTCTGTGAAAGTGGTATTTCAAAGTTTCTGCATAACTATAAGGTTCAGTTATAAGAGTAACTCTGTCTTCTCAAGTCATTTTCACAACAGTCTATGATCTTGAGTCATATATATTTGGTTATCATTAGTCTCAAATTTACAGCCATACTTATGAGCATGAAGAAAAAATAATGTTACCAAATAATATACTTTTATAAGATTGGTAGTCTCTTTGAGTATATTAGGATACAAAAAAATAATAAAGTCAAGTGCAAGAGCCAGAGGAAGTACTTATACTCTTTAATAAGCCAGGTATTTTTTGCTGAGGACTTCATTTTGGACATGGAGATATACTCCCTACCGAGTTTCGGCTATTTAAAAAATGTATTTACAATTTAAGATGCAATGAAAGGAATTAATAATATTTAATATGGTTGGAAAAGGGTCTTACTTTTAGAATCGTAGTGTAGAGTCTTTAGTTGATCGAAGGCGTCTTCAGTGGCAGTGATGAGCCTTGCTCGTCGTCTCTTGAGACGCCGCTCGTATTCGTACTCCTCATAGAATCGCTCGTTGTGAGACTCCTTTCGAAGTCCACTTTTTGGTCCTATAAGATAAGAGTGTACAATTATGTTGAGAGGGTACAGCCAAGTTACTCAATAAGAGTACTTATATGGTCAAAAAGTTAAATAAGAAAAGAAAAAAACTAAATACGTCAACTGACAAGACCACCTCTGAATCAAAGTCCTTATTTGCACAAAGGGACATTCATGAAAAATGCGAAGTATTAATTAGCTATATGCTGCTTTACTACAGTTAAGTTTGTTTAGTAATTGTCTTTTAGGTATCAAAAAGCATACAAAACATGTTTTCAAATCTGAATGAGATGACTTTTAAATTAAATGTGGCTCAGAAAATCATTTTTTGAGTTTCAAATAATTTTGAATTCATGCACACTTTTAAGTATAAGGTTGAAAATTAATGTGTCTTTATTTGAGAGGGATTCTAAAGACGATTCAATATGATCCAAAGTATGAAGTGTTTTAGAGAAAGTTATTGAAAAATAGTCAAATCTAAAATTTGTTTGAAGATAGTATATATAAAACTATAAAGTATTAATTCCATGTTCTTTGTTTTAGAACTATATTTTAAAGCCTTACAACTATTGAATTCAACTTTCTTTTGATTTCTAATATAATTTCCTTATATTACAATCCTCTTCCTGCAAACAAACACCCTTCTAAAGTAATTTACTTAAAATAAGATTGTGTTGTTTTGTCTAAAATATAACCCAAGTCGTAGGTTTTCATTAAATTTCAGTTTAGTAGATTTTGTCATTTTAAAGTCAGCTATAGGGGTTCACAATTGCAGGGAATATCTAGGGGGAAATCGTTAAAATACTTCCTGGCCCTCCAACGTTGACTCGACAACAACCTACATGATTGAGAATTAGTGAGACCACCGCCTGCATTGGCCCTTATATGGGCAAAAAACGTTATCCCACCAGATTATAACATCAGCTGCCTGTCTGCGACTTAACAGCATATATTATATTATTTTCTTGTGCAAAGAATAAAAGTAGAGCTTGTACTACAGTGATACAAAATCAAATATTCTTTAACACATATCACTACAAAATGAAACATTCAGTGTGATGTAAAATATATATTAGATACATTAATTTTATATATTTTTATTTTAATAAATGCCGAGTGAGATGAAACCCTTTGACGTGTAAATCTGATGATGTTTCATAGCATTGAATTTGAATGGCAGTTATACAAACTATGGAGTTTTAAGGATCAAATATTATGTCTTATAGTGTAAGAGCAATGCTTAGGCGAGGAACAATGTATAAAATTTATTGTTAGGGAAAATAAATATGTCTTGAGAATAATAAAAAGTTAAATATCAACATTAAACATTTATAATAATAACAAACTTAACAATAGAATGAAGTATTCATTCAGGTTTATATATAAATATTACAAATATATGTATTGTCCAATGGTGGTATAGGAAAATCTCTAATGGATCAATGATCATTAAAGCTACGTTTTCAATATTGTATAGTATGTTAATAGAGCTCCCAGAACATTCCAAAGTCTATCAATGCTTGAAAAAACCTGAAATAAATTGATGATCCAAGGTATCTTTTTATATGTATTTGCAAAAAAAAAAATCTAATTACCTCCCCTCTTGAAAATCATTTAAACATTTTATGTCGATGTAGGTAAGAGGTTTTACCCCCCTCCCCAATACTTTCAATCTATTTAAAACCCCGAAAATGGGACAGGTTCCTGATACACAAAGGAATATTCTCAAACTCAATTTTATAGTCATTAAAGTTTTAAAAAAAGTTAAAGAGAGAACTACATTGCTTTAAGCTTTACAAACACATATATATTAATGGAATGTAATTTGAGTGTTTTCGTAGAATTAATTTCTTTCTTTTTATTTTAGGGTCTTGAGAGGTGATAAAATAATCAAATTTTCCAAAATTTGCAAGTTAGTTATAATTATTCACCTCCAAAATGGCACATGAATATAGAATTAAAAGAATATAAAAATACCTTTCCAAGATAATGAACACTTTCTATAGACATTTTAATGGTGAGTTTTATTGCAAAAAGGTTAAGCCCAAAATATATGCAATACGGCCACTAAAATACTGTTACAAAATGTTTAAGAGATGATTATGCATTTTTTTAAACTGCATATGTTATCAAGAATAGGTAAGCTTTTTATCTTACTGTGGAAAAGTGGCGGTCATATGACTAGTTGCCATATCTAAACTATATGGGCAAGGTAAATTAAAATATAAGGTATGTCTTTATTGCTTCGACAGCTGACTTTTCGCTTGCCGGTGTGACCTCATTCAAAATCATCGGGAAGCGGACCAAATAACCTAAAAATATTTTTTTGGTACAGTCAAAATAATGTTTGTGACGTTTAGCTTTTCATGAAAAAAAATGAAATAAATATACCTTGTATTCTTTATACCACGGATTGATAGGGGAAATAATTTGGGCTGGTTTAAAATGACGTCATCAAAAGTAGGGATCTTACCTCTTGTTAAACTTAACAGCGGATAAAGGTAATACAATAAAGATAAGTGGATAAATTGTTTTTTTTTAAATAAATATTTAATGCAAATAAGATAAAAGGTTTGATGACATCACTTTAAATCGATTTAAACATAGGAATTGGATGTATTTGAGAAAAGGATTCAGGGCGACTACACAGCGGTCCATTTATATTTTTTCGATTAATTGACCTTACTTATGGTTCAGAAATGTTTCTTATAAATATTTTTTTTTTCTCAATACAACGATACAAAACAATAGAATAATGCCCAACTCATGGATCTATATATCTATATATATATATATATATATATATATAAGGCAAAACAGTCAGGGGCCGACAATTGATCATGAGTCTCTTCGATAGATAGTATTTTAAAGATATTCAGGTGGACAGGTCGTTTTGAGTGCTAAGTAGTATGTAACCGGGGCAATAAGTAGTATAATACTCCAAAAAACAAAGGGGAGGGGAGTTAAGACGTTGTCTATTTTGTCTATGTAAAGAATTACAAATGCATTTAGGCTGGGGAGGAGAAGTGAAAAATAAAGACGCAAGGTGTCTTGAGCTCACTTACACATTTACGTATTATAAGTCAAACCTGTGTCAGCGGTCACCTGTCTATAGCGGCCATTGATCAATGGCGGCCACAAAAAAGTACTAAAGCCTCCTGTGAATAGCGGCAACTAGTCTTTTGGTGTTTCCTTCAGTGTCTGCTAGAGACTGTACATATAAAGTACAAACCTTATGTGTATAGCACTTCAATTCAGGGATTAAGGTTTGAAATGTATGCTACGAGTTTCATAATAAACATGTCTTTATGGTACTTCTCGCAAACTAAATCAAAAGTATAATTTTTAAGTTGGGAACTCACTTTTTTTTTTTTTTTTTTACATGTTGATCAATTTATCCTTAGATATGATGAAATAAAGTTCTTATTCATTCTTTCCACGAGCTTGAGTAGTTGTTTAGTTTTATGAATAATGAATATATATGATATTTCATACCTTCATTCAATGGATACTTAAATATCACTAAACGAAACTCACGAGAACAAAAGGCACTTCAGGATGTTTTGAAATAATAAATTATATCACTTAGTTAATGTTTCCAACTTAACTATCATGAGTGAATTAAAGCATTATATCTCATATTGCATACTTTTTATATTGATATTAGTTGAACGATCACGTTCAAGATATATATATATATATATATATATAATAATTTTTCTTTGGCAGATAATAAAAATCCATTAGAAATAAAGACTTTCACGGACAAATTGTTTGTCACTTACACTTGATTTAGCTTTAACAAGCTGAGAAACAAGGTACTTCCATATTTGTCTTATTTCTTACTTGACACCTCCAAAATGAATATATCTTCATATGTAATTGCTCAGTGACTTAGTATTTTATCTGTTATTTAATCCATACTTAAATTACAATTCCTAGCTCACGGTAAGTAAAATATGTATGTAAAATAATATATATATTGTTATTCTTGAAAAATAAGTAACCGGGGGGGGGGGGGGCTATGACGTCATATACAACTGTAACTGTAAATATATTATTTATCAAAGAGATAGGAAAAATACTTAGGACGTTTAATGACAAGCCGTTGATTGAGTGCATTACGAGTTTGCAGGAAATATTTTAATATACAGTGTCCAGTATATTATTTATGGTGGTCTTGACAGTTAACGGACCTTTATATAAACTGACAAGAATTGTTTCATGAATTCCATTAATCCGGTCACTTAATGTGAGGATTGTTTGAACAACATTGTTACTTCGATTTCTGTACTTAATCATTATAAATCTATTGATAAGGAATATTTCTTAAGCCTACATATGAAGTCTATTTTGTTGTTAATCATTTACCTTTTCAAATCAGCTTATTTTTTTTCCTTTTTCTTTATATTAACAGAAATGTAATGATTTCCTACCTTTTCTGGTATGGTGCTAAGGACGTCTCCATCAAAGTATCTGAAGCCCTTTTTCCCTGGGATATAGCTACTCCCACAAGACTGGGAGAGGATGAGGATTCCCCTTCACTGTGAGCGCCTCTGTGGGAGCTAAAGCTTGGGACTCGCTCCAGATAGGGGTTGAACACGGGGAAGTCCGTGTAGTACTTCTCTAAAATCCAGGCGGCGCAGCGCTGAATGCTCAGTTGTCCCACGGGGTAACAGCGGGACTCTCCATCGGGGGAGCGAACAATCTTGATATAGTATCTACAAATGAGTTGGAATGGATAGGACAATCAATGAGATTGGTGAAATAAAGATTGAATTGATGAATTGCTCTCTTCAGCAATGATAAGATATTTATGACTTTATTATGGAATTAATAGATATTGTGAGGTTTGCAAGGAGTATATCTAGTTGTATATGCGCAATTTCTCGTGTTACACAAGGAATGTGCATAATTTTTTTACTTATAGATATTAATAAATTTAAGATATGACAATAATAAGTCTCTTAAATAAAAAAAGTAAAACATAGTGAAAATTAAAAGTCTTTTTTTGTTTTGAAGCTTTTCAAAGCGACAGATTGTAATTATGATACACGGAGAGGAAGAATTTGTGGTAGGTTAAGGACCACTGTTAATAAAATATATTATCTAAATTTGGTTAACTTCAATTATCTTTTTGTCATTCACAATGTTTTGCTTGGCGCCTAAAAATAAAAAGAGACGTTATTCGTTGGTTTTGGTGACGTCGATTAATTTGATTTCTTTAAAAAACTTTTAAATGTCACGGAATGGAGACTGAGTTTCGTGCTACAAAGCTTATGCTGACAACATGTTCATTTGTGACTTCGACGTTTCAAAAGTATATTTATTTTGGCATTTTTTTAAATTTTTTTAAACAACCCTTTATATATAAATACAATGGTTCTTAACATTTATCATACTCACTGAGGGGAAAGATGTTTGATTTCCATAAAAATGAGAGCCAGATAGTGTACAAAAAGTAGTGCGTCCACCATGGAGTTTGCGTAGAGAACAATTTCATAGTACTGGATCCTCCTCCGTCGCTGACTCTCCAGGACGCGCACACCGTAGAACAACCAAAAAGAGAAAATGAATATGAACACAAGGAGCGATACACAGGCTCGGTAGAGGTAGATCCGTGGCATGGTGGCTCGCGGGGATCGAAAGAAGAGGGCCCAAGTCCCCAGGGCCAAGACGAGAAGCTTGAAGGAGAATCCGATGAGCGAACCATCACACTCGACCTCACAGCGAAGCTGGCTTTCCCGAAAGCCCAGGGCCCCTGTCTGGGGCAGGATAACCATGAGCAGGGGACTGAGAAGGGCTAAAAGGGAAAGGAGAAGGGAAAACATGGAGCCACCGTAGCGCTGACAGAGAAACGCCCAGCCAGAGGAGACTCGGTACTCATCCGGGCTCCATTTTGATAGACTCCGAAGAAGACCTCCACCCTCAGATGGAAAGACTAAGTCACTCATTCCCGTCACACTGGTTGCATTGTCTCCCCAATCGTGTCCTACAAAGATAACACGAAATATAGTAGAGAGTGATGTAATTCTTAAGGTTTATTCTTATGTTCGGCCCCATACTCTCACCGTCAGGATCCCAGATCTCTCGGGAACGACTTGGAGCTACGCTTGAGACACTTTACGCTTCTACCCAAATGGCTCAAAGGTGAGCTTACGGTTTCTGAAACACCTATTAAACTTTATAAAGGTTTCAAAAATAAGAGAACTTCGTTGATCTTTAATTTTGCATTTTTTAACTTTTATGACTTTTTATAAGTTATATATAATTAATTTTTTTCTTTAAGTTGTATTTTAATTGTGCATGTTTTTTTTCTTTAAGTATTATTTTGCATGATAGATATTGTTATAATTGTAACTGCTTTTGATGATTGATATATTTGTATATGATTTCAATTTGTTTTGACTTTAGTTTAGGGTTTTTATTTCAAACTATAACGTTTAATATTATACATATCTATAACAATAATTTACTAAAGTCGTGTTAAAAAAATCCATGGAACCATATAACCCCCAAAAAGAGACGTTTAGAAATATACAGCAATTGAAATAGGGAATGAATCATTATAGGCGAGTTTTCATAGAGAAAATAGAATTTTTAATGGCTTACAATTCAAAAAATCTGTTATTTCGAGCGTTTTGAGTATGTTACTTTAAAAGTATTGTATTTTTGAATAGAAAACCTCAGTTTATTTATATACGTAGAGAGATGGTTTTTTAAAAATATTAAACAGATTGTAGTTTTTTTCTTCTTCGGTTTATATAAAAGCGTTTCTATGGAATATGGGATTTGAATAGTATTTCCCAAGTGCAGCAGCTTTTATTATGGTGTTCTTTTAGTTTGCAAAATGCAATGTTTGATATAAAAGGGCACTTGATTACATTTTTAATGACTCACGTTAGCCACTCAGTCCTTTCATTGTATAGTTAATTATATATAGTGATCCATATCAAATAGGCATCGGCCTTAGAGAAACGTTAACAAACCCTGCGTCATATTTAACGTCACTCCAAATAAAGCATACGGTGAAAGAGTGTGTCTATATTTCCGGCCGACTTTAAGCAATATATATTTAAAATAATTTTAGTTATGTAGTACAGAACTAAAATATGCTCTTTTAAGAGATCAGAACCTTTAGCTTTATATATTATTTCCTTATATTGTATTCATATTAATATCTAAAAGGCAACTATAGTTATATAACATTAATAAACATTAACTTAGTAAGAAATGTTATCATAGATTTACTATAATAATAGATATCGCTTAGGAGTAATAAACTGCCTTCAAATTTAACTGTTTACAAAACCATATAACATAAAAGCTATATTTATGACCCATAAAGATAAAAAGATCTTTAAAAAGGGATACATAAATGTTCTTAAGTTTGCATAATGATCTATCTTTCAGTGGTTTGTCCCGTCTCTAAGGCATTCAAACAACAAATATTCGACATATGAAATATATTGATACAAAGTTACATACATATAATAAACATTAAATATTTAAAAAATGTATTTTTGTTCTATAAATATATCATAAAATATGACATAGTCTTAACACTATTTTAATGTATAAAACAGCAGGAATTCCAATAGAAGATCTCCGCCAATGCAGCAGACCCTAAAAAGACTAGTTCAAACCATCAAAATGATATGCATTAAAGGATGTGTCTAATATCGTTTTACGAGTTAAATAAAATATTCCATGCTTTCAAAAAACAAAATAACTTTTCTGCGACAATGTTTTAGTCTTTCAAAATACAATAACATCATCTAAAGATTTATCGAGAAATTACTTCAGTGAGCTTTAAATTAGACTTTTAGTAAGAGTGACATTTCAGATGATATATGTACATATACTATCATTATATTTCGCTTTAATAATCTATTGTTCAACTCTGGTCCAAGCATGCAGATACATATATGTTAGACATTGAGTCTATACGCTCCATGTTCATCAATCTTGGCCCTATCATAATAATATTTGGCCTTATATAAACAAAAATAAATATGCATGACAGTAAGCAATTCCCACTGTTGAGCTGTCCTTTCCTTTCTAGAAAAAAAATATATGTGTCTATAAATATATGTTGATAGATTTATTATCTATATTTTCCCAAGGCTTTTGAAATGTTACCTGTAAATCCTTTGTGAATATTCATGAGGTCATGAATGAAAAAAAATTAAAAGACTTCTAGTGAGGCTTTGTGAATATTTATAAATCAATAAGAAAACGTTATTACATAATATATCTTCCGAAATTGTCAAATAATTTATAGTGAAAGATATAAATACATGTTGATTTCATCAATCCAACGTAAAATACTTATTCTTGGTGATATATTTACTAAACATTCTGCACTATTTTTAAAAGGTTTTATTAGCAAGAAGCTCTATGGAAAAACCAGATGTTAAGAAAACATATATGAGAGTCATTTATTTGCAAAGCTCTTTCTATACTTCTCGTTTAAAAGTAAATATATCAAAGTTACATTTTGTATCCTTTGATGTACTTAATTTACATTATCTTCATACTTTCAGTCGTAGATTTTAAGCTTAGGTTCAAATAACGAAGGAATCTGTATGCTTATGATTCGCGTACTCGGAAATCTCTTCTTCAGTTTATGCACTTTTGAGCAATAAAAATCGGTGCAATCATGCATGAATTGTAAATGGTTAACCTAAAAAATGTCGATTGATTACTTTTTAAATTTACTGATATTTCATTGTATGATTGTTTTTCTTATTTATTTTTTATTCATATTTATTATCCTTACATATAATAAAGAAAAGTACTTTTAATAACCATAAATTTAAAATATACTTTTTAATGTGAAGTTCTTGCAAAACCAAAAGCGTTTATGTTGTCTTGATGGAAGAAGCCATGGTATGTAATTATTGAGTTTTAGACTTTGTAGATTTAGAGGCTTATTAATCCTTTTCCGAAAAAAATATATGGGCTCAGTTGAAGCCGCACAAGATAAAGTGGATTAACAGTTTTCATTAACCCCTTTATCGCATCTATATCGTTTCTTCAGCCATTATAAGTGTTTTATTACTCTGATCAAGTTACATTCGACTATGGACTTATGAGCTTAATTTAATTAAAAGTTCGACTAAAGTAGTATTATTGAACACAAAAAATATAGTTTTGGGAAGATTTCTATATGGAGTATCATTTGCTTTTTAATAGATATGGTTATAATATTGAGACTCTAATAACAGATATCCTGGTCTATATGTTTGGAGTTTAGAGAGATAATTTGCAAAACAAAGAGTTTTATTAATTATTATGAAATAAAAAATAAACTTATCATCATCAAATTGAAAAGTAGAATTGATTTTTATGTTCAATTCCAAGATTTCTGCATGGAGTATCATTTACTCTTTGTTTTTAGAGGAGCCGGGACTTGAACAGGAGTAGATCTTCTTTTGTTTCATTGTATCCTTGTGTCAGTGTTTGTGAGCATTGCATTTTGATGGCCTTGAATACGATATAATATTTTTTTTTGTTAAGAATACTGAGCCGATGTTTATAGCATTCCACATTAAATTATATTTGAAATAATGGTTCAAAACTTGCCCATAACCCATTGTTTGGTCACTTTTATGACCTATCATTCATTTCGTTTATTGTCTTCTTTTCATATTATAAATGTCTGTCATTTATTTGCTTGTATGTCCGCCATGCACGTCCAAATCACTTGCCCAATGGGCTTAAAAGCTAGCATGGGCACACAATTGCTTTGTCTAACTAGCTGACCTACATAGGTCTCGGAAGGTCAAATCAAAAGCTACATAGCTTGAAGGATTGAAATGATTAAAAAATCTCAATAAATGAAGGACCAGATGATTTAAAGTGACGTCAGAGGTTACAAGAGATTAGAATCGAAGATGCTATACAGCCATGTTCAATAATAAAGATAATAATAATAAGCGGTGTTCGGATGTTCCAAATAATTGAAATTACTTGGATTGAGGCTCTTTAGGATAAACAATTTAAGAGGAGGTATTTTTTATCCCTGAGTTAATGTTCACAACTCAACAGCTTCCTTCTCTTCCACAAATCACATTCCTCTAAAACGTGTCAGAGTTTTCTCCTTAGAAATAAACAATACCAAGGTGGTACTGACCTATAGGTACTAAATATAATAGGATACTCAACAGAGAAGGAAAAAATAACTCGACAGATAAAGCTCTTTGATGACGTATATCGACTTAAAATGGCTGCCTCACATGTTCATGAAATAATTTTGTGGTCTTGGGGGAGAAAGTAAAGAAATCCTGAAATAAATGTCCATTTATAGGAAAATTTTATATTGTGCTAAAAAGTTATTCTTTTACATGACGTCACTGGGTATAACTTTTGCCATTTCTCCTTTTTTATTACTCCTTCAGAATGAAGACTTTGTTAATGTGTCTGCCTTGGAAGTTTTTTTTGTTATTCATCATTAAATGTCACCAATTGAAAGTGAGTACAGGTCTATTCATTTTTTCTGAGTTAGCTGAAGGAAGGGAAAGATCGATAGTCCTACTTCCCGTCCAAGTCTCAAATGTTTTTCTCCCTTCTTCTCCTACTTCTATCGATCGACTTTCCCTGCTGCGGAGGGTTTCATCGACCCAAGAAACGCGTGTCATGCCATCGATCGCTTAATCCGTCGCCACGCAAATGAAACTCTCTATGATTATTAGACAGATAATGAAGGAAGAAAATACGATAAAAATATGGGAGGCTGCAAATTTGTGGGTGTTCAATCATTTTTTTACTTTTTCAAAAATTAAGTACAATTTTTCAAACTTTTCCTTCCTATATTGTAAGTAAAATATTGTTTTTCTTTTCTTTTTTTTCGGATATAAAATGAAACACTAACATAATGAATATAGTTTAAAGTTATTACTTCAGTGAGAAAAATAGTTATTACCCTTTTATGAGTGTGATGTTTATAGCATATTTTAAGTATACCAATATACCATATATACAATACATATGTAACTTTATGTTGTAAAGGGCCCCTGACCGCTACTATAGCGGCCTTAATTAATTGATATTAATATTTCTTAAGCATTTGGACAGTCATTTTGATTTACATTATTTATTTACATTTACACAGTTCAAAGTTTAAAATCATATAGACTATTGCAATTATGGGTTAAACTTGTTCGAATATATGATGCCTTTTTACACACCCAGAAAGGTTTATCGGTTTTTTATATGGGTAAGGACTTCCCCGCATATCAGTTCTTTATTAACCAATCCAACGATGAGAAATAGACACTTTGGATATATCATTATCAGCTGCTGTTTTCTTAATTACGTCAATTCTCTTAAGTATTAAAATCCCTCACCAACTAATATTTTTAGGGACCAATTTCTTTAAGTCGTATAAAAAGAAAAAAGACAAAATAATTCATGGGTTTTCACACCAGGTGCCACTATTAATCTTTTCAAGTACACCCGCCTATCTACCTAAATGTATTGGTATTTTTTTTGTTTTTATAAAGAACTAATATGTCTACTTATTACTTCATCTCTGTTTTCTTTTTTAAGCAGGTAATTACATGATACGGACAAACCAAAAATTAATCATTTTACCTCAACTAGGAAAGTGTAATATTTTTAAACATTTGTATATGACAGTATCTCAACCAATGAATCAGCCAGATTGTGGTATGAAAAATAAGAAAAATAGACCACCTTGAAGAAGGGGGCACATTTGTTTTCTTTGTAGACTCAAATTAACGGCATAAATCGACATTTCTGTGCATCATTAGACAGACGTCCAACTAATATTATTAATCCTTTCCTTGTGTTGGAAACGTTTAATAAGTTTGTCAGATGCATTTATGTATTCAGTGAACAACTTGATAAGTTCTTAGCAATATTTTAAATTGCAAATATTCTGTTAGATTGCTTCAAAAGTGAATGTAATATAGTGGTTAATGAAAACAGTGTGACTAAGAAAAGTTTCCCTCTATTAATTGGTCATATTAAATATATTTTTATTGCTCTGAGGTCATAAGTTTATTAATGAAGACAACTATATCCGTGTAAGCGAGGTCAATGTTGAGGTCTCAGATTGTCTACTGAGAGACAAGGGCCATAGTTGATCATCATAATTTAAAAAGTTTAACTCTACAATGATTATTCATATTGACAATATACAACATTTATTCAAGTATGCAAAGCAAAAATTACGTCAGGAAATCAATATAGAAGAAATAAAAAAATAATCATTTTTAACAGTAGTCAAATTTTATACAATATATGTACTTTGATGTGTCGTATTATAATAGGGTCTTTTTAACTAAATTTTATAGTGATTTGTGCGGTTTTAAAGATTGAATCCTAAGATGCATTTGTTATATTATTAAAAACATCGTAAATCAAATTCGAAATGAATGTTATGGCTCGAATTCGATATAAATATATATACATATATAAATAATAATAATAAATTGTTTTTTTACACATAGAAACTTTATAAGAGATATTTATAAATAAACCAGTTTCATATCATTACTAATTGGTTGTTTCTTAGAAGAAAAAGAAAACGATTCTAATTATGTACATGTAATATTTCTTTAACAACTTAACTCTAACGAAATGGATATTCCAATTATAATAAGTACTAAATTCTCTAACTGCTTTATTACAATATAAATTAAACCTGGAGAGGCGATAAAGACTTTATTTGTGGCAACACAATTAGATTTCTATATCCACAATACTTTTTTCTGAATAAATCACATTATTGAAATAAGGAATTAAAAAGAACTCTTACATACAAGTCAGAATGATTGCTCACTCATCAATTTCAATGATTTGTCAACAAGGATTGAGTTAGTATGTAGATGACGAAGAATAAGAAAAGAAACATGATTGTGTTTGAATTGAAGTACCGTCTTGAAATGAGATAACTTGAATGACGACTATTGAGAAAAATAGTATAATCTTATTATTGTAATCTTGGCGTCTTGAATAATAATAATAACGTGAGTTTCTAATTAAGAAATCATCATCACAATACCCTCCCTGAACGGTTTATTTCGCCACATTTGTATTTTTAGAAGACTTCTTGAGTCCACTTTAATCATTTAAAGACTCCCAAGTCCCTATTGATTTCCACCCATAATGTTGAGACCGCATTTGCAACAAAGCAGTCTTTATATATGTGATAGAGTCTATTATCTAGGAAAGGTATTTTTTGTGTTTAATGTCTACCCGAAATTATTTATTTTTATGTATTTAAAAGTTAATTGTTCGATTACTCCTTCAAATTTGCAGTCATTGTGATCTTTTGCGTATTTTATTGACATACGAGGTCGATTTATTGTTAGGTTACTGGGCACAAACTGACTCTTCAGAAGCCTTAAGGTATATAAAAATAAATAGCATTGGTTTGAACGAAGGTGGAGTACAGAGTTGATTTCTATGAACGGTACAGATTTGTTATTTTCGTTCGTCCTTTTAAAATCCTCAATCGTGTGGCAAACCAGCACAAATGTATTCATCAAAGAGATACTTAACATTCGTTCGTCAAATTGGCAACGGCTACTAATACGACTCATAAATTATACATCTTAATTATGATTCGTTTGAATAGATCCCTTGAAGTATTTTTTGGTTATTAAATATACAAATACTCCACTCACCTGTGGCAAAAATTTGAACTTCAATTCTATCAGAGCTGCGATGGTCTTTATGATATGGAAACCCAGCGTCCGGGAGAGTCACGGTAGTCTGATAGAGAGGAGACTCCAATTTATTATTAAAGTGTGACGAGGAGAACCCGGTTGGTGTATTCCCAGTTGAAGTCGCCCGTGGCATTAGATTAAGGTTGAGGGATTGATATTTTTGCTGAGAGAGTAATTGCTCAGCATGGGTGATAGGAGAGGGGCTGTGAAATGGATGCGGAAGTGAGATCGGGAAGGGTTGCGTTGCTCTGCTGATTGTTGAGGAGAAGGAGGTTGTTTGTGTTAAAGTATTCAGAGGAAGGGAGGCGATGTCCGTGTCCGGAGGGGATGGAGTAGTTGCTCAGAGAGTGACCACCTCCCTTGGGAAGCGAGGGAAGCGTTCGGCCCAGCGGTTGGATAACTTGTGGCCTCCACGAGAGGAGTTCTCGGAGTTACCCGAAAAGACGCTCTCAGTCTCCATCTTGACCCAACTCGTGGGAGAGCTGGGATTCGCAGTAAGAAGGTAAGGCATGTTATCCTAATCGGCCATCCCTAAATAAAACAAAACATTATTATGATAAATGCAAAAAAATAGTTACATTTTTATAGTCAAATATTTTTTATATAATTATATGAAAATATATTTTGGTTTTGTTTTATAATAACCGAATATAAATCGGATATTATCACCGGATGGTCCACAATAATGGAACTTAAAAAGTAAAATATTTATATGGTTATATGTTTCATTTTTTAAACTAAGTTATTAAAATATAAAAACATTTAGAATAGCTCTACTTAGCTTTATCGACAGCATGGTTTCAAGAGAAGGAAAAGTAACGGCCCACAATTTCAGAAAAATAATACATTCACAATACTTTTTTTAGTTATGACGCAATTATACAACTATATATTTTTTATTGTGTTGTAACAAACCTGAACATAAATTGGATATTATCCCCTGATAGTTCACACTTGCCAAGCATGAAAGATTCGTTATGTTCCAGATGCTAGGGCAAACACTTATGTTAAACATGCTGGGTATCATTCGATAAAGTATCTCAAAAAATTCGATATTTGAAGATGAAAAACTAAGTTGATTTATAATCGTATAAAAAGTAAGAGCTTTAGCACTTAAGTTGGGCGTTACATGTGAGGTTCTTTATACATATGATGGATCCAAAGAGAATATAGAGTACGATGTTATCACATCACTTTGCATGATAAAAATATGAGGTTTCACTCTCATAAAGTGGATATCATAACAAATATGACATCATTCAGCGCTAATATATGTTCATTCAGCACTCTAATTTATGTAAAGTTCAATCATAAAATCTATATATATATATGAAGTCTCACTATCTCTTTAGTTCCTTCTGTCACTGCCTTTTCTCTGACAAATACCCTAATATTCAGAGCTACCATGCCTGATTCGGCCCTCTATTCTCTATAGAGTATTAAAAAGGGCTCTGACTATTTATGTCTCCATCATATTTGACAAACAACTTCTTAATAAAAGATCGTTTGCTCATTAGAAACGTATTTATTTCTCAATGTTTAACGTTTTTTTTTAAATTGGAGTTAACGCCACCGCACTTTTTATGCTTATCATTCAGCCGATTTCGTTCAAATAAAATTTCCCATTTTAGGCTGTAAAAAAATGAATGTTCTAATTGTTCCTATTGAAATAAAAAATTTTTATAATCATTGCAATCGTCCATGTTAATTATATCCAACAAATAGTTCCGTACCCAAAGAAATATTTGACCTTATTGAGTTGACTACTTACGTATGAATTTAGATCAATGAAACATAGTAAAGTCTTTAGAAGAAGAAAGTCATATTTGTATTGTTTAAGTGTCAATTAATGTAAGATAAAACATGTTTCTTTGTTACAAAGCATTATAAGTTTTATGTTCTTTTATTAATACTTTAAAAAAAACTGAGAAGCAAATAAAAATCACTCCATATATATATATATATATATATATATATATATATATATATATGTGTGTTTGTGTGGTATTATAATAATAAATTAATGATCTTATACGGAGGGTCAAAAAGAAACGCAACCAAATTTATAGCCTTTCTTTCGTGGAAGGATATGAGCGATAAATCAATTTGCTTTAAGACCATAAAAGACAAAGAAACCCACCATTGATTTATCTTTAGATAACCTATAAGATCAGGCAAATAAGACAATAAGAAAAAATATAATTCCTCATTTTGGCCACTAATGCATCAGAAAAAAGAAATATTAAATGACAAACGATAAGAAGCCTTCAAAATAAACATATGATTATTACGATTATCAAAGATTTTATCAAAGTCCTAGTACAACAACAATAAAAAATGTCCATTAAAGATCTGATTTTTGTAAAATAAATAAAAGTAAATCCAGTTGAAAAAGAAAATAATAAATGACAGGCAATTTGGTAATAATTTTGGAGAAAATTACTTTCAATTACAGAAATTCAATTATTATGATTGCCGCTGATTCCTTTCGGCTAGCTATTTAGTATGTGGGCCAAGGCTAGAGACTTGAGGATTCGAAGATACTTCAATTCTTGAGGTCCGTAATTAAGGTAATTATTGAATGATAGGCTTAATATCAAGTTGGCTTTTTTCAAATAGCATTCGGTGCTCGGATAGTAGTAGTATATTTTGGTGGCAACTCATGTGACGTCATAGAAGTAGTAGATTATTATTGGACCAAGTCATGTAGTCCCTTCATAGATATTAACTTTATGTTAGCCTAAGTATAACCCCCATTGACTTTTGATAAAGGAATGACAACAATAACTAGAGGCATATACACTCAGAGAGTGCAAACCTCCGCCGTCACGGGGTCCTTATGAGCCTTCCGAGGCGGATTTTTCACGACTGGGGCGGCGTAGAGGGACGGGGAGGGTTCCCCTCGATGGAAATTTTGAGAGGAAGACGCTCCCGCACCCAATTTCACAGCACAGCGACATCTATTGGCAGAGTAGGCTAACTTGAAATATTTATTAGTATTTAGCTCATTTTGCATCTTAGTTCTGCACTCAGAGATACAAAAATTTAATCACTTGTTCCTTTTGACATTTCCAACAACTCCACAAAGTTTCATCCGAATCCGTTATGCACTTTTTGAGTTATCCTGCTGACAACAAACCAACCAACAAACCAACGCCAGTGAAACTAGAGGCATGTATACACTCAGAGAGTGTATACCTCCGCCGAGACGGGAAGAGAATAAGTTTAAGCTACGTCACTGGGTTAACATAGTCCTGAGCTGATAAATGAACAATAATACGTCAATGAATATTTTTTTAGCGTTTGTCTTTCCTACTCCCTGAATAGAGACCCCATTCATTATATTATAGTAGTATTTTGCTCATTTTGCATATAAAAAAAGCACTTAGAGATGCCAAATTGAATCACTTGTTTCTTTTGGCATTTACACAACCACAAAGTTTCATTCGAATCCGTTCAGTACTTTTGAGTTATTCTGCTGACAAACAAACCAACAACGCCAGTGAAAACAATACCTCCTTCGGCGGAGGTAATTAACTTAATATATGATGTGACGTGAAATGAATGCATACAGCATGACAGTATATATTCCATGGGACATTAGAAAACTATATTATCAGACATATTTAAGTCAACCATCAAAGCATGATTGAGATCATTAATGATGGATACAAGTCATATTGAACATTGCTTCCATAAGCATCCCAACTCGGATAACAGAAAATATTTGAAGATTAAAAAAACTCTTTAGCAGAACTATTTTCGTTAAACTAATTGGACATTAACTATAAAATCAATTGATTCTTAGGCTGCTGATGTAGCAAAAAATAAAATTATTTATTGTATACAAACGATTTTATTTTACTAAAGTCAAATAATAAGATTTTTTTCTGATTTGGTTAAAAGCAAGTAGCATGTTTTAGTATTCTATCTGTTCATATATTATACAGTTTACAAAGCCTTCATATTAATTTAATATTACTTTGAGCTACTTACTCTAAAAATAAAATATACTAAAAACTTGTCAATTATCTGCCTGTGGTATCTAATGATTTAATAATTGTTTAGAATATCCATAAATTTTATTATTAATCATAATATTCTTTTTTTTTGTACCAAAGTACACCTTTATTTATATAATATTCACAAAATGCATTAAAACGGCGTGTCATTAACAATATATACAGGGTGCGGCAACATAACTTCCTTTTTTCAGAAGGCAAAAAAACAAGATGTAAAATCAGAAAGGTTTTAATTTTGTTTCATGATTTTAGTACATATTTAAAGTTTCGTTTCACATAGTTTTGAAAATCATGTCAGATAGGTGACGTCTCCATTGTCCATACACTGTATATACCGATTTCGGGTGTTTGCCATGACCCTACCAGCGTATCAGCGGGTATATTGGCAATTTCTTCTCTGATGTTGGCCTTCAAGTCTGGTAGGCTTCTCGGGCGGTTGACATAAACACGGGATTTCAAATATCCCCACAAATAAAAATCACAGGGGACAATCGGAGGAACGGGCTTGCCACTCCAAATCGCCCCTTATTGAAATGAGGCGCTCCGGAAAATGTTCCTTCAAATATTTGAAATCCCGTGTTTATGTCAACCGCCGAGAAGCCTACCAGACTTGAAGGCCAACATCAGAGAAGAAATTGCCAATATACCCGCTGATACGCTGTTGAGGGTCATGACAAACACCCAAAATCGGCATATACAGCGTATGGACGATGGGGGACGTCACCTATCTGATATGATTTTAAAACTATGTGAAGCAAAACTTTAAATATGTACTAAAATCATGAAACAAAATTAAAACCTTTTGATTTATACATCTTGCTTTATTGCCTTCTGAAAAAGGGAAGTTATGTTGCGCATCCTGTATATTAAAGAAGTAAAAATATAGAGATCTCATTTTATAAATAAAATACTGTGTTTTGTAGGCAATCAAATTAATTTCTTCCTGGTACGGTCCAATAATATTCTTTATTATTGTAATAATATTTCAACATGTAGCAACTTCTTCACTTTTGTTTATAGTTCGTAAAAATACACTAATATATTATTTGTATCCGATAGACATAAATAGGTAAATGATAGTACAATTAATAACATTTGAGTTGAAATGTTTACATTATATTCTAATGTATATACTATAAACTATCATTACATCACTATCCCTGTCCTTCTTTTGTATGAGCATATAACATGTAAGAAACGAAGTATAACCTTAAAGGTGAAAAATATGCCAATTTATATATATATATTTTATTACATATATAATATTTGCCAACTTCCGTCCCTCTTGTTATTTAATTGAAACATATATGATAAATAGGCCTATGTATATATTCTTGAAAAGGCTTGATGGCCTTAAGTATTTTGCTTTTCTTCACCTAAACTCTACCCCCCCCCCCCCCCCCATGCCTACCTTGGAAACGTTTCAAAAAGAAGTGTTTACGACTACATGTATAAGCCAAGGGAGGTCAGAATCTGCTTCAGAAGTATCTGTTCAATAATATAGCTTTCTCAATTATTTTTAAGGGATAACATAAGTACAACAAAACAAACACATGTTGCTTTAATTCCGCTTGAGAATAAATAATAAAGTGGACTTACGTTTTAAAGGCTTGATTTCCACAAATTTAAAAAAAGGATTATTTAACTTTGACTGAGGGTGATTTTCATACACTAATGAATGATCTACGAACAATAGTAACCTTCTTTCTCCCTGAAGTCGGAGATATGAACTAAGGAACAGAAGAAGAAGACTCTATGCGGAGTCTGAGAAAGCGACGCTCTACGTGTGTATTGTGTTTGTATAGGGAATACGGGGAAAAAAATAAGTGTGCTCGCCCGCAATTGAAGCCATCGTTCAACTCATGAACTATATTATTATGAATACATAATAATAACATTTTTATTTGCCCCAAAACTTTTTGTTCGGGAGTTTTGTATTCATCGTCAAAAAAAAAAAAAGATTTATAAATCAAAAAAATCCTTCGATGGTGAACAACTTATTATTTTCTACTCTTGAGCAATGTCCAATATTCATTTACAATAAAACATAGCGCATTTATTTTATCTTATGTTTAAAAGCATTTTTTATAATATAAATATATATAGGACAGGGATTAAATGTTTGTTGATTAAATTACACTCTAAATTTAAATTTGCTCCTAGGTCGATTTATCTTTCATAACATGCTGCAATATAACAAAACCAAGAACGAAACTACCAAATACCATTAATTTAGCATACGGTGTAGTAAATGCAATAGAAAACCCCCAAGTAAGAATCATAACTATCATGATAGATATTATATATATATATATATCAGGCTTGTGAACGGAACGCAAAATTGAACGGCGTTCAGCTGAACGCATTTCAATGAACGGAACGCAACTTTTTTTTGAACGCTGAACGTTGAACGCAAAAAAGAGTTTTGCGTTCAGCGTTCAATTTTTCCAAACATTTCTTGGACTTTTTTTGGAGATTCTTTTCTAAAAAACGTCATTCTTTTCTATAAAAAAACGTCATTCTTTTTATATAAAACGTCATCACTTTTTTCGGAAATTATTTTCTAAAAAAACGTCCATCACTTTGGGACTTCATGGATATTTGTAAAAGTCTTCTGCAGCCATTGATTTAGCATAGAACTGAACATAGAACTCGAATAAGAATAAACATTCTAGCATTAAAATTAGTATCTCGAATCCAGAATTCTCTCAATTAGGTAGACCCAAATGGGCATTCCCCTCGGTAGTGAAAACCATCAACCTCAACATTGAGAGTCAAACACGCTTCAACTGAGCCAACTACCCATTTAGAAGATGACTATTTACCCTCTAATGTGATTATAGTGGCTCGAAAAACATGAAGGATCAACGACAGTGGTTCTGAAACCCTAGTATTTCATTATCATTGTGAATGGGATTTGAGGCCTATCATAACAGATTGGCTTATCTTGGGATAAATCATAGAGATATAAAGATATAGAGAGCTAATTCCCCAATTGCAGAGAAACAGCGATCTGTTGTTTCGTGTGTTCAAAATAAGAAAGTAATTTGTACCACGTCATCGTAATAGATTCTAGCGATAGATCTATCTCTCTTGATCAGCGCGTAAATTTGTCGGGGACCTTTTTATAGCCGTTTTTTGTCGCGGGTAAATACATCATTGCTCTTTTATAGTCAGTCAATTTTGTCGTTCTTCTTTTTGTCGCGGGTATTTTGTCACCAAGCTTTTTTGTAGTGAAGTATTTTCGTCGTTTCGTCTTTTTTTCGTCGGTATTTTTGTCGCCTAGCTTTTTTGTAGTGAAGCGTTTTCCGTGCGATTTATTTTTTTACTTTGGATACCTACTCTCGTTCGCTTAGTCGGGGGTACCATGGGGTTTAAATCATAGAGATACAAAGATATAGCGAGCTTATTCCCTTTATCTGTATTTTTGTGTCCAATATAAACAAAGTAATTTTTACTACGTCATCGTAAGCTGATCATAGAGACAGAATCTATCTCTTTGATCAGCTTACGATGACGTAGTACAAATTACTTTTCTTATATTGGACACAAAAATACAGCTGAACGATTTTTCTGCTATTGAAGGGAATAAGCTCTCTATATCTTTATGGTTTAAATCTACTGCTGACACTTTTTAGGAAGAAAAGACACGCAGCCTAAGAGTTTTGCACACCTAAGCCTTGGTTGTTCCACCAGGTGTACTATGGGATTGTAATCGACCACTGACTCTTATTAAGGTGAAAAATACCCGGCCTAGTGTCTGAAAAACTCTTGAGCTGGGTTTTTTTACGACCCAGAAGGGTCTGCAGTAGATTTTGAACCCTATAGCACCAGCTGAGGCCGGTGCAATCCTTTAAATTAGGTATATATTTTTAGGCCGGGATTTTTCCCCTTAAGAAGAGTCGGCGTTGGATTTTAAACCCATGTGACACCCGGTTAAAGTAGGCGCATACCCTTAGATTAAGGTCTACGAAAGTATTAGGCCGAGTGTTTTTCATCTTAATAAGAGTCGGTGGTCGATTACAATCCCATAGTACTCCCGGCAGAACAACCAAGGCTTAGGTGTGCAAAACTCTTAGGCTGCTTGTCTTTTCTCCCTTAAGAGTGTCAGCGGTAGATTTAAACCCCATGTACCCCGACTAAGCGAACGAGATTAGGTCTACAAAGTAAAAAAATAAATCGCGCGGAAAACACTTCACTACAAAAAAGCTACGCGACAAAAATACCGACGAAAAAAGACGAACGACGAAAATACTTCACTACAAAAAAGCTTGATGACAAAAATACCCACGACAAAAAGAAGAACGACAAAATTGACGACTATAAAAGAGCAAGTGAGTATTTACCCGCGACAAAAAAAACCGTCTATAAAACGGTCCCCGACAAATTTACGCGCGATG
>CP045896.1:8686830-8756048 GCA_013387185.1 Caligus rogercresseyi
CCTTAAGTAATGGAAGAAAGAATGAAGAACATAGTTAAAGCAGGGTTGTTGTTGTTTGTTTTTTTGGTTTGGTAGTGGAAATGTAAAATAGCTCATATTATCAACCCCCCGCCATTTCATAATGTATAAACTTAGGTCCGAAATATTTTTCGTGTGACGTCACGTCTGGCAGAAAACATAAAACAAATAACTTTTACTATATATAACATCTCTACTCAAATTATCATTAGTGCATCGTATTCTTTACAAAAATGGCTTCAATTAATAAAAAAAAAAAAAAAGCAGTTGTGCAGTGTTGCTGTTTGTCCTTCATTGGATCCCAATGCTCACAATGTATTGTACCACTCGTTTCCACCAACATCAAACAGAGAAAGCTTGGACCATCGTATGCAAAAGAGGAGATTCGACCTTTCAGCCTGCATCATCCTTTAGGCAGACTTGTGAGCGATCAGGAAAAAATAGCGATCAGAAATTCTTTGCGATATAGCGATATAACGATCAGGATTTTTCCGATCAATTTAATTGCGATCAACAGAAAATTACCTATGTAATACTAATTCTAAGTAAAAAGTTAAATATGTAATATAGTCAAACCTTTATAAGTATTCATCTTTATTGGCAATGGAAGATTGTTTCCCATAGCCTATGAGCTCCAAAATAACGACTTCTCCATAGGCGCCTTTCTGAATATTTTAGGACAAAAATTCAGAATGATTGTTCTCATAGCTATGAGCTCCAACACTCTGGCTCCACAATTGACATATGTCGCATATTTTAAGACAGGAGATGCCAGAATAAATGTTTCCCATAGCCTATGAGCTCCAAAACAATGACTTCTACATAGTCGCCTGTCTGTATATTTTAGGACAAAAATATATCAGGATAGCACAACTGCTCTTTCCATTAGTATTAGTTTGTATTTTGTGTTTTCTAAACAAATATTAGTTGTTGAAATGGATTTTGGTCAATGTGACAGCTAATTAAGTTTTAAGAAATGTAGGGGTTGTCTCAAAAACTCCTTATTACAAACATTTTTTCTTTTTAGTTATTTTATACAATTGATCGGATCGCTATTTTTAGTGATTTTCTTACGATCAAAAATATAAAGATCAGGACCTTTTGCGATACTCCGATCAGCGATCAATATCGCTATTGATCGCCGATCAGAAAAAACTCCGATCAACAAGCCTGCCTTTATGTAATATTTATATAATATATTATTATAAACAGTATTTTGTTTTGTAATAATTTAAAATTATATATTTTTTTTCTTAATATGTATTTCTAATAATATTTATATAATATATATATAACCATATTTTGTTTTGTATTAATTCATAAATATATACTTTTTTCTAAATATGTCTTTGTAATACTATATATTATAAATAGTATTTTGTTATAATTTATTTCGTTGTTTTTTATGTGCTTTAACATATAATGATTGAAGAGTTTGCTTTTTCGTGAAATATTTTGGATAATTTCAGCAACTTTAATCATCAAAAATTTATGATTACTCACAAATTTAATATTTCCCCATTTTCTAATAGAATTGATAATTAATTCTTCTATGATCTAATTACAGGCTAAATTCGATTATATTTAACATATTTTACTTATACAATATACCCTCTTTTGCCATATGTGACGTCATGCTCATGTGTAGGTTGCGTGGCGGTGTTTTTTTTTACTTTCATTGGTTAAATGGCTCTACCTTACTTTTAACTACCTTGCATATTATCGAACTAAATATTTAAATTGTATTACTAATTTTATCATTCCTCTTGTTTTAGGAAACTCTGCATGGACGCTTTGGTCGAGGAGGTGACGCAAACAAGGATTGGCGACTCAGTAAATCCGAATACATGCTTCTACTGAACCGACATTATAGACCATCTGATAAATGTAAGTAAATCGTTTACACCTCGTTTGTCTTTTTCAATGGGTTTGCTTATTTAAAGGGTTTTTTTACTTTTTAGTCGATTGCATTTAAGTTACAACATTGTTTAATGAATTCTCTAACGCATAGTTCATGTTTTGCATTTTTGTTTACTTGTTTCTTCATGTTCGCTAAATCTCTATCTAAAGAACATGACATATATATTCAAATTATTTAAAGTGTTACTCATTATAGTAAATATCTGACAAACACATAACTTTGAAAGACCATATTCAGATACCTCAAATAATAGCTTACATTTTTCTATCATAATACTTAGCTGAATATAATTGCAGCGGTGGAAAAAGACATCATTGTGGATAGCATTAAGAATGCTGTTGGGTCACTTCATCTACTAAAGAACAATTGTATTGAGATACATCATAAAAAATGAGCCTGACCATGAAAAATTAGATTTGCATCACACACTTTTAAATTAAAAATAGATTCCCCTTTGGATGCGATAGCGTCGTGACAGTGTTATGGGAGTTTCTTGTTGTTATCGCAGCTCGTTCGCTTGCACTCTTCAACGCTCGTTCCACGTCAGTAATGGCTTTCTCATGCACCCTGAACTCGTCATTCCGGAGCAGATTCTTCAACTTCTGAAATAGAAAAGTGGTCACAAAGGTTCAGATCTGGACTGTAGGTGCTCTGTTTTGATGGGTTTCCACGTCCCTTCAAGCCAAAAAAAAAACTCCCGAGGTTTTAACGGCAGCGTTAGGACGGTATTGTTCCGTATCCAAAGGCAATCCTTCAGGTGAATCTTAGTCCCCAAGATCTTCCTCGATGATCCTTGTGACAGTTGTATATCCCTCTGTAACATTCTCAGAAGTGTCATTCGAGGGCTCCGTTCGCTCAATCACTTCATTTTGGCGCCATTTTTCTTTGTCCTCTTTTCTAGGGCTAAACTTAAAGTCTTGTCTCCATCTTTTATAGTAGAGAAGCCAAGACAGGTATCAAGAAGAACCGGATGAGGTTTGTTTGTATCGTCTTGACTGTCTTGTCAAACTTGTATCGGATCAAGAAGTAGGACGAAAATCTGGTGTCTCCAAGACCGATTTAAAAAAGGCGCTATTTTCAACTATTTATACCCACTTGATTGAGCTCACCCAATCTCTCAGAATATAATAATATTTGTTATAAATAAGCTTTATTAATACTTTTCAAATAAGGAACCAGGCTCACTCTGTATGGTACAACCCAAAGTTTCTAGCAACGGGATTAATGTAAGATTCGATGACAACCATAAACTCTTCTTCAGATATACCTGATGATGACATCCTCACAACTAAATGTGAATATAATAAAAAAAGGGAAAAAAGGATGAGGAAAGAAGAAAGAAGAAAAAAGATCAAGATACAAGTCCATTTGAAAAGAATGAAGCTCTGTTCAATAAGGGAAGATAATAATAGTATGATTATTTTCTCATCATCCTCCTGTCGGACTATTAGATATATGTACATAAAAAAAATGTATGCCGTTTTGACACAAAAGAACAAGTTAAGAGCGAGATATAATAAGAAGAACAACAACAATACATTTATCAAAAAGAATACGTCACAAAATATATATAACTTGACTCAAGGGACAGTAGACATCGGTAAAGGAAGCCTCCATAAAAATGTTTTTTAAAGATAATTCGTTCAATATTATTTCAAGCTAACATAAAAGTATTTTTTTATTCATATTATCATTATTTTATTCGATATTTATTGCTTTTATATAAATACAGAGTTATGAATAATATAAAATGACATCATGGATGCCTACAATTTGAATTCCATTCATATACTCCGAAGGATCTTGTTATATTATTAAATGATAAGGGACTCTCCCTGTGTGACGTTGACAGTGCTTCGAGGAACCTGAAAGCAAGAAATATAGATCTATAAACCCTTAGGCATACAAAACTAGCATTACACACAAGCTGTATAAGAGGTCTTGGCAATACAAAAACAAACTGTATCAGTGTGACTACTCAATAACGTCACTAGAGAACGATATATCTATTCTATATAAATACCATCAATCTCTCTATCCATCTAATAACTATATGTATGTATTTGTATATGTGTTTGTGTGGGTAATAAATAAATAACATATATTTTAAACACTACAAAAAGCGTAACTTTTTACAAAAGTATTACCCTCTCTCGTTTTGAAAGACTAATAGCATGGAACTCAGCATTATTCCAAAAAATTGGCATATTCTGAGATACATTCCATTTTCAAGGATAACTGCCGTGATATTTACAGTATAAAGATCAGGGTTAACTTAGGGCAAACAAGCTCAGCCCTATGTTTGACCAGAGTAGAATAGACACCAAAACGTACACATGGGGACTAACGCTCTAAACGTGGAATTTATGTGGAAGCATTAGATCTCTCATGGATGAAGAGGCTTTCACAAACCATGACTTCTGGTTTTTAAGAATAAAAAAATAGTTTTAAATAACACAGGACACCCATTTTTCAGAAAGAATCCATGTGGGACCTACAGAACTCTTTAAAGTTCTGCCTCTGTGTGGCTCTTACTGAAAAAAATGAAACAATCGTGGAAGTCAGTCATAGAATGGGTGCCTTCCTCTTTTGGGTTCAGATGAGCCATTAAACGAAAACCCTAGACTACTTAGTCGTACGGAATTCTCAAAGACTGTCACCTTACCTCGGTGGTCAATTCCACAGAAATGAGGAAAAAAACTTCATCCTTGGCTTTAGGGTGAAAAAAATAATAAAAGACCGACCAGAGCCTGAAATTCCGTTTTGGCCCCCCATCCCTTTTACATCGGCTTATCCAATCTTAAAAATCAAGATGTTCGCGGAGCATATCATAAAAATGTTGAGCAAAAACCGCCTTCGGAAATTGTAAAACGAAGACTCCATAAGCTCGATGAAAGCAGGAATGTGTCCTCGTTATGTCCTCAAATCATAATGAAGAATCCCTTCTCAGATTCAAGACAGAAATGGCTCCGATACAGGCTGGCAACTTCATCTCTCTTCATGAGTAAATCGAAGATCCATTCAGAAGATCAACTATGCCACTGGTGTGGGGAAGAGAAGGAGACCTCGTTCCACTTTTTCTATTTCTGCCCAATCATTATCCCTGTTGTTAAGTCAGTAGAGGAAAAAATACAAAGGGCATACGGTGAACACCTTGAACCCCCAGACTGGCTAATATCAACGTCCCCCAATTATGAGACGCTTTTCAAATAGAGTCCATAATTTCCAAGGTTCAAGGAATTCTGTACGCCTCGCGGGTCAAGGGAACCCTCTTCCTATAGGACTGGACAAGTTGGTGGAAAGATACATCTCCCTCCTATACCGAATCAATTATTGATAAACATTTATATATTTTATGAAAAAATTGAATCCAAGTTTTATTATTTTTAAAAGCATTTTTCGTGTTTTAAACTTTATATATTAACCATTTGTCCCCTACCACTTTTCTATTTACAAAAATGTTGTATGAATGAAATATAATTTATTAAAAAAAAAATATATATATATATTTTTTTTTGGTACCTCAGTACAACAATTTATTTTCCATCAAATTGGTACCATTATAATTTTTTTCATCGCTACATAAACACATTCAAAAAATCACTAAAAAACTTTACAATGTTATGTGGAGGGACTAATCTGTAAAACGAATTTATATAAAATTAACTGTGTTTTTTGTTGTAATAAAATTGACTTCATTACTATTTGGACCCAAATATAAATATGAAAATTCTTTAGGACATAAAATAAGTTTAAATTTGCTGTAAAATATGTTTGATAATGTACTGAGAATTTTAAAATAAATGGACACTCGACTATAAAATGATTTAGCGTTTCAGTCTTTTCTTTGCAAAAGAAACATAGCCTTTCAGCGTACGAATTACCATGTATACTTCCTAGAGACAACGTGCTCGAAACTATCCTGTATTTCAACCAATACATGGAGCAATCAAACTGAGTATTGTTGAGGCATTTGAAAACATCAAAGGATGATGAGGACACTCCCATAACATTAATCTTCGATCAATTTGAGTCAAAAACTTTTTTTAAATGTTTCCCCTAACAAAAATAGTCTAAGCGATTTATTACTAAAAAATTTATAAAGTTGTAAAAACAATCCGTGGCCCAATAACTCGTCTTTTAAATTCAAATGATGTAAATACACCTGGTGTTCTAAAATTTCATTTGGAGTCAGAATAATATTGTTGTTAAAAATTTCTCCCAATAATTCAATTTCTTTTTATGGAAGTTCCCGCTAAAAAACAAAGTCTACTATTCCCAGAGGTGGGCTCTTGCCATTTCATCTTCTCCAGTAACATAAATTAATAAATAAAAATAATTTAAAAGAGAACGTTTAGAAGATTATTTAATTTCATTTATTGACTAAAATATTTAACGACATAAACTTAATATTGATGAAAAGTCAAAAATTCCAAACGTATAATTAATGTAAAATACGATATATTTTGTTGTTGGGCTGAAAATAATGTCGTGATTAATTCGCATCAACAAACAACAAGAAACAGAGGAGCCATTGTGAACTAGATCATATATAATTATTTTTATAGTTGTCATTGCGTTCGTGAGCCTGCCTTATCAGGTTTCCGAACTGTTTGGACGATAAGGGATTAAATATGTAACTTAAATGAAATTGGGGGAGTGCAATAGCCGTGTACGTTAAGGGCGTGTTTCAACTCTCAATGTTGGGGGCGTAGTTTCAATACTTCCGAGAGGGTATAGTCATTTTACATTCAACTACCTCATTGATAAGTTCCTAGGTTCGATAGACTAATTTTAATGCTATAATGCATATTTATATCCTGTCGGATCCAATTCTATCGAACCATTTAGGCACAAAAAATGAAAGTTTCATAAATTTGAGTTATAAGCAAAGGTTGTCTGTGTCGGTTCGTTAGTCAACAATCCTTTATTTTTTTGTACTAAGTACAACTTTATTTCATGTAAACATTTAATTACATCGATAACAAATAAATTTATATACTTACAAATGCATCACATATGTTATAGAATCATAAATAATACTCATAAAATCATCCAGGGGGGCAACTTTGGCAGATCGAAATTTATATAGGTAAAATTGTACTTTTTGAAGTTATAGAATTTATTTTGTTTTGATGGGGACCCAAATAATGAAAACAAACTCTCTCGGTTTCAATAATAAATTAAAATCCTAGTAAAAAATTGTCACCAAGTGCCCTAAAATACGAGCAACATATGAGCACTCAATCAAGAAGTGTCTTTGCGTTTCCCTTGCTTCCTTGCAAAGAAAACAAGTCTTTTCCTCCAAAGTCCTTCATTATAGGGCTCCCAAGGACAAAGTATTCGTCACAACTTATTGATTGACAATTGGTACAATATATATTTGAAAGTATGACTTTTGTGACATACACATAGAGACATAAAGATATAGAGAGCTTATTCCTTTCAATAGCAAGAAACATCGTTCGACTGTCACTTCGCCCAAGCGCTCCCTTGTATGAAGAACTTGAACTTTCCAAAATAAATAACAACTACAACTTATAGTATTTTAGAGCAGATACATAAATATACATTTTATATAAGCTTATGCTATGCATTGAATACTAGAGTACCTCAAAGTGCATTTAATATCGGACAATAAGAGACAGTGAATATATATATATATATATATATATATATATATATATATATATATAAATATATATATATATATATATAACTGTGTGTGTGTGTTGACAAAACACTAGCTAAAGGAGTGTAACATTTGAAGGTACATTGAGATGAAGAGGTAATTATTTGATGGGTGATTGTTTGGATACCTATTTTGACGAACAAAATAAATGATAACCGATTGATAATTGGTAGATCAAAAGTATTGGAAATTTTATATTCCACCGTTTCAGATAATTTTAAACTTTTCAAGCTACTTATTACGTGAGTTATATCAATAGGTACGCTATATTATACAAAAAGTATCTATAAGCGTGCATGTACATAATCCAACTGAGTTATTACTATTACTTACACAAGCCCAGATATGAACCACCCTGGGAGAAATAATTTCAAAAAAATGTCAATTGATCTATGAACATTTGGATGTATTTATAGGTGGCCAATGTAATTTGACGATATATATCAGCAAAGACAAATTCGTTGCACAAATCAACGATCATACACACACTCTATTAGAAACTGAGGTTCAGGTAAGCCTAACGGCTGCCAATGTTAGGATAAGGGTGTAGGAACCATGGACACCACATCTTAAATCTTATTCGAGGAATCGAGATGTGAAATGATGATGTGGCAGTAAATCTTCCACGGTAACAATGAAGAGAAAACGTTATAAAAGTCTGAGTAAAAAGTATTTACCATTAAATCCTGTAATTTAGAGAAGAAACTGACGATTTTCACACAAATTTATAAATTGGCATTTGAAAATGTCATTTTTGTCGAATTCTAAAGGAGAAGCTGACCAAATTTGTGAGAAATATATTAAAGAATAGGACCTTCCATTATCGTGGGGACCACAAATATTGAGTTCAATTTCGGGAATTCATGAGGATAGGAGGTTCACAGCTCAGTTTCAAATATCGTCGGGCTGTATTTTCTTTAACACTCCATGCAAAGATTGTAGAGTGCTTTACAACAAAATATCGCTTGCATTTGCAAATTGCTCGGCTCTTGACATCTTGAGAAAGTTTGTTTCTCTAAATGTCAGGGGGATATGTGAAAAAAATGTACCTCCTATTCTTTTGTTTGGTCTTGGTCCAAACCATAAAAGTCCTCCAAAATCGCGTGCCTTGGACATGTCTCTTCTAAGTTGCCGAAGTTACATTTCGCAACAGCTAGCTAGCGCCGATTTTATATCCAAGTATGATACCAAAACTATTTTGATCTCTACTGCAGCTAGGTACTCAGCCTTATCCATTAAGATCCCTGATGTCAATTGTTCCTCTTGGATGTGTACAGGTGACTTAGTCAGATTTTATCCGTCCTGCTCAAAACAATATCTCAATTTCTTAAAAAAAACTTAATTAAGGTTATTGGAGCTACGCTGGAGACACTCAACGCTTTTACTCAAACGGCTCAAGGTGAGCCTACGGTTTCTGAGACGCCTATTAAGACTTTATAAAGGTTTCCAAAGAGTCAAATAAGAAAACTTCTTTGATTTTTAGTTTAATATCTATTTTATGAACTTTTTATACGTTATATAAAATTAGTTTTTATTCTTTTTGTTGTATTTTAATTTTGAATATTTTTTCTCAGAAATTATTTTTACGTGATAGATATTGTTGTAGCTGCTTTTGATTGATTGTATATTTTATATGTGATTTCAATTTGTTTTGACTTTAGTTAGGGTTTTAATTTTGAATTATAATGTTACAATAAAACTCTAAACAATAACTCTAATCAAATAAAGTCATTAAAAAAATTAAGGTTAACAAAACATTTAAGAAGTCAAATAAAATATATTTACCCCTCCTGCGGAAGTGATTTATCCTGGGAATTTTCAAATTATATTGTCCCATAATCATTATACAATGTTTTGTTACTTTTATTTGAATTGATTTTTTTTTTAATAATTATTCTTATTGTCTGATGTATTGTGTTTTGTTTTAATAGTGATTTATAACTTTTATATTTTGGGAGCTAATTTTAAACTACAATATTTATTTATATTATATTATGTGCAATTTCTCTGAATAAAGAAAGTTAAAAAAAAAAACCTTTTTCAATGAAATATTCATCTTCCATGATTGTTTTCATAATGATGATAATAATTGCATATTGATTTTTGCCACTGATATAAGTATGATTAAACTCGTGGAAGGTTCAAATTCTGGTACACGTATTATACATCAAAAGTGAGACCTGATATATTTGATCAATTATTTAAACCAAGCAAATCAGATAAATTTTCAATTCTGTGTTTGGATTACTTCCAAATAAAACTGAGGCAGCCTATAGAAGATTTTTTGAACAAATATTTAATCATCTTTGTAATCAAAATATTGAGTATGTTTTAGTGGATTTTGAAAATGCTGACCCGAATACAATCGTTCATATCCAACCACATTTTGCAATAAAGATATGCGTGTACAATTTTCCATTAAGAGTATAATATATACACAAATTATTTATACATTTTAGCCTAAACACATTATTTCCTCATTTTATCTTGTAGTTACTCCTTGCAATTATTTTTTCTTCTAATAAAGAAAACTAGAGCATGCTAAAAAAGTTTTGCTTCATAATGGTACGAGATATGGCAAATATTTTATCATATACACATGTTAAATAATCGCACTATATGAAACATTAAAAAAACTATCTGCAAAGGCATGGCGAAGCATCGATACTATATATGCATTTGTAGATTGTTGGTTTGTTATAAAAAAACTTTTTCTTCTCTAGGGCAATACTATAAAATAAAGCTGTAAACAAAAAGTACCATGAGTTTATAGATAAATCAAATAATATTTGTTTTTTCATCTACATTAATACCATCACACTCAAATATTGCTCTCTCCCTCGGAATACTACATATTTGACAAAGTTTTATCCTACTTCTCAATAATGTACACAACACAAACTTGAATTTAAATGAAGAAATGGAAAATTGCTATAAAAATTTAATATAGAATAGGCTTTAAAAGACACATAGAAAGTTTGTTCAAATATATAATATTTTTATATTTTCTCCGTCTTGAGACTCCTTGATTATGTATCAAATATCCATTTGCTATAGAATGATCATACTAGAATGTTGAGTCTGGTAGTATATTCTTTAGTTTGAAGAGTTATCTACCATTGTACCGTCATAAATTAACATCCAACCGTTTTGTAGCAATGGTTCCATCTAATGGCAATGTTGATCACATTCACAAATGAATGTACACATTTTAAGGAATTTATATTGGAGATAGTCATATTTCCAGAACTTCTAAGCTATTTCAGTTATTTATTAATTTAATTTTTGCAAAAAATTATATCAATTTTTTAAAATATCAAAAATCAATTTGTACCCAGAAAATTCAATCAACAATTAAAGTAAACCTATCAGATATTTTTACATGGGTAATAAGAGCTCTTATCTATGTTATACGTGCCTACAAATATAACACATTATAAGTGATAAAGAAAAGTAAATGAACGCTGAGTTAGACATCTATTTGATTCGTTTGATTAGTATCTATGAATATATATATATTATCATTAAAACATTATTTATTGTGCTGATTTGATATCTCATGCCCATTAAATTTCATCGTTTAGTGTGAAATATAATAAGTGATATTATTCATTCATTGGACCTTTCTCCCTCAACCTATGCATTTTATGTTCCATATAACATATTTATTCTCAGTGATTATATTAGCTTTAAAAACATCAATTTATAATGGAGAAATCACTGAACATGCAGACTTTTAGAAGAAGATGAGGAATCCACTTGATTAACGATTGTGGCTGCACAATGCGGAAATGGCTGAATTGGAGTGTGACCGCCGCCATGGCTAAGATTCCACATTAAAAAGAGTCCTGACATAAACACCTAACACAAGAGCATATAGGGATATACGTTATTATGTGTGTCCATTTTCTATTATAGGGATTTGATTTTAAGCCTCTGAAACGCACGACGTCGTCCTCCAAGGCGTAGAAAGTGGTGGGGAAAAGCTATATCATAATTCGAAAGAGATCCTCTTCGTTCCCCTTTTTCATATAGTTTTTTTGCTTACAAGATATACCCTCAGTTTGTATTCCGACTTTCTCTCGAGTACATTAATATACGAAGACAGCCTTACCTTCATTGGTAAAAGAGTTATATCATTAGGTTATTGTGCAATGGTTAAAAGCCTTATTGATAGAGTTTACAATTTAATTTAAGCGCAAGTGTTACAAAAAGGTAAGCCTTTATATGTAAAACGTTCATAATTATCGTTGAATAAGGTATTTAATTGTATAAAATATTAAAGTATATAGTTTTATAAATCTTATTTACTATTATTTAATAGTTTTATTCAGTCTTTTAACGTGAGTATAAAAAATATGTGTATGATTTTTAAATGTATATCATAACCCATTTATTGACAAAATGTTTTTTTTTTAAATCTCCTTTATTATTTAGAATGTTATATAAAAAGTATATATAAATAAAATAAACATTATAGTTTATAATAAAATATCTAAATAAAAGGCGTTACAATAAAAACATCATAAGAGCTGATTAATTAAAATGTTTCATTATTCTTTTCAAAGTTTTAAAATATCTCTTCGACTTTCAAGGGTGAAACTTGATGATGTTTCCAGCACTTATCCTTGAATCATCGGTGTCGGATGGAATCTTGAGGCTGAAGGTGGTATATCGGGCGGCAGCAGAAATCATCGCGGAACGAAGAATTTTGGGGTTTAAGCTTTCCCTTTTTGATAAACAAACGCAATGTAGGCTTTGCAATTTAACAAAGAAAACTCGATTGCCTTGCTTTTGGGAGAGCGGAATTTATTGTTTTTTGAAAGCCCAAATAAAACCGTTGCTTTTAGATACTTATTGGCGCCGTTCTCCAAACCCTTCAAATTGATGGACAGGAACTTTTTAATGGTAGCAACAAATGGACAGTCGACAAAAGCATGCTCTACGTCATTGTAAAGTTTGCCGCAATTTAGACAATGCGAATCGAAGGATATGCAGTCGGCCGATATCTGCAATTGAGCCGTGAATTTCTTGTCATCGTATATTCTTGTTATAGATGCAAATATCCTTAATTTCCAATTTTCGGGGAGAGACAATCTTTTTAAATGGGCGTTGGCTACACCCTCGGCTTCCTCACAAAACTTACAGATGACATTTTGAGGTGCCATGGACAAGGAAGTTTATGGAGACGAGCAGTTCTTGTTAACGAAAAGTGAAAACGGCCATCACTAAATACAGAATTAGGTGTCGTATTATGAACAGTTAAAATTTTGTTCCTAATTGCATTTTCCCCCAATTCAGGCGGATTGCCTAAAATTTTGAAAAATAATTTTTTCTTGGAGTGTTGACGGATAATATCCACCGTGGACTCACTTTGAAAATTTGGGGTACATTTCCAAATAATTCGTTGTGCTGCAGCCCAAGTCTCTGATAACGCTACAGTATATATATTTGTTAGATCTGTTCCAAACAGGAGACGGAAATACAGATCGGTATGAGTTATAGTTCTCCTCCATTCCATATCCGAATGTCTGGAGATGTTTATAAAAACTTTAATATATATTCGTGGAATTATATGGGATAAAAGAGCAAGACCTCCACCAATTTGTTTTTTAGGTCTCTTCAAAGTTGGAAGGTAGCGCTTATGAAAGGGTTTAAGGAGCCAAGCATCCTCCTCAAGCATAGCTCTTTCTGCTATAATAGGAGAAACGGAAGCTTTGTATAGAACAATAGGAATGATCTGCGAATTGTAAGGATCAATTCTCGTTTGAAAGTTATACTGCCTCCAGCTTGATATCCTATTGTTGATTAGCCCAGTCATTTGATTCCAATTATTTCTGTGAATGCCTTCAGATCCCCAGTCGACTCCTAATATTGAAACTCTATTTTTTATAGAGCAGCCACCAACTATTTTACCCTCCACAGGACTCCACAAACCTATTGGTAAAATGAAAGTTTTGGAACGATTTATGCCCAAGCTAGACCTTACTTTGAACTTTTGGATTGACATCAAAAGAATTTCAATTCGTTTTATTAATTGTGATTCGGAGTTGGCTTCAATAGTTAGGGTTATGTCGTCCGCGTAGAGATCAATAAGGTGTTTTGACTTACATAATTGGACACCAAAACCACCATATTTTCGTTGTAATCCCATCACAAGCTCTTCAATAGCTGCTATAAAGAGCAAAGGTGCAGATGGACATCCTTGCCTACAGCTCCTTTTTAACAGAATTGGTTTACTCTCCATGCCTCCGAGGGTAATAACAGAAGATCCGTTAAGTAAAAGAGATCGCACAGGATTGAAAAACTCTTTGGGGAGCAATTTTCTCACTGATCGGAGTATTTGTTGGTGGGAAATGGAATCAAAAGCTTTTTTGAAATCTATTCCCACCACAGCTCCATATTTTCCTCTAGATCTCACAGACTCAATCACAGCTTGAATATTTTTGGAGACGTCATGTATTTTTCGATTTCTTAGAAAACCCTTCTGGCTATTTCCAATTTTTTTATTGAGCTCCTTTTCCATTTCTTGAGCCAAAACTCCGGAAAGAATTCTATAAGATTGATTGAGAACAGTTATGGGTCTCCAATGGTTTATTTCTTTCCCATTTCCTTTCTTGGGATATGAACTATTCTTCCTTTTGTGAGCGATCTCGGTAGCCTTCCATTTTTTTCCATTGATTCTCCCAGACGAAGAAGAAAAGGAGCTGTTTCTTCCGGAAAAGATGTATAGATTTCTCCAATGACACCATCAACGCCAGATTTTTTCCTAATAATTAACTATTCTATATAATAATATGAACTAAATTTATAAAGAAAACACTTTTACAATACCTTTAATTATTTAATGGCAAATTATATATTTTAAATACTCATTACTTTCATTACAGTATTAAAAGTATATATTTTTCTTCATTTTATTTCATTTTGAATCTTCATTTTATTTCAAACACTTTTGGAAATTTATTAATTCACTTATAATATGTTTCAAATTTTAATCGCACGTGTCATTACAGCAGCACAATTCAAAGCATTGACCCTACATTGAAAGACTTTAGTACCTTTCAAAATAATATTAAAATATTATAAATAAATCTATCATTTATATATTATATATTTTTATTGATCATGGACAATCTCCCTTTGAATAAGCGAAAGACATTAATGGTGCCATAAACTGCACCAATATATATTAGCAAAGAGATATAACTATGTATACATACATTATTCCGTGGGAGTCAAGGTCAATTAGGTTGATTTGTGGCTTTGAACTTCAAAACTATCTAAAAAATAAAATATATGTTTTTTTGTGCCATAAAAAATGTTCTCGTATTCCCTAACCAATAAAAGATGTAATAAATATTATGAATAAAAATGTATAACTTTATGTAGTTGTATTTCTGTATTTCCTAATTTGTTTTTATTCTTATGTGTTATTTGATTAGATGTATCTTTTAAAGCGTATTATTTCATTACGCCCAAATTATTAAGATAATGGTTTTTTAATATATTTGCATCCCTCTTACTTGCATATATTCTAAAAAAAACATGTAAAAGGTATACTGGTGGACGTTTGGATCCCACATATACTATAAATGCGACGTGTCGAACTTGATGACCAATAGAAGTTTATTTTGAGGCTCCCAAAACACTGATATACTGACTAAGGGAATGCGATGTTCCAGTATATATATATAGATTTGTAGCCTACAGTTGTTATATGGGATATTTAAAAACCAAGGGCTCAGTGAGTACACGTGGTTTAAAGCCTCAAGTTGTCATAGTTGTGACTGGAAAAATCTTAAGGCTCAATGGAGATATGTTTCGACTCTTATGGAACTCTAAGTACACAATTTTCCATATGATAACACGGTAATGCATTCTACTATTGAATATAAGGAAATATATATGTTCCAGAAAGAATACATAACGATGGACACCGTGTAACCATTTAGAGTATAGGGTTTACTTATGTTTTTTTAAAGAACAAAAACAAAAATGATAAACAAAGAAAACTGATTTCCGCAATCCAATTTGAATGTGTGCGATAATTATGTGGTAGCCTGGCTTCTATATATATATATATATATATATATATATATATATATATATATATATATATATGTATCATCATACATTCATTGAAATTGATTATAACAAAAACCCAAATACATCAACTAATTCAACTTTCTTTCTTCCTTCAATCAGATACGCACATCTTTTGCAAGCAAACACCTTATTATATATATATTATTATTTTCCATCGAGTATTCATAATAAATAATGTACAACTAATCAAATCCATTGTTATACTTTGCTTATATACTAAATTAACTTATGTAAGTCCTTTCAACAATCATATGTTCAAAGCTTATTACATCTTGCATTTGATAAAAAAATTAATTCGCCTTGATTGCCAATGATTGAGTAAGTTTTGCGGGACATGATGAATTGTATTAAGCACATAATAAAAAATATATCTTTAACTAACATAAACATGAAGGATGAGGTCCTTTATAAAATGGATGAGAAAGGATTTTCTATACTAGACCTATGGATAAAATATCTAAAATATACCCTAAGATGTCTAAAATATACCTTGAAATATACATAGTTAACCACTACCTATTTGTTTTACCTCCATGTATGATCACAATATAGAACTGATCGACATGGAATTTTTATTATTACCTCACAAGTGTCCTCCTGTTGTGCCAAACCGATCTATCTATGTCACTCAGAGGTCAAAGCAGAATATAGAATGTACTCGTATATTAGGCCTCTTTTACAATACTAAAATTGGAAGCAACTCAATGCAAAGTCCGGATAAATAGGATTGGCATTGATTTTCAAGAATGTGTAAGCATTAGATGGTACTACTAATGGCGGTATTGGCATAATATTACATAAAAATAGGTTATATTAATTTGCTAATTATTTTTATCGATGAATATTTAAATTAAACTCGGTACATTTATTGAGTTTTTATATCATGATTGTAATTGAAACGGTTTTAGAGAATGTGTTAGCTGCCCTGAGGAAGCATGTTCGATTCTCAATGCTGAGAGAGAAGGATTGCCCTTCTCCCGAGAGAATTGGAAAAGTGTATTTTGGATTGGATGGACTACTTTCAACTCTACATATAAGGCTCATTCATTTACTACATGGATGCAAGTTTATCGAACAACAAAGACAAAAAAACAGGGTTATTTATAATTTAGAATGGTAAATAGGGATGTTTTGTTAAAATTAATACATAACATAATATGATTTAGTACATTTATAAATTATTTATAAAAATGAAACTGATATAATATCTACTTAAATAGTATTATATATTACTCTTGATTAATTGTATTAGTAAACTAGAGGCATGTATAGACTCAGAGAGTGCAAACCTCCGCCGTCACGGGGTCCTTATGAGCCTTCCAAGGCGGATTTTTCACGACTGGGGCGGCGTAGAGGGACGGGGGAGGGTTCCCCTCGATGGAAATTTCGAGAGGAAGACGTTCCCGGCACCCAATTTCACAGCACAGCGACATCTATTGGCAGAGTAGGCTAACTTGAAATATTTATTAGTATTTAGCTCATTTTGCATCTTAATTCTGCACTCAGAGATGCAAAAATTTAATCACTTGTTCCTTTTGGCATTTCCAACAACTCCACAAAGTTTCATCCGAATCCGTTATGCACTTTTGAGTTATCCTGCTGACAAATAAACCAACCAACAAACCAACGCCAGTGAAAACAATACCTCCTTCGGCGGAGGTAATTAACTTAATATCTGATGTGACGTGAAATGAATGCATACAGCATGACAGTAATATATTCCATGGGTCATTAGAAATACTATATTATCAGACATATTTTAAGTCAACCATCAAAGCATGATTGAGATCATTAATGATGGGATACAAGTCATATTGACACATTGCTTCCATAAACATCCCAACTCGGATAACAGAAAATATTTGAAGATTAAAAAACTCTTTAGCAGAACTATTTTCGTTAAACTAATTGGACATTAACTATAAAATCAATTGATTTCTTAGGCTGCTGATGTAGCAAAAAATAAAATTATTTATTATAAACAAACGATTTTATTTTACTAAAGTCAATAATAATATTTTTTTCTGAATTTGGTTAAAACAAGTAGCATGTTTTAGTATTCTATCTGTTCAAATATTATACAGTTTACAAAGCCTTCATATTCATTTAATATTACTTTGAGCTACTTACTCTAAAAAAAAAAATATACTAAAAAACTAGTCAATTATCTGCCTGTGGTATCTGATGATTTAATAGTTGTTTAAAATATATTTTGGGTTCACTGCGTGGGATCAAAGACTGCAAACAATTTACAGCGCAATTTCAAATTTCTTCAGGCCTCACAAGATTTGATCGACCTTGCAAAGATTGTGGGCTTTTGTTCAATACAACTTTGCATGCTTTTGTTGACTGTCAGGCGGTCAACATAGTAAAGAAATTTGTAACCCTCAATATCAGGGGCCTAGAAAAAAATGTGCGGTCAGATATTGCAAAGCGACGGTACTGTTTGGTCTCGGCAAAGGTGATAAGTCAGCTAGGTCGAAAGCAATTAATAACTCCCTTCTAAACGCTAAAGGTCTCATCGCGAGGTGCATCACCAATAATGTTCCCATCAAAGCCTCTGAGTTGAGATCCATCATGATCTCTGCTGCAGCAAGGTATACTGCTCTGGACTTAAAGATTCCCTCACTTTTGGATTCCACATGGACGTTAGCGGGGAGGGAGGTGAAATTTAATCCTTCATCCTCACTCTGCCATAGGAAGACAATCAAGAGAATACTGAAATTTTACAAGAACTCTTATTGATAAATTTTCGTGTAATTTACTGTTTTTATGATTTGTTAATTATCTGTATGTTTTAGATTTGATTGTTGAGTGTATCTCATGACTTTTATCTGCTTGTTTGTTTGTTCCATTACGTTGCTAAAAATCTAAGCTAGAATGCTTATTTATGTAAAAATTTACGCATTAGCATCGTTTTTCTTTTATACATTGTATATTTTTTTGGAGCCGTGAATAAAAAAAAAATAAAAATATCCATAAATTTTATTATTAATCAATAATATTTTTTTTTGTACCAAAGTACACCTTTATTTATATAATATTCACAAAAATGCATTAAAACGGCGTGTCATTAACAATATAATACAGGGTGCAGCAACATAACTTCCTTTTTTCAGAAGGCAAAAAAACAAGATGTAAAATCAGAAAGGTTTTAATTTTGTTTCATGATTTAGTACATATTTAAAGTTTTGTTTCACATAGTTTTGAAAATCATATCAGATAGGTGACGTCTCCCATTGTCCATACACTGTATATACCAGCGTATCAGCGGTATATTGACAATTTCTTCTCTGATGTTGGCTTCAAGTCTGGTAGGCTTCTCGGGCGGTTGACATAAACACAGCACAGCGACATCTATTGGCAGAGTAGGCTAACGTGAAATATTTATTAGTATTTAGCTCATTTTGCATCTTAATTCTGCACTCAGAGATGCCAAAATTTAATCACTTGTTCCTTTTGGCATTTCCAACAACTCCACAAAGTTTCATCCGAATCTGTTCCGTCCTTTTTGAGTTATCCTGCTGACAAACAAACCAACAAACAAACCAACCAACAAACCACGCCAGTGAAAACAATACCTCCTTCGGCGGAGGTAATGATTAGCTATGAATAGGATTCAATTAGATACGCACCTTTGTTGCATTTAAAAAGTGTGTTTATTATCAACAATAACTATTATTTAGAGCTCCCATATAAGTTTTTAGAAGCTTGCTACTCTTTGCATCTGTTATTGAAGGCTTTTATAGACTTTGAAATTGCTTATATATTACAAATATTTTTTGGAGGATACAAGGCAATGCTATTACTAATACAGCCATAAAAATATGTTTTTAGAAAGTTTTCATTTCATAACTTTAAAATCGATCAGTATACGGATACCGGAATCAAGGCGTTTAATTGCAACTTAAATTGTATGTTTCATAAAAAGTATTAAAAAAATAGGTCAAAAAATATTGTTTTTTTCACTATATTATTATTATTTTTTTTGTTAGTTAAAAATTTATTGCCGATTATAATAGTACATACAAACAATAGACACTAAGGTAAAGAACACAACCACACAATGGGGTATCTGTGTTACAGCAGCAAAATGAATTCCTTCTTATATACTGAAATGATTTACAATAATATTTTTCATTTTTTTGCATTAAATTTTTAGAATTTGGATGTCCGCGTCTTCTTCTTAAGACACTTCATGCCTTTCAAGGGACAGAGCAGGGCATCTGTTGATCAGGTGGTCTGCAGTCTGTGGCTCTTCCTTGCAAAGATCACAGGTTGCACTTGTTTTCTTCCATTTGCTTAGGTGGGAGAGAAAGGTCCATGTCCTGTGTAGGCTTGAATAAGTTGTTTCAGGTCTTCACGGTGAAGTTTGACAACCTTTGATCTTGGTTTTATATTATTTATTTGTATAAAATAATGACATTGTTATTTTTCTGCCGTTCATAAAAATATTAAATTAGAAATACATAAAATAGTGTCTGTGCAGAGGCGCGGGAAGACATTTTTGGCAGGGGGTGCTGTTGGTGGGGGACGAACTTTTGAACGGGGATCTGGGGGCCCTCCCCCAGAAATGTTTTTTATAGATGCAACTTCCTGCATTCTAATCAATTTTAGGGCATGGCAAATCCCATCTGACTCACTCTTTCAGAATCTACCAAAGATTTGGTACTCACAACACAATCATTTCTGTAGCAGCTTCAATTCAACCTCGAATTGAATTCATCAATTCGAGCTTGATGAATTCAAGCTCGGAATTCATCAGGTCCACCGCCTCGAAAAACTCCAGTCTCCATTTCGCCTCTGCTGCACAATCTGCTACATCCTCCACCGCGGCGGTATCTCGAAAACGGGACGGTGTTCTGCAGACCCTGGATTCGTTAGGCCACTCTAGGGTGTGAGCAGCTGCGAATGCTTTGGTCTTCACAAATATTGTGTCCACAGCTCTATCTCCCCTCAGTGCACCTACAAGTATAATAACAAAGAATGTGTCATATATACAGTATTTATATATAGCTTAGGCCAGGCCATAATTATTTATAAATACCATATCTTAGTAGGCCTATTTATTGGCCTATATTTTGTTTGGTCATGAAAACACAAATATAATTGTAGGCTTATACAATGAAGGAATCAGATTCTTACTCATGCGCTCCTTGAGAACGAGGATGCACTCAAGTGCGCCAGACACACTCGCGTTGTCACCCTGCAGACTCTTTGCCACTGTCTCGCATGGCCCAAACATCGCTTCACAGCAAAGCAGACCGTATGCTGTTCTGGCTTTCTGCGCTTGCTTCAGGAGTCCAAATATTTTTTGGCGAGTCTCGCCACGAACAGTTCTGTCCTCCTGTAGAGTGCGTAGGGTCTGGAGGAGCGGCCCGTAACCCTGTAGCAGTCTGCTTATAGCCCTGGTCCTCACACACCACCTTGTGGGACACAGCGCTGCTAGGTTGGTGACAGGTTCCCCCTCTGAGAACAGGCTCTGGTAGAGACTCATTCGTTTCGCAGACTCCCGGATGACAGTGGAGACGCTTTGTACAAAGTTGAAGATTTCCGCTATCAGAGAAACATCCCGCGCCACCTCTTGCAATGCCAGGTCTAACGAGTGGTTACAGCAATGGACAAACAATGAGCCAGGGCAAAGTTCTGCCAGACGCGTCCGCACTCCACTTATTCTTCCGGCCATGTTGCTTGCCCCGTCAAAGCAGTAGCCCTGCAGCTTTTCAATAGGCAGGTTCAGTCGCAAAAATATGTCAACAATGCACCTGAACAGACTGTCTGCCGTGGAATCTGGTGCACTGTAGAACCCCAAAAAAACACTTTGTTTGCCCATTTGAGAATTCACGTAATGTAGATGGCAGGAAAACTGTTCCGATGAGCTGATGTCTGTGGTGCCATCAGCTGTCAACCCGAAGTAACTTGAACAATTTGCCTCCTGTACCAACTTTCGCTGCACAGCATGTGCAAGCTGCTCAATCATTTCGTTTTGGATCGTATCCGAGAGCCAATTATCTCTCCGCAGCATCCATTGGCGAGCTTCAGGAAGAGACTCGGTGCGATCCAGCATCATTAGCCAAAAATTGCCGTCCCAATAGTCGTGGCCACGGAGTGGTAAGCCCTGTCGGAGCAAATAGCGCACCGACTTGAACGCCTCGTTCAGAACGACCCTGGCAGTTTTCTGATCTTTTGCCACCACGTCGGAGAGTAAAGCGCTGATTGGGGTGTTATTAAGTGCAGCAACTTTATTCACGGCGCCCAGATGAAATGTCGATCTCTCATGCTCCCTGAATTTGTTGGTGGCTTTACGCCAATTCGAAAAGCCCCCTCTAATGAACACCGCGTCTGCTCTCTTCTTCTCCTCCTGTATAAGACTTTTCTCGACCGCAGACACGCAGATGTAACACAAAGCTTTGTCCACATCCTTTAGGTAATGCAGCCACTTCCATTTTCCAAACCATGCTGATTTGAAGGATCTGGTAAAAGTTTCAGTCCCGAATTGTTTTGCTGGAAAATCCAAAGCTTGCGGCTGAAACGGCTCTGATGGCAGAGGTGATGTCCCTGTTTCCACGACACTCTCCTCAGTATCTTGCGAAGGGCTAGCAGAAGTGCTAACAGGGATCACATCAGCAGCAGCAGCAACCTTGTCCTGACGCTCCAGTGCTTGATAATATTCTTGGTCCAATGCGTTGGGCTGTGGATTACTATTCTTCAAAAGTTTGTTTTTGGGGAGGCTTTGAAAAAAAGACGACATCCTCTTCTGCGACATGTTTTTCGACTCTTTGCTTATTTTAACACAGCGGGCTCGCGGGTTTTGTTTCGAGGAATCTCAATCACGTCAGGACAAAAGAAAATCTGATTGGCCACACAACTAATTGTATTAATTTAATTTTTTTAATACATTCGTACAACATTTATTCTTGAGTTTAAATATTTATTTATTACTAGGACCTCCGGGCGGGTAGGTGGCCTACGGCCACAGCATTTATACATGGTAACATATCTATGGATAATATGTTGAGGCAAGGATTGAATCTTGCATCAAACAATGAAGTTTTTTAAGCTTGTTTAGATGATGATGGAGACGTCGTATAGAAAGTAGTTATATGATAGAGAATGATGTTAATATTTTTCATAAAAAGGAGAGGGAAAAATATATATTATCTAGTAAATCCTGATTAAGTTCCTCTCCATATAACTACAAAAATATATGAATTTATTTTTCTTTTTTTCCCTTTTCTTACTTTACAAATAACTTTATCGTCTCTTTAAAAATATCAGTTTCGAAGCTCCGCTACCAGGGGGTGCTGCCGCACCCCCCGCACCCCCACTTCCCGCGCCCCTGTGTCTGTGTTAGAAATACATAATTAATAATTTTATTATAAAGACGTTGCAAATGCGTGGCTATTCTGTACTAAATTGTGAATTTCTCAATTGCTCTTTCACTCGTATAATGCATTAAAAGTTTTCATAAATAACAAGACAATTAAGACAAAATATGATAAACAGTTTGTTTGTATTATTGATGATATAAGAGGTATATTGAAGTATTTTTATTCAAATTGTATTACTATGTTGGTGACATAATAAGTATCATATTGTTATTAGTATTATTCCGCAGTGAATAAAGATATTAATCATAGAAAATGCATACAAAGTCATGTTGTTGCGAAAAAGAAAATCGGTGTTCATTTTTGTATGCACTTTTTATATCAAATATAATCAATTTAAACTATAAACTTTGCATATAATTGCTTGCAACAATTAAAAACCCATTTTCAATGTAAATATATGTATAAATGTCATCTAGTTTAAGGTGAGAAAAAATGGGCAACTTTTATCCGCAAAGAAATAAAATAATTAATGAGGTTATTTTTTCTCATTGGATTTGGAACCAGAATGTTAATTTATGTTTATGATTTAGCACGTCTGTACTGGCAGCTTTTTTTAAACTATATTAATTTAGAGAAATTACACATAATATAATGTTCAAATAAACCCTGTTGTTTAAAATTAGTTCCCTATATATAAAAATATTAAAACAAAACACAATATATCAGACAATAGCAATAATTATTAAAAAATATTTCAGTTCAAATAAAAGGAGCAAAATTTTGTATAATGAATATGTACAATAAATTTGTAAATTCACATGATACATCACTTTCGCAGAAGGGGTAAATTATTGTTCCATTTATTAATTGGTTGAACTTTTAATGAACCTTAATTCAATTTTTAAGAAATTAATATATTAATTTGAATAAAGTCTGACTAAATCGCCTGTATACACCCAAGAGGAACAATTTAAATGAGGGATCTTAATGAATAAGGCTGAGTACCTAGCTGCAGTGGAGATCAATTTTTATGTCTAACTAAAATATCCTGATGGTATTTATATTACTACCCTTTTATTGTTGTGAATAAATAAATGTAAATGAAAAATGTCTTTACATTGTTTTTTTTAAAATATATTCATTACTTTTCTAATACAAAGAATCAATATTTTAATATATATGAAAAGAGATACACGGCAAAAAATTTCAGAGACATTTAAAAGAACATCAAACACTAGAAAATGTTATTATGAGAGAATCCGACGGTTCTTGATCCATTCGTTGAAGGGTTTAAATTAAAGCGTTAAAGTAAAGTAGTGCATGCATAACATAAAATTCTTCCTTTTTCCCCAAAAGGAATTGGCCAAATTTTAGTTCTTCTTTAGTCCTTAAGGGGCGCTTTGATGCTAGTGCTCTTAGAAAATAATAACAAAGTCCTTTTATTATTTATATTGGAGACGTTTTTTATCTTAATATATTTCAAATCATCAAACTTAATCCCTTTAAACCGGTTTTAAATAGGATTGTGACGTAATTTCATGGACTAGATACATCTAACATTAAAGAAAATAATAAAAAAAATTGCCAATTTTTTAATACTTTTCCTTGCATGCGCTACTTTACATTAACGCTTTAGGTTAAATTGGATTGGAGGCTGAGGGATCCGAAACTTAATAGCAATCCAGGAGGAGGGACTCCACCGCTTTGAATAGCTTTCTCATTCCCACCCTTCTCCAATCTGCGTATCTAAGTCCTTTCCAGAGGGTTAGTCCAGGCCCAAAGGAATCTCGTTTTTTTGTGCGTACGTCGTATAAGCTATATAAAACCTTAAAAACGACTTTTTCCCACCTGGAATTGACAAAGCTGAAAGAAAGTATTTTTATATTTTTCTGCATCAACAAGAGAAGAAAGGATAACACAAACAATTAATTACGTATGTTAAATAGTTTTATGAGCATTCACTTTGTTTCATAGATCAGGACGGCTGAGGGATATAATTTTTTGCTCATTAATTATACAAATTTTTATTAATATTTTTTGCCTATTTGTTTCAATGGAATTTTATCCTTGTCGATCATCCAACCCGGGATAGCATTTTCAATGACGTTGATTCATATTGGTATTCTCCTTCCAGGAGTCGAACTTCACTCTCAAAATTGAGACTCAACCACGTTTCCACTGTGTCATTGCCTTTCCTTATTGTTGTACACAAAACTTGGATGGAAGCCCCACCATACTGGTGGAGATGAGGTTCTCCAGCAGAAATATCTGTCTTCCAAGACTTTAGCAAAGTATTGCCTGATGTCCAGATCATGATTACATTTTTGTTGATCTTAGAGTGAAAGTGACCAATGAAGTCACTGATTCTCTCCTGACTTAGAGATAAGTCCAGAGTTTCTATTTGCTTTTTGGATTCAGGAATCCCCTTTAATCGTCAATGACGTCCCTTTCAACGTCTTTGAACAACTATAGTGAGTCGATAATCCACATAGGTACACTACTGTTACGGAGCACCACAATTACAATCGTTCTGGGCTAAAGTTCTGAGGGCCTTTTCAAAATAAGCTGTCAACTTTGTACAATTTTTCCATAATTTAATTTTTTCATTTCTCAGTTTGAGGAAAATGTTTATTTTGATAAAGGGTATCATTAACTTGTGGCTTATGATATGTCGAATTAATAGAAAACTGTGGTTTTTATGATATTTTTTATTTAGTCACCACAAAGGGAATACTTATGGCGTTTTCTTTAAATATGAGGGCACCATTGCTTCCGATAAAAGTATATCCATATCAATAACATAGGTTTTCTGTTCGATCATGTGTTAGTTTGTGTCTTCGTTTCCTTATATCTTTATTAATAAACTTTAGAGATATGGGAGTCTCTTAGTGGTGGACGACATTCTCTAGTTTCGATGTAGTAACTACTTTTGAGAGTACTTAAATTTCCATGTATCTAGTTTCAATTATAATGCAACTTATTTTTTATAATATACTCTGACATATTTCGTTGATTGCTTTGATGTTTGTTATTATTTTTCTAAGAATGTACGGATTACTCATCATGATGCTGTACTATATGCTAATCCTTATTAGAGCTTGCTTTGTCTGTTTGATTGAATTGAACTCTCATGAATATAAATATGCTCTAAAACAATACAATATAACAATCGAACAAAAGTAGAATCCTCTCATTATCGAATACGCTTCCACTGAGCAGCTTCCAATTATTAGAGTTTTTCATACCGTTTTTGTTGTATTGCCGTCTTTAAAAGAAAATTTACACAATCTGGCGTTTTGATAACTAATTTGTTTTCTGTTATTGAGCAGCAGCTCATTTTTTTAATATTCTCCAATAAAAATAACGTAAAGGACGATTAATCTACTGAAAAAAACCATAATGAACTACCTAATATTTATCCAGATTCTTCCCCTTAATTGTATATCCATCGATCCATCAATTTGACTAATGAGGTGTTCCTTTAAACATCCAATATTGAACTTTGTGTTGATGGATGGATCAGGAAAATAATATTCTCCTGTCGTATGAAGTCCTAACAAATCAGATTTGCTTACTAGACTCAAGTTATACGGTGAGTATAATGCGTAAGTGTTCTTGAAAAGTATACATGTCTAAAGAAAAGGTTTTTTTGTTAATTCCCTCATAAAATTAAATATTTGGTCTTGTTTTTAAAAGCTTAAGAAATGTATATTTACATAAAAAAAATGTTGCCATTAGGATTTATTTATAGTAATGTTTTTTTGCTTTTTTTACACCTAAGAATGTACCTGTTGAAAGTGCCCTTTTTAGGGTTCCGCTACTCTTCCTCCTCAAGTTGTTGATATAATAGGAATAATCCTTCTCGATCAGGGGTGTGGCAACAAAATGCAGCTTTACTTATCTGTTATGATAACTGTTTTAAACATATATATATATATATATCAGGAAACGATCGGGACACCTTTTTTCGCCGGTACCCGGGCACGGACTTAAATTTTTCAAGCGAGCCGGGCCAAAGCAGGGCCGGGACATGATATATATATATTCGTTCCTTCGACATTCTGAAGTGAAAAGAATCTACAAAAAAGTGATGACGTTTTTTTAAAAAATAATCTACAAATTTTGTCTGAAATTAAAATATTTTGATAATTCCTTTTTACAAAAAAAGTCCTCAACTTTTTTGGAAATTATTTTCTAAATAAAATTATTAATGACAAACGAAATAAAATATTGATTTCCCGGCCCGGTGTCTAAAAAAACCGGGACACCGGGCCGGGACACTCTAAAACAGCCAGGACCCGGGCCGGGTACCCGGTCGTTTCCTGATATATATATATATATAGAGAGAGAGAGAGAGACTTTAATATGTAGACAATTCCGGCTGTAGAGTTTGTTTGTTTGTTTAGCTCCTAGATCAGCCCCACTTCACCGGAACTTAATCCGGTATCAGTCGGTGGTAAACTGTCTAGGAGCTAACTAATTTTTTGTAAAAATATTAAATTTCGACAGAAACATATATATTTTAAAAATGAACTCCTCAAGAGGCTTCTTCTTCTTTTCACTTTCCAGGATGATTTCCTCCATTTGTCTCCTTATCCGTGGGCATTCGTATATTAGGTGAATGGGAGTTTCATCTCCCTCTGCACAGAGCCGGCATGCCGAAGATTGGGTTTTGCCTATTTTGTGGAGATGTCTATAGAGGCTTACGTGCCCGCTAATCATCGCCACTATCCGGGAAACATTCAGCCTTGAGAAGTGGTAGATTTTTTTTCCAAGATAGGGCTCCGCAATGAAGTATTTTGATTGCTGGCACGTAGTCATATGAGTCCAGTATGTCTTCCACCTGGACATGGACACTCGCCTCAGGGCACTCCTTGCTTGACCAATTGATGTTGGTATAGTTACATACTTGCCCGTTTGGGCTCCTTCCTTTGCCAGGGCATCGGCGTATTCATTACCCGTGATATTATTATGCCCTTTCACCCATCCCACGGTAATTTTATTATGGGATGACTCCAGGGCCAGTTTACACTTTGAAATGTCCGCGTTAAGAATTCTTCCAGGTCTAGTATTTAAGCTCTCAACTGCAGAGAGACAATCATTTAGAATGAGAAGACTCTTGTTTTCATTCTTTTCCAGAGGTAGACTTCCAACAAGGTCAGAAATAGCCGTAACTTCAGCCTGAAACACACTATTTGTGTTATCGAGTCTGAGGGAACCATGGTTAATCACAGCATCACCATCTGCAATCAGCCACCCAGCTCCGGTCTGCCCATTTATTTTTGAGCCGTCGGTATATCCAACCAGGTCGAAGTCCTCGATAGACCATTTATTTGCCAATGTATATCCACGTTGATTGGTCCACACCAACGAGCCATCGCAAGGTATTGGAATACCATTTGCTTGAAGAAAGTTATCCAAAGATCGGACATGTCCTTTAGATGACAAATCCGACCATGCCAGTAATTTGTCCTTCCTTATCCTCAGTCTAGTCAGACATGCATGCTCCATTATGAACAGATGAAGTGGTACTAGACCACATAAGACCTCCATAGTAGCCGTTGGGGTGGACCGCATGGCACCTGTAATGGACATAAGACCAAGCCTTTGAAGTTTACGGAAATCGTTAATCATTGACTGATTCTTCTGGAGTCTAGATGCAAAAACAACGGATCCATAACTTACAACCGACCTCACATAAACCTCATATATCCATTTGGATTTCAACGGACTTAGACCCCAATCAGTCCCAACGAAGGTTTTAAGAGCAAAAAGTGTCCTTTTTGCTTTAGAGATGACATGTTTTATGTGGTTGTTCCAGTTGAGTTTTTCATCAATTATTAAGCCGAGATATTTGAAGGTTCTTACTTTTTCTATTTCGGACTTTCCAAGATAGAGGTGGACATTTGGTCCCTTTTTTCTCTTGGTAAAGATCATCAGCTTGGTTTTAGCTGTACTGAAGGTGATACTTCTCTTTTTAGACCATTCCAAAAGCCCATTAAGAGCATCTTGCATAAGACTGGCTAAGGTAGATCGATCGCTACCTCTAACACAAAGGGCCAGGTCATCAGCATATGCGACTTTGAAAATTGGGTTCTTGATAAGATCCACAGCTTCCTGAAAAGCAAGGTTCCACACCAAAGGGGAGAGGATACCTCCTTGTGGACATCCTCTGGTGGGTATTACAGAAACCTGCTCACCACCAAGGCTGGCAGTCACGGTTCTGCTTCTCAAAAGGTTTTCATACCACATTGTGATCACATTGTCTATTTTATACTTATTCATGGCGCTAATCATATGATCAAATCTGACACGGTCAAAAGCACCCTGAATGTCCAGAAAAACGACAATAGCCTCTTCTTTTGTGTGATAGCTACTCTCACAGCAGTCTACAAGGCAGCTTATAGCAGTATCCGTCGATTTTCCCTTACAGAACGCATATTGATTTTGCAGACCCAAATCACACTTTTCAAGGATTTTCCACTGAACCATACGTTCAAGGATTTTTAGGGCTACATTTGTGAGCGTGATCGGCCGGAAGGCCCTAGGATCGCTATAGTCATTCTTTCCTTGCTTAGGGATGAAGACCACTTTGGATTCCCTCCACGGTTTTGGAGTGTATCTAGTGACCAGAATGGCGTTATATAATATGGCTAAACGCTCAAGAAGACAGTCTGGCGCATTCTTATATGCCTTACAGGGACTCGGTCAGGACTCGGCTTTTTATTCGGTTTCAAACATTCGTTAGAGCTTTTGACGAGATCCACATCGAAGTAGTGCGCATCGAGGTCATGGTTTTGAAGCCTTGAATTTATTTCGAGGGTGGCAGAGACAGGGTCAATAGATTCAGGGAAATGCTCACAGAGGAGAAGATTCAAACTGTCCTTTTCGCTGTGTTTGTCATCCATCACACCCACACGAACGTGTGAGTGATTTGCTCCGGTCTCCATCAGTCTAGATAGATCTTTTGGGCCTCCCAAGGTTGACACCCATTCTCTAAAGGCCTCGCGTTTAGCTTTAATGATCATTGTTTATACCGTTGTTTAGCCACCTTAAATTCAGCGTATCTCCCTTTACGCTCCAGATATTTTACTCTGCGTCTCTGCTCTCGTAGATCGTCATTCCACCAGGGATTTGCCTTTCTTAGTAAGCCAGATTTTACGCTACAGCAACTCTGTAATGCATCGAGTAGTTCCGTAGTTATCTTATTGGCTTCTTTATCTATATCTTCCCGGCAATTTAAGCGAATCTGTGGTGTTGATGTTGATTTTAATGCACTTTTGAAAGAGGTCTAATTAGCGTTTTCTTATATTAATACTATGTGTAAAATATCTTGCTGCGTTTATATAGAAATAACAGATCCTATGATCAGAGCCTGAATAATAGGCGTCTGTTGTGCAGTACGACACAAAGTGATGACTCCAGAGATTAGTAATAGTGAGATCGATAATCGACTCTCCCATTCCTCCCACGAACGTGGGAACACAGCCCACATTTTGCAGGTTAAGATTGAAGTTCGCTATGAATTCTTCGAGCTTCTCACCACGACGGTGGCTGTAGAGTTATCTATTAAATGAATACTTAAGATAGTAATATGTCTTTGGTATGAGCGTCACACCATCATTTAAAATTATATTTTCAAATTGTATGTAAAACCAAGAAAAAGCTTAAGGAATAGAAGTCTTTTGGTTTTGTATGAATTAAATAATGTGGGTTTATTTTTAAAGCTCATTAATGATATTGTGGTTGACATATTATTATATCATTCACATGCTAACTATATATATGTTTGTACTATTTTTGAAGTGCCTTTTCAAGTTAAAAAGTAAGGGGAGGAAATATACAATATCGAGGCCGATGACACATGAAGATAACACTTTGTCCTTCTCAACTCAATGGAAGAGACAAATATCTAAATATATATATTTATTGAGAAAATCCCCCTTTGTTGACATTGTTTCTTACTACTTATGCGATAAGAAAATAGTGCTTGCGTGTACTACGGCACAATTGAACAAAGTACACAATATATAAATCGTCAATGCCGAAAAGTGCGTTATTATTTTTCATGACAAACATACTAAATGTGACGAAACACCTTGAATTTATAAGATTTCATAAAGTGCAGTAGAAAGTTGACTTATGGTAAAAACGGGATCTTCTTCATTAGAGAAGAATTCTTAATAATTATGCCTTAAAGAGCAACGAGGCGAGTCTCGACGAGAACGAGAAGAAACGAATAAAAGAGCAAATGACCAGTGAAATGACGGTCGAATATATTCTGTGTACTTTTCAAATTACGAGCAGCTTTTTATTTATTGTTTTTTTAATTTATAATTTTAGCCAGGTTTTTAATAACATTATTTTGTCTTAGAATAAGAAAAATAATCAGTTTATGCACAAGCACAATAAATAAAAATCTGACCCCATTAGTTGTTTTCAGATTTTCAACTAAAATATTGCAATAGACTATTTAAAGTAATGGAAGTGCCCGAAGAGAAGTTTCCAACGGGCAATACTATTTAAGCGGAAGAATTAAGAGAAATTTTTAGTTTATACCAGGCTTGTGAGCGTTCAGCTTTTTTTGCGTTCAGCGTTCCGTTCAGCGTTCAAATATTTAAAAACGAATTCCCAAAAAGTACTGCGTAGTGATGACTTTTTTATTTTTAGAAATTTTTTCCCAAAAAAGTACTGCGTAGTGATGACGTTTTTTTTTTTAGAAAAGAATTTCCAAAAAAAGTACTGCGTAGTGATGACTTTTTTTTTTAGAAAAGAATTTCCCAAAAAAAGTACTGCGTAGTGATGACTTTTTTTTTTTAGAAAATAATTTCCCAAAAAAGTACTGCGTAGTGATGACTTTTTTATTTTTTTAAGAATTTCCAAAAAAAGTCAAAGAAAAGTTGGGAAAAATTGAACACTGAACGCAAAACTCTTTTTTTTGCGTTCAACGTTCAGCGTTAAAAAAAAAGTTGCGTTCCGTTCATTGAACGTGCGTTCAGCTGAACGCCGTTCAATTTTGCGTTCCGTTCACAAGCCTGGTTTATACAGATGTTCTATTTTTTATGTGGAGATTCTTGATTTAGACTAAAAACGGAAAGATATATGTGAAGTACCATCCGGTACTACCAAATGTGAACGGATGTTTAATATGCTGTTCTTCGTCGTTTTCTTAAAATCAATAAAAAAAATTACACAATATTTCTACCCTCAGCCTTTCTTCGTAAAATTACAAAATTTTCATTATTTTAATTTCCAGTTTCACTCTGACTTTCATGTTCTGAAATATATTGTCGTAATTTCTGCTATTTTGTAGTTTTTTCCTTTAAATGGTTTGATAATAAATTATTAATGTTTCTTCTTTGATCATACAAAAGGTATGGGAATAAGGCTGTGTGTTTTCATTTGGATTTTGTATGTAAAGTGTTTGCTTTTATATAATACTAGCGAATGTTACCCGGCGCTGCCCGGCAAAAGTTTGTAGGCGGTTTCAAAGCAGCTCATGTCCTTCCCCAGATGATAAGCGACGTGCATGCAATTTTGAGCTGAATTGGCCCAGGCATGTGCCGCCTACTTGTAACGGAAAGACAAACAGACAGACAACTTCTACTTTATTATATAGATTGTAACTAATGGTAAAAAATTTATTAGTTGTCTTGTATTTTAGTGTAGTTTATTTTACACTGACTTATAATATTTGATACCCGAATAAAAAAATTATAACCGTAAAAAAAAAATGTTAAGAAACAAAGTCTAAGAAAATTAACCATATACTTATATTGTTAGATTGCATTTCAGACATGGCATAAAAGTACTTAGGTATGAATAAAACAAATGTAAAATTAGAAGATACCTATGGATACTCTCCTATTTAAAAAACGTAGTTAGAAAATTGATTGAGAGCAAGGTCTCTATTTATTTCATAAATTATATATATATATATATACAGGGTGATTCACTTAAATGAGACTCACATATTACAAACTACAATCTTTGTATTAAATTTTACATAAATAATTTTTAAACAAAATGATAGCACAATGTGTAATTTACAAAATGTATTTCAATAAATTTTCACATATCCTCCTTTGGACTTCACTACAGCTTTGAACCTCCTCATGGTGGAGGCAACACAGGCAGGAATCTCTTCCTCAGACAAAGATTTTCACGGTCCAGGCCACCCACAACAGTCAGAATGACCGGGTTTATCTTGAAAAAGGAAGACATCCCCGTGCAGCTGAGGACTCTCTTCAGAAGGCAAAAGCCACCCTCAGTCATGGTCTGAGCTGAGAAGAGATTCCTGCCTGTGTTGCCTCCACCGTGAGGAGGTTCAAAGCTGTAGTGAAGGCCAAAGAAGGATATGTGAAAATTTAATGAAATACATTTTGTAAATTACACATTGTGCTATCATTTTTGTTTAAAAATTATTTGTGTAAAATTTAATACAAAGATGTATGTAGTTTGTAATATGTGAGTCTCAATTTAAGTGAATCAGCCTGTAAACTATACAAAATCATAGCAGGGAAATTTTTGTTTAAAAACGTAATTAACGTTATAGTTAAAAATTATATGCCCCTTAGATACCTATTTACTTCATAAAAAGGATCAGTGATAAAAAGTAATAGAATTTTTGACAACGGGCGGGATCAAAACTATGTTTTTTTTTAAATTCATGAGTTCACTATTTTAAGTTTCAAAATAAAATCTTTGAACTTGTTTTGCTCAATAATGTTAGGAAATATATATATCAATCTTTCTATTAAGTGTCCTAAAAAAATATTTACTCTTGTACTTACAATACATTATGGTTGTAAGGTAAAAAAATCAAATATTAAGTATTTGAAATAAACGAATAAGCTTATCATATCACCATGGACTATACAGGTAAAGCAATGATTTAACAGAATAAACAAAAACAAAACAAAAAAAGACACAACATAAAAACATGTTGATCAGCTTTTTGGGCCAAGTTTTTTCATACTGTTGTAATATAAAATTCAATGTTTTAAAATGTCACACAGAACTCAATGTAAAAAAATTCAACAGGTTTTCTCGAGTAGTCCCATTCCTGTCCATATATCTTCGGAATCTTGACTGAGAGCGTCAAATATCTAGCTGACGTAGCTATAACTAGAGGCATATATACACTCAGAGAGTGCAAACCTCCGCCGTCACGGGGTCCTTATTAACCTTCCGAGGCGGATTTTTCACGACTGGGGCGGCGTAGAGGGACGGGGGAGGGTTCCCCTCGACGGAAATTCCGAGAGGAAGACTCTCCCGGCACCCGATTTTACAGCACAGCGACATCTATTGGCAGAGTAGGCTAACTTGAAATATTTATTAGTATTTAGCTCGTTTTGCATCTTAATTCTGCACTCAGAGATGCCAAAATTTAATCACTTGTTACTTTTGGCATTTCCATCAACTCCACAAAGTTTCATCCGAATCCGTTCCGTACTTTTGAGTTATCCTGCTGACAAACAAACCAACAAACCAACGCCAGTGAAAACAATACCTCCTTCGGCGGAGATAATAATTATTGCACGGATGTTTGATGATTCTAATTGAGCCCCATCCGTTAACGTTCTTGTGATGAAGGCTTTCAACCCTCGAAAAGTAATGTTAACGGATTTGAAATTATGGCCAGAGTCGATCCCAGATAGTATTGCTGCCCTTAGATTGGTTGGAGACGTGTCTTTGATGTTTAATTGTAAGAACTCTCTTACAATACTTAAAGCGGGACCGTCGAAGAAGGTGTGAATAGATTTGGGGTAGAGCTCACCGGAGTCATTACAATGGTTGTTGTAGAAGATTAGGTCACTGGGGATCTGAAATTGAACTGTAAAGTTTTATCATCAAAATGTGCAGAAGTCGAACACATTATTCGAGTCTCACAAATAGAAGAAAAGGTGTAGGACTAGCAAAAACTTTTCGCAGAGGTTATTTGCAATCTCATCGTTGTCATCCTTAAATATTGGTTTGAGTTCTTAATTTTTTTGAAAACATTAAACTTAGAGTATCAATCATAATGAATAAAAATACCTCTTGAAAAATATTCTATATTTTCAATAGAACTCCATAACTTTAAACTCCCACTGAATACGTAATATTTCTTGAATTATATAATATTCATAATTTTGACATTTTTTTATTTTTCTGCAAATCAATCAATAGTTATATCCTAGAAAACATAATCAGTCTGATCACATGAATGATTGAATATTATATGTATTATATTATAATGATTGGCTTATAGAATAAAAGTATACATATGTCAAGAAGTCGAAGCCATGTTTTTCATTATTAAACTATTGCTTCTTTAAGTGATAGAATCTCCATTAAATTGGTCTCTTGGAAAATGTCATTGAAGATTAATAATAAATATTCTTCAGGCATAATCTCCGCTGCTATAAAAAAGAATAAATTCAAATAACCAAATATATTATCATGTGCTATGCATTTTAATTTTCCAAATAGGTTTCGTCATGTTCTTGTCACCAAAAATACTTACAAAGGACAAAAGAATAATGTTGAAAGCTTTCTATTAATTAAAAACATTTACATATCTTATATTATTTAGGCTCCTCTAATGGCGAATAAAGCATTTATACAAATGAATGTCCTTTATCTAAATTGTGTTTTCTTATTGATATAGCTAATGGGGTTCCTCAAGAAAAGTAATCAAAGTGAGTTAATATGAAGAGGCATTGTTAAGAAAAAATAATAAATAGATAGTCAGACTATATTTTGCTTTCTAACGGAGGAAAGTGATAACTCGTTTAGACTTAGATGAACAATAACTAAGTTGATTATCTTCGTAGGGAACAAAACTTAAAGAGATCCTTAGTTCTTATAAGTTACACCTATGTTTTCTTTTTTATTTCTCTCTGGGCCTTGTTTGATCTTTTAGATTTTGGTTCGTCTTTTCATTTCCCCAGGTGTTTGCATGTTAATTGAGTTGGCTATGAAAATAAAAGTGTAATGGCCGAAATAGGACGATTTAAAGATGCCCATTGATTGTTGTCTTAAGTTAGCTTTTATTATAGAACCTATAAAAAACTAGAGGCATATATACACTCAGAGAGTGCAAACCTCCGCCGTCACGGGGTCCTTATGAGCCTTCCGAGGCGGATTTTTCACGACTGGGGCGGCGTTGAGGGACGGGGGAGGGTTCCCCTCGACGGAAATTTCGAGAGGAAGACGCTCCCGACACCCAATTTCACAGCACAGTGACATCTATTGGCAGAGTAGGCTAACTTGAAATATGTATTAGTATTTAGCTCATTTGGCATCTTAAAGAAGCACTCAGAGTTGCCAAAATTAATCACTTGTTTCTTTTGGCACTTCTAACAACTCCACAAAGTTTCATCCGAATCCGTTCGGTACTTTTTGAGTTATCCTGCTGACAAACCAACCAACAAACCAACCAACAAACCAACGCCAGTGAAAACAATACCTCCTTCGGCGGAGTTAATAAAGAAAAATAAACACTCCTTATTTTCATAAGTGTGAAGCTAAATTTTATCTGATGGATAATAATAAGCGAATGTGAGATATTCCCTTTAAAGGATTTGTAAATGATACAGATCGAACCTGTAGAAAGGTAATTAATATATGAGAAAATCTTATTTTCCATCATTTTTCTGCTTCTTTTCTTTTCATCAATCATAATCGAGAAAAAATGGCATAGTGTGGTACTATCACCGACCTACTCCATGTCCAAAAATAGATGGTGATATCAACAAAAATATGTTTTAGAGTAATATGTAATATAATTTTTGTACAAAAAAAATACAAAGGTAGTTATTTGTGGCCAATAGTTACAGGAGATATAAATTAATATGAAGTATTTTTTATAAGAGTTATGAAATAATCGCTTCGGTGACACTTCTTTAATTAATTTATTTTTTATATACCTATATATATTTTTATTATTTATTTTTTAAATACATATATTCATTTGATATATTTTGAGTTATATTTTGGATTGCCTATATAAAAGTCAATGTTTCCTTGGATTAAAACCACTCATTAAATAAGAGACACATGATTACACTCAAGGACATCGCTTAAAACATTCATATACAATATACATCCAACAAATATTTACTCATCTCTCAAACATATTCTCTGTCCACAAAGAAAAACTAATGTTTGTTAAGAAATTAGATCATTACTATAGATAAGTAAATGTGCCTACTACATTAGAGATACAAGACAAACAACTTTCCAAAATGAAACAGAGTACCTTAATTACAAATGGAAAAGGAATGATAAGGTTTTTTTCGAATATGTAAATAAATATTTGATGAGTTTTATTATGTTTTCTTTGACAGTTGTTTTTGTTTTTAAGTAGAAACAGTACTTGAATTTTCTTTTGAAAAGTATGAATGAAACTGCTATACTTATACTAAAAATCAATGTTTTGGAAAGGTACTTGTTCCTTAGGTCTTGAGCCTTATATTATGTAATATAAAAAGTAACTCAGAATTATGTTTTTAACTTTTTTTGTCAGTTTATAATTTGAAATAATTTGATTTACTTACACATTTGTTTCTTTATCACATTCTTATATTAAACACAAATTGCATCCCTTAAAAAAATTATACTGTTATATGATCACCTCTGAACTGAAAAAATATTCATGTAATATAAAATTGTCCAAACTTTTGATGAACATCAACTAATGTACATTCCTTGCTTATCACAGTATTGCTTTTTACACAATAAATTTAATGAACGACTTTGTATCGAATTGAAAAATGATAACAATTTCTTATAGTAATACGATTTTTCTCGTTAGAAATCCCAAATAAATTCTGTTGAAATGCTTTTTAAATAAAAGGATAGACGTTAGAGTCTTTAAAATTGTAAAAAGCTTGCATAGACAAAATTGGATTTGAAGAGAGATGAACAAAATACCCTTATAGTACAGAGAGAGTAGGAGAGAGATAGAGAGGGAGAGAGAGAGAGGGAGGAAGATAAGGATAGAGAGAGAGAGATAGCTATTCAGCCGCCCGAATGTCAACACAGACAGGTCAGGGCTGTACAGCAGCCAAGGACCTATGTCAATGAGTCTCAGAGGAATGCTGTATGCGGGCTCACGCCATCTTGTTGAAATATCCACCCTGTCCCATGGCATGAGCCCAGGGGAAGACAGTGTCCCTCAAGATCTCTACGTAGATGACGCTGTTCAGCTTCATCTTCTACTCCGCGAAGATGAGGGGTCACTTTCCTCCATCAGAGGTCACGACTGCCAAGATCTGTAGGTTTGCTACCGTCCTCCAAATGAGAGTCACTCATTTTCTCCACTTTTAAAGCTCTATTTTCGCGGCTGTTTGTTGTTCCGACTCAAGGCAAATGAGTCAACTGATAACGACATCAAAAAAATATATTTAACCGGGGAAAACTGCGAAATTCGAATCAAGTAGTCTAAAGCACATCTGTATTTCTATATTTTTTGAATTAATATCCAAAAGATTTATGAATCAATCTAAATTTTATTTTCATACATAAATTAAGGTAATAACGTATTTAGAAAGAGTTCCTCTTGTTTATAGAAAGAAAAATACATCATTCATTGGTTGATATTCATTAATTTGGTTCGTATATGCTTTGTTTATGTAATAACTTTGAAGGAAACACAGTAATACATTTTAAGCAGCTCACGTAGAAGTAGAATTTCTTGATCACCAACATTTATGGCTAAGATGATGTAAGTAAACTTATAAATGAAATGATCATTATATGTGAACTCTTACTGCAATGGAGTTCAAAAGTTGCAAACTACTAAACAACTAAAGAAAATATTTACATGAATAACAACATTTTCTCGCAAACTTTTATATCAAAGACTATCGAGGGATTCGAAGATTGGACTGTGATGCAGTGTATAAGTGTATCGACCAAATACGAAAAAAATAAATTTACAAAACAATGCCCATTCTTCCAACATATGGAGATGCTTATTATTGGGCATATACAAATTATCACAAAATACTTTAGGCGAATTGTCACAAAATACTTTTTTAATATGTAATTGACAATGTATGAGTATATATATGCAATTCTAATTTGATAAGACTCTATGGTAAAGGCGTAATTTGAACGAAAAAATGTATACATGTCCTTTAAATATTAGGTTATATTAACGTGAAGATGCCCATTATATGTAGTGCAATATCTCAAACATTTCAGCACATTATTTTGCAGTTTTTTTATTGTACATATTTATTTCGTATAATGATGCTCATAAACTAATTTCCCCACAGGAGCAATTTAATGGTTATTTTTCAATTAATTACCTTCAAAATAGAAGTTTTAATTAAAATATATATCCCTTGGGACATTCATCAATCTTTCTCATATTATCCACCTACAACCGTATCGAAAAGCTATTAGGCTAACCAAATTCCATTACATAATATGAAGTTCGAGGACTAGGGGTAGGATATTGCTAAAGAATGTAAAAAATCATTTTAACTCTATGAAATAAAGCACTTTTTTAAAGGATAAATGTTCTTTTGTTAAGCCACTCATTCATATTTGATTTACATATCTTATTTAACAAGATTTATTTTTGTATATTTCCAAGCCTAAATTGTTTCATCCCAGTCATCTTAGGTCACTATACGTCATCAAATAACAATTTTCTTTCCTGTTTAGTATTCATTTATTATATGGGCCGATGCTATTGGTTAATGTTCTTTATATAATTTATCTTAGTACACTGGGTCTATTAGGAATACTTTCGACTGTAATTTTATTGTCCCCACAAAATTCCAACCTGTCAATTTAGTAATGTTGCAGTATGAACATTGCTTTTAATAATTGTGTATTTCTGTAAAAAAAAATTCACAATTAAAGCATTATTGATTTTTTTATTGAATACGTGATAAAAAAAATATTTTTCTTACGTTAATTGTATTTACATCAATATTTTTGTTATTACTATATAAGACATTAATTATACATTTACACACAAAAAAAATATACAAGCCTCTTTATCCAAATTTTAAAGTTATGACATATATGACGCCCACACCCACAAAATCCCTTCCGTGACCAATATGGGAACAGACAATTGCTATGAGCAATTTTTCATCGCACCATGTCTATATATCGCCAGACTTTCTGCTGCACATTCGAATATCTGATGTTCGTTCTGCCTACATCTTATTCATTACAAGCTCGGCAAGACGAACAACGAGATCTAAACAGATTTCTTGTACCTTCATTGAAACTTACACTCGGGGTTACCAACCCGTGAGCCAATTTCTGTCCGCCATCTGTCTAAGATGACGAACACTTGATGTAAAAAATCAACCCTTTATACATATGAATGTATGTATGTATGTATGAATATATATATATACAGCAATCCAATTCAAAAATATTTATTTATGTTAGATGATGTTCCTAATAGGACAAAACATCAAAGGTAAAATATCGTCACAATTATAACGACTCACAGGACGCCAGTACAAAAAACAAAGGTGTTCTGTATCCCACCTCCCGTGAACTAAGTAAAAATGGTGTGCGATTAGTTAAATTAATAACAAAAATATCAGCTGTAATGTGTAATTGCCAAATTAAAGAATGATGTACTACGCTCCTAAATAAGGACAGACATAAGATGATTTACAATTTAAGTATGATCAAACTTTGTTAAAGGGCATTTTTTAGGCTTCACACATGTTGGTAGATGCAAATATCGTCAGCATATAAAAGGCAAGTGTCCTGATACCAATATACTTTTCAGAGCATCCGATCCATAAATCCTACACGGAGTGCGTACCAAAGGAAACATGACTGTTTTTTTTTGCCTCAGACTATGAGGAATAAATTGGAATAATTTGCCTGGAATCCACCTCCGTCAAGGCTAAATCCCTTAATTTTGTTTGATCATCCTATGTTGTAAGCTATATTAGACTTTGTTTGTCAATACTTCATTGTATTTCTTTTTATCTGAGCCAAAATTTCGGCTTATATATTTTTCATTAATTTCAATTTACATTTTATCCCATTCCTTCCCCATGTATTTTATAGTATGTTTTTATAGGCTTACAAATGATATTTTTGTTGAGGAAAGGCAAGCATATATGAGGCTTTCATAAAAATAAACACCATTTCCTTTATAGCTAATATAACTGTATATAAGAGTATGTATTTTTTTATTCATAAATGCTGTTGTGGTAAAATTGAATAATAAAAAATAATGTTATTCATACAAAAACGCCTTCTAATATTTATGTGTTAAAGAATAAATTACATGAGTAAAATAAATCCTACAACCAAATAGTAGTAATAATAGCATTAGGAATAAATTTCAAATAATATTTGAACTTATACTTCCTCAGCTCAGTGCCAAAATCTCTATACAAGTTAATGGTTATATATTTTAGAAAGGAGCATTGAAAGAATATATGAATCATAATATTTGTATAGACATACCATAGATACTCGGAAAATATACCCAGCTTTAATTCAGCTCTAATCTCAAGTACTCAACTTGAGAGAAAGTGGTATGTTTTAAACACCTGTATGTTACTTTATAATCTCAAATTCGAAAAATATAACTATTCAAAGCATCAACAGCCAAAGAAAACCCATTATTTTTGTGTGTCACGCTCTGATGTTTTTGATTATATGTTTCTGATTTAGATTTAAGATCTTTATTCTAAATCTTTATTGATATAAAAGAGAAAAGAAAATCCGTTACAAAGAATATATATATTTAGAGATAAAATGATAAAATATTTATGTTATACATGGCAACCCAAAGCAGCTCAATTTGTGTCGAAAAGTAGATACTACATTATTTAGGCCTGTTAGTTTGTATTTTGAAAATAAAATGCATATATTTGATGTACAAACATTTCTGCATTGTGCAATTCATCATCTATGTATACGGAAATGTGAAAATAATATCAATTGCATACCCATGACACTGATTAAATATGAATTGGAAGGTTGTCAGTGTTCTATAAAATATATATGAGACGATCAAATTACCGCTCCCCTGGAATTATATATCCCTTTTTTGAAGTTCTTAATTAATAACTCCTATTTAATCATGTTTTGAGTATTGTGATGCTATATATTTGGTTTCCATTTTGCACTAGCTACAGATCTAATAAAGGTATTTATTAAAATTAGTAAAAATAAATGCTTATTTATAAATACATAAAAATGCAATAATAATTAGAAAAAATAAGATAATTATCTGAAGAAACGACTTGATTTTGTCATAATTTAATTCAACAATAAAAATATCTTGAACGCCTTGCTACCAAAAGGTACCCTCAACTTCGCAAAAGAATTCCATGTTCTCGCCATGTTGTCCGAAGGAGTACAGCCCATAGAAATAGGTCTCCTGAGATCGCTCGTTCCACTTCTTGTCTTGGAGTCCAAGGTGCAGAGGACATCGCTGAGAGGGGATTTTAGAAGGTTGGCCGCCTTCCAAGCAGCTATCCCTTACTGCTGACCAACAATCTTGTTTTTTGTTAGGATTCCCGCTCTGTCGAGGAGGTCAGCCGTCATCATTCTATCAGACATCCAGACGCCCAGGAGGACACATGAAAGATAGTTAAGAGCTATTTGTGCTCCACTGTCACAGTGATGTAGCTGCTGGGTCAGTCCTGGCTCTGTCGTGAACAACACTGGTCGAATTGTTCAAGACAAAGTCTCGCTGGATCATATTAAGCACCTTATTCCGGAGGGATTTATAGGAGATGTGACCAGCAGCACTCTTGGGAAGATCCCTGGCTTTCATTGTTGCTCTTGTGTCCCTTTGAAGTCTTGTACCTGTGTTAGGAGCTGTATAGGTTCGACACGGGACTGCTTTTGCCATTGAAATTAATATTTTGGTACTAAGCATCGTCACATAGATACCGACTTTCTCCGTCTTGGAGAACTCGGTTCAATCCTTTTAAGTAGCATACCAGTTAGTTTGAGTGCAGGATTGAGTGCTTGCTTACTAATCCGTAAATTTAATAAGTTAATATTGTAGTAAGTTACTGTTATTTTGAAATAATTATATATATATATATTTATATATTACATTTTTATTTTACAAATAAAATTCTTCAGGCCGAAACTCAGTCAATTTATTAACATCTGAAAAGGTTCGATTATTTAATTTTTCACTAGTCCATAAAAGTAGTAGTCCTTTCTATCAAACAGACAGAAAGATAATGAGAGAAATGAAAGAGAATATAGATATTTTTATGCCATAAATCATAACAAATCGATAATGTGACGTCATGTGTGACGTTTCAGTTTTTCTTTTCTAATAAGAGGAATCTAAAAATTGCATTCTGGGCATCTTGTATTATCTATTATCTTTGATCCCCCCATACATACAAGAAAATAACAATTACACCATTAAATATACTATAGAAAAATTATATTAAAAATAAAATGATTATAACCGTTGAAAATATTTTTTTCTATGCAAAAACTTTAAAAAGCACAGCCATCCAATGCTTATGAAAAGATCAAAAAGAAACTAAAAGTAATATAAATCCATCAAAATATAGCAACACACCAAAATTGAATGAAAATAAATTAATACAGTATGGTATGCTTCTTGTGAAGTTTCTAAAATCCTCTTCGACGCTTGGAAATGTTGTGCAGACATTGAAGTGAAGTATTGTATAACTCTATAAGCATATGTCAACAAATTGTCAAGGACTTTAGGAGTAAAAAAAATCAGGGCATAATAGTTTGTTTTAGTGGATATCATAACTGCTATTAAATTATCGATTTTAAAAACCTCAATCGTAGACCGTCTTTGTCCGATATTAGATACAACTTATGAATATCCATAAAATAGGATTTTTTTATTAAGAAGAGTAACGTTTAAAATGTGTCTAAAATCCAAAAAGTATGTTTGATGAATTAAAATCTGGCCTAACACTCGCTATCAAAAACAGTTTAGCTTTAAAAAGCTTTTCATTAGAATTAAAATCTGACAATCGAAAAAGAATGAAGAGTAAGTATTATATAATATTTTGCAGCAATCATTAACTAGACGAAAGAAGAAAAAACAGGCGGAGATTAAAATTATGATGTAAAATGTCGATCGGTCATGTAATCATCGATCCAAGAAGGTAAACGGTTTTTTCAAAATAATACTCTACAAAAATATATGAAATTAAATATTGGAGTAAGCAAAATATTTGTTGTTACTTTAATTTACTGTTGTATGTAACATCAGGGAACATAGGCTTTAAATATTTCGGAGAAATATATATTTACCAAACACATTTAGACTTACATACGACAGTATGAAGGACCAAATTAAATTAAAACCCCAGTTTTTTGCTCTTTTAAAAACATCATCAATATTTTTACTCCCCAAAATCACAAAATTTGTACCGCTTCTTTAATACTACATATATGTTAAGCATCTTGACGTGTCCAAAATATTTTGTCGCACGCCCTAAGCATGCAAAAAAGTTTTTAATGTCAGGGACCAATTCAATTTCTATAACCGTTGAATTGTTAATGGTCACATATACATATACCTAAATCGATCTATCTTCAGGATCAAAAAGCTCCTCCGAACAACTGGCCTTGTATTATCGACGAAGAAAGACCCTACCATCTCATATACAATTGTCTACGTACAAGAAATAAGATGAGGCAGCTGAAAGGAGATGTGTGGCGACGAATATTGACCTTATTTTAAAAATATTTCAATTTTTATATACATTTTGTGATACTTTTGGTATTCGAGATATTAACTACTTCATAGGTCATTAAAGGCGTATACTAAATTTAGTCCCGGTCAAAAAAACTAATTTCTTAAATAATTGTATAAAATTTGAATAGTTCAGAACTATATTATGATAGTTTTACTTCCTTTTTATTAAAATGACAATGATGCTTCTTTGACCGGAACTAAATTCTGGAGTGCGATAGCCATGTGCGGTAAGGCGTGTTCAACTCTCAATGTTGGGTGTGCAGGATCAAATTCCTAGAGGGGATGTTAATTTTTGGTCTACCTCCTTGATAAAATCCTAGGTTCGATAGACTAATTTTAATGCTATAATGCTTATTATATCCAGTCGGATGCAATTCTGTCGAACTATATAATCAAAAAAATCCAATTCCAAACATAAAAATATATTTATTTCAATGAGGAAAACTGTACACTCGAAAATACATATATAATTAGATAATTTGATTATAAAAGATCTTATCATGTATGAAATTTATAAATTAATTTACATGATATTTTGCCTTCTTATCAAAAAACGTGGAAGGATATGTATTTTGGGGAAAACTTCAAGCATGCTTTAATAATAAAACATAACATAACTTTAATGATTTGTTTTTAAATATTTATGGTTTCCTTGTCTAAATTAATGTCTTTAAATACAAATATGATCAAATTAAGATTTTAAATAATCTTGGCTTTACTTTATTTTTTAGTAGGGTTGTATTTACTATGTCTGTATCTTAAATGATTAATAATATTAGGCCGTAAAAGAATATAGGATGCGTTATATAAATACATGTATATATATATATATATATATATATATATATATATATACTATATATAGTGCATAGAGATCATCTTGTGAAAGTTTGAACGAAATCGAATAATGGGAAGGGTTTGCTCAACGGACCCAAAAGTTATTTAGTAAACTTATGTAGTAAAGAATTTCTTCGTCATTCAATTGCCTCTCATGTCCTTAATATGTACACTTTTTTAAATAATTTGCTGCAAAATGTAGATATGGTCTCAAGGATTCCAAAATATATTTTATTTTCTATGTGCGTACAAAATTAGGCCAGTTATTTGCATTAAAAAAATAATGTAATTTTAGAACACTGGCGATAGGCCTATTTTTTCACGCACAGGGATTTCAATTTTTAATGTTCAACTGTGTAATTTAAAAAAATGTACTTATCATATCTATATATAAGCAAGGGTTACCTTAGGAAAATGAACTGTCAAATCAGCTATTTTCACTTCCACACATGACGTCATATTACGTTTTATACCTAATAGGAATAACACATATGAAGGGAAATAATAGCAACAGTTAAGCAAAAGAATGACAGCTATGGATAAGCAAGTTAAGCTGTTATCACCCACACAGCTCATACATCTGCATGAACATCAAGGGAGAGTGACGTCGCAATCGACAATCATCAAATAAAAGAGCCTCAGATGATCATATTCGAGAATCCGTATATTCCGTATATTTGCTCTCCGGAATGAGGATACAATGTAAGAATTCTGGCCTAGACTCCAAACTAGTCAGAGATCCCTCACTCCCTTCCTCCTTCCTTCCTCACTGAGCATTGGAGTTCCGTCCCTCGTCTTCGTGAAAGGATTATTTTGCCTCGTCTTCGTGAGAGGAGGTCTGTGCCTCGTCTTCGTGAAAGAAGTTCCTTTCCTCGTCTTCGTAAAAGACCCCCTCGTCTTCGTTATAGGACTTCCCATCCCTCGTTTCGCCGAGAGAAGTTCCGTCCCTCGTCTTCAAGAAGGGACTCTCCTCCCATAACCTCCTCCATACTGAAGAATTGTTCCTCTTAATGGAGTTTGATAATGGATTCCTCAGTCCTGTATTTCTATGAAAGAAGTCCCATGATGCCCTCATGAACCTAGTTCCATGACAGTTCAAAATGACTTGAAGATCATCAAATCCCGGCGAAGGAGCCTTGAACATCAACAACACCCCCCCCTCCTATTATATCAGTATAACAAGAAGAATCGAGAATATTTAACCTTCCTACCATGTTAATTATTAAACGTCTAAGATGTTAGTGGGCCATTTTGACCCTTTACATATTTTGTAGTATTTAATTGCATAAATATTGTACATTTATTTGGCATCTATTTTTGATATCGATACATATTTGAATATATCATTTATCGAACATATTATATATATATATATATTTATTATTCATTAAACATATTATTTTTTAATAGTGCATTTAAGTATTTTTCTTTATAATAGTCACCTTAAAAAGCTATTGGGCGAGCTTACATTGACTTATTTATCAATGAAGCCTATCTACAGTGTTAATTTTTTTAATATGACATGCAATAATATTATTTGATTGATTATATAGAGGAGAGGACTTCATGGAATTGGGATACGTTTCCCTATTTTCCTCCACTACCTGAAAGGCCCATTGCAAATGCTCATCATCCGATAGTTGTCCGTTGAACTCTTTTATAAGTGCAACAGCTCCCTCGGCATGATCGTTGATGCATGTGAGAGAAGATCCTTTCGTGCGGGCACTCAAATATTCTTCGTTCTCTGATCACATGTTTATGTTATTCCAATGGCATTGAAATGAAGCCCGAGGGGATTTATTGACTGAATTTCCTTTGAATTCGATAGGCATTCTTCTATTTAGGTACCTATTTGGGTCAGAAAACTACTAAATAACATGCATTTTTTGCCATTCGTTTCGATAGCATTGTATCCGACAAGATAAGTATTAAAGTACTAAAAGTAGTCTGTGGAACCTAGAATCTTTTCGATGAGGTGGACGAAAAATTACCTTTCCCTCTGGGTAGTCGAATCTGATGCCCCAACATTGAGAGTTGAGCCCGCCCCAATCCGCGATTGCTCAGTGCGAGCAATCGCGGATGATATTAAAGCTATAAAAATATATCCGTTTTGTCCATTTTGTAATGAACTGGAATTCGATTCGATATGAAAAAACATTTTACCAATATAATCAGTTCCTCATCAAGGAAAGAATAATTCTAAGTATTGTAAATATATTCCAAATTCATTTATATCTTTATTTGTCTTATTATTTTTTTCTTGACCAACAGGCGTAACTATATTTCATAGTGAACAAAAATTTCAATTAAAAAAAGACAAAAAAAATACAAGTACAACAATTAAAAATACTTTGCAGAATACTAGTGAAAATAATTTAAAAGATTGTAATACTTTGGTATATAACTTAAAAATAGGTAACATCGTTGTTACATCAGGGTCCTCCGACGATCTCTTCGCGTATATAATTTGTTGTACTTTTGTGATGATGGCATTGACTTTGGATTCCTCTTCTCCGCAGTAGAAGGCTAAAAAGATAGTTGTATTATAATAATGATTTAAAATAATGCATCATAAATATTAGCAACTAAAATCACTCTACATTCAATAACAAAATATACTTAAAATGTTGTTTAAGTTTAAATTAGAAAAAATAAAATCAAGTCTAAATACCTTATAATCCCCCCAATTTCTCCCAACAAATATGATTAGAACAATACTAAAGGTTCATATTTAGGTTTACATCCCGGTGAATCGTACTTTTGATTGAAACGATGATGTACTCCAATATAAATACAACGATATCCTTGATTTTTGAAATCACCCAACATTTATCATAATGAAACATTCGAGCTCTTGAAGCCATGTAGTATTAAACCATACATTGCAATAAATACTTTTCAATATATAATAAACACACAAAATCCATTCATAATAAATATAGAAATAATGAAAGCAAAACTCATTCTATTTTAATCAAATACGCATGTTGATAATTCATTGGTTTTTTATGGGTTCCATATATGCCTATATCTCATTTAGCTGCAAGTTATTTCGTTTAGATGGGATTAATTTTTCATATTCAATTTAATTTACGGCTGTGCTTTTTCTTTTAATGGTGGGATAAATGACCCAGTAATGAAAAATAGTGTTTCTTTTTCCCTTTAATGTTTTAGGGTAAAAAAGCTTATCTTAAAAGTATTTGTTTTTATCGAATACTATATGTTGAGACAACCAACATAATTATTTACTGGATACTCAACAGATGAGGAATAAAATAGTTCACTATATATATAATATTAATTATTTATATATATTAGTTATAGTATATATAATATTAATTATAGTATATATAATAATAATAAAAGTTATATTTTATATAATAATAATATTAATTATAATATCTTTCGTGAGGATGTTGACCGTTCTCTGTTGAGGTAAAGAATTTAAACTATAATGTTTATTTGTGTATTAATACGTATTTACCTCAATTTAATATACATATTAAATTGAGGTAAATATGTAAAAATACACAAATAAATATTATAGTTTAAAAATATTTTTATGTGTTTTTTAAGAACTTTAAAAAAATATCCAAAAAATATAAGTTAACTTATATATAATAATATTTTTTAATAATATATATATATATATATATATCTTTGCTGAAGATGTTCACTGTCTCAGTTGTTGAGACAATTTTTTGTATTTGAGTAGAAAAAAGGCCATCCTTTAATAAATGTCTAGTGATGTCACCTTATTTTATGTTTCACAAAAGTAGTAATTTAAATGACGTCACTGGGTATACCTTTATCATATCTCCCTTTTTATTCTCTCCGTTTAATCGACTTTAATTATATAAATTTCGTCATACGAGGGGATCTAACATGGCTACTATCAGTTACCGAGTCGAGTATTTTTCCTTTTTTTATTGCATATATTCTGCACCATTCCTTTTATATGTAGGTACTTCTATCACAATACTGTATTAAGTTGGTGGGTTAATTAATATTATAATTATTGGTATAACAAATGCATATAATAATTTTATTTTTGAGGATATGAAAGCATAAAAAATAGTGACATATGGATAAAAATGTATGAAGTATAAAATAATAATTAATGAACCGTATTAGACTATTAGATATAATTGCTCGGAGGTCAATCTTGGAGGAAGAAGCATGGAAGAGGAATATTTCGTCATATTTATATTCTTGCAGTGAAGAGCCAAAAAACTCCTTATATTAAAGATACATTTTCTCTCAAAATTTAGGGGACCCTGAAGAATTTGCAATTACTCACGGAATTTTGACTCTCCGTGATATATACAATCAAATAATTTTTAAATATGGATTATTTAAATTATCTTTGACAAGGCCCTCATATATCATTATGTTCCAAAACTTGTGCATATTAATATGTCGAATTCTTGTCATAATGAAGAAATGAACACCATAATAATAAATATTTAAAATTGCTCAGCCTCTCAGAAATTTGATTCACTCTCTAAGATATATGAAAGCAAAAAACTCACTACGCAGTTCCAAGTATTTGCAGATTGCATCAGGTCTTGGAAGCCCTGTAAAGACTGTGGTAGATTTATATTTCTCCGCCATTTATACTTTTGTAGAGTGCCAGGCAGTTGGGCTTCATATACGATTTTTAATCCTAAATGTAAATAGTCTTGAAAAAGTAACGGCTGACAAATACTCCACAGCATTATGTGGCATGGACAATAACATCTATCCTTGAAGTAACCATAAACCTTGTTATTTTGAATTCCAAGGCCTCAATTGCGAAGAAACTTACGTCGTGGGAACCTCTTCATCCATTAGTGCTTAGGAGAGGCTTCTCTCCGCTGCGGCAAGGTATGGGTCGCTGAGTTGAAGACTCTCTTTCTCTCTCTCTCTCTTAAGAATAAAGTATGGTCGAAGAAGATTCAATATACCCATCTTCCTACCTCAATCCCCACCAACCAATACTCATAATTTAGAAAGTTGTAATGAATATTAATAGAGTGCTTTTTAACCAATACTTCTGTTCGATATTATAAATAGACCAATATTATGTAATATGTGTTTTAGTCATCATATGTCGTAAATATTTGTTTGAGCTCATCTTTAGTAGTAAAATTATAAACTATAATGTTTGTTCATGTTTTAGTTTTACGTTTTATTTTTGATTTTTAGACTTGATTTACATTTTGGTAAAATAAATTGTGAAATAAAAAAGAAATAAGGTGGTCCCTTATATATATCTTATGGAAAGGGATGTTAAAAAGGTTGTCTTTTATGAAAGAATAGGAGAGTAAGTAGTAAAAATATCAGTTGGCATTAACTAGTAAAGTATCACTTCACTCGTTGAGGAGTGAATAACATCTCAGAGAGATAGAATAAAATAATGATAGTATTTTTCTCATAGGCCATGCCATGCCCAAGTCCATTGAATGGATTCTTTAAACATCACATATTATTATTAATTGACTAAAAATCGATCATAGTGCATCGATAATGTAAATAAGATGGGCTCAATATCAATTATTTTTTTTACTATTGGTTGTAAAATATAGGCACATTCTCAAGGTGATTAATCGTAGTTTGCTATTATTTTCAAGGACTTTAAAAAATCAATCTTCTTTCACATCCATTCTCTTTAGCAATAAGATGCCTAAATATGAATAGATGGTCTTGATTCAAAATGGGTGCTGAAGGGATTTGATTAAGCGTATGAACCAAAAATCAATTCTCCAAGAAGGGATTGTTTTGAAGATTATATTAAGTTCATAAGAGTTATAATTTTATGGAATAAGACAGTGGATCTTAAATCATAAAGATAAATATAATCATAGGTCCCTCGTTTAGAACCAATGCCGATAGGCCTTACCCAAATATGATATCATATTCAGTAACCGCTTATTGATATTAACACAAAATGTCTGTCGCTAATCATGATAGAAGCAACTGGTACTCTTGTTTACCTTAGTGCTATCATAAGGGATTTTCAAGACATGCATGGCCCGTTATGTAAAAAATAATATCCATGAAAATTGGCCTAATTTTCAAAATACGTAAATAAAACAAGTCATTTAAACCTTCTTATAACAATACATAATGAATTTCAGAGGTTCGAAGTTATTTTGCTTCATGAATACATATTAGGAGTCTCTGTAAGTTCTTGTAGTGTTCAAATGGGGTTTCTTTAGCTTTTTTAAATGTAAAACATTTTATAACAAGCTTTTTTATACTAAATGTATATGAAGTAAGCTTCAAAGAGATTTTATCTTGCCTCATTCGTATCCATTAATGAAATGAATGTAACGAAAGTGCTTGTTGAGACGTTGTTTATATCTAATTATGTAATTGTGCCTTACTTGAGAACATTAACAACTCCTTTACATGCAAACTAAAATAGTGTCCATGCAATACTTAAGAAACATAATAATTATATTGAAATCATTTAAACGAATGATCCAAAGACATCTAAGACATTCTTTTAATACAAAGATATTTTACAATATATTTTACAAATTATTATTATTATTTAACTTTGTCAAAAGAATTATCCAGTCAATATTACATTTTTGTGCTTTGTTAATAATAATCTGGTCGTTAAAGCATGGGAGATATAATTAAAGGCCCTTTTAGAAACTGTGAAAATAGTAAAACTCCATTCCATATATTTATATATAAACAAATAATACTTGTTTTAAATAACTTCCTTTTACCCAGGAACGTTTAGATACGAGTATTATGTTCATGTATTCTTCTTTATATGTTTTTTCGGAGATTTAATTGAATTTATGTGTTCTTAAAAGGTTGAATATAGTTTAAAAGTAATTACTCACTACATACTAAATTAAGTAGATGACTTGCATATTTAATTTATTAAATAACGTTTGTGGGTATTTATTTTTCAATTATGCTAATTCAATGATTAGAAACAATAAGAATGATTAATAATAGGGATAATATATTACTTGAAGATTATAAGTATTTACTTTGATATTCATGAGAAGAAATATTTTTTACATACTAAATCGGTCGGGCTTGCTCAGCGCCTAAGGACAACTCTCTATGCTGAGGGAGCAAGTTGGACTCCTTCCGAGAGGCGAAGGTCAATACTAATTAACCTCATCGAAGGTTTCATTGACTAATTTACACGCTACTATGCTTGTTAATATCCACAAGAATGCAGTTCCATTGGGTCCAATAAAGAAAGATAATCAAGCGAAAGAATGGACTTATTTATATTCATAGTCGAATAGTGACGTCATAAGGTGATTATGTGACGTCACTTGCTTAGTATATAATATATTTGAATAAATACATATAAAAATGCATTTGTAAGAGGAGTGTCATATATTTGTTTCTTTGAGGGTAAATGTTTGAAGTTGAATCAAGTTAAAAGTTATCAATATCCAAAAGAATGCAGTTCCATTGAACACATTGAAGGCCTTGAGGTCGGCCACTACCCTTCACACAGCCAGGACCGCAGCTAGGGCCATTGGACGCAGCGTCCCCATATAATCCATTCTGCATGGGTATTTTGTTTTATATTTTTTATATAATTTTATAATTTTATTGTTTCTTTCTTTATTTATTTTATATTTTTAGACTAGTTACAAATGTAACTAATATGCCCACGGCAAGAAATATACTCGATTACATAATAAGCAAAAAATATGCATACTAAAAGATCGATATATTTTGTTTATTAACTGGATAATTAATACTTAAATGACGTCACATGGTTTGTATTCATTTGAATAAATACATACACAAATTTATATGAGGGGCGTCATGTATATGAATAATATATTTTGTTTGTTTGAAGGCGGTGTAAATGATTAAGGCTAAGTCTTTTATTCAAGACGAAATCGAATTACGATCTGAGCCGTTACTCCCTTAACTTAATACCTTATATTTTAATTTTTGAAAGAAAGTTCCTTTGGTACAAAAGTATTGTACGTTTAATACAATTAAGTAATTAGCTTGAAACTTAATTAGTGACTTTGACAAGATATATGAGTTGGAAAAAGAAAATCATTCTGATTTATTGAAATAAGCATATATATATATACAGGGTGTGCAGGCGAATCTAGACTAACTTTGAGTACTCGTATCTTAGAAACCAGTTAGGGTAGAAGCTTAAAAGTGTATGAACTGGTTAGTATATCCTATGAGCTTTGTTTAATAACAAAAAGATTGAAAATGTCCTCGGTACTTGAGCGCAGGACGGCCATTATTGTGGCGCTCCGTTGCGGCCGTGCGCCCAAGGAGATCATCGACTTCTTCAAATTCCCCAAAGCTACTGTTTACAGCATTGCTAAGTCCTTCAAGGAGTCGGAGGACATCGAGGAAGGATTCCTAACCACTGGAAATAAAGACTCCAGACCGATCCCAAGTCAGGAAGAGGAGCGCCGACTTCATTGATGTTCTGGTCAGAGGAGTTCTGGCCCCCCCCCAGCAGCCCTGACCTCAACCCCTGCGACTACTACTTGTGGGGCACTACTTGTGGAGAGGGACACTAACAAGCGTGCTCACAACACTGTGGACTCCTTGAAAGCTGCCATCATCCAGCCAGGGGCGTGCACAGCCATTCAGAGTTAGTGGTGCTCAGATTTAAAAAGGGCATTTTAATCGGGCGCGCCCGCAATAGTTCGTCCGCGCGCAGTGCGGACGAAAAAATTGGGTCATGATGTCCATGTGCCACCACACAAACAATAAAAAAACACCAGTCAAAAAAGGCTCATTTCTCCAGAGGGCAAAAAGGCAGGTGCTCTAGCACCACCTAGCTTTTATCTGTGCACGTGCCTGATCCAGGCAGTGGACAACTTGTCCAGGGAACAGGTAGCTCATGCCGTTGGGAGGTTCAGGCACCGTGTGGAGACTGTTATTGTGAAAGGAGGAAGTTGAATTGAATGCACATTAAGAGAAAAGTCATTTAAATTTGTGTGATATGAAAAAAATCTATTAAAAGGTCTTGTTCTTGGATATGAGTATCTTGGTTCCGTGCAAAAAAAAGTCTAGATTCGCCTGCACACCCTGTATATATATATACATATATATATGATGAATGATAGAGTATTCTATTTGCATATCGTATGTGATTATTTTTCAATGTTAATTTAAAAATGTCATTAAAAATGTTGAGTGATCTGTTAAAGTATTATTTTTAATGAAGTGCTAAATATACCAATTACATTTTATAAGTTACTAAAATTATCATTTTTATATCTTTAGTTCATTTATTGGCAGTCCTTTTTATTATGTTTTCTATCAAAAAAGTGATGCGAAAACTCTGTAAATGTGACTTGTTATTCCAGTTATTCGGTGTACATTTGTTGTAAATGTTAAAAATAAGGTGTAGTTAATTATAATTATTGAATTGCTTTTAATTTTTTCTTACATTGAGCACTATCATAAAAGTGCAGTAGATATTATATGCGAAGAGATCGTTGGAGGATTTGAATTTTGGGGCGATTTTACTAATAACTAATTAATACTTGAAAGTTTTGCATATTTTTTTTCCTCATAAGCACGGTTAAGCAAAATTATTAAAAAATGAAATTTGTGTTAGGAATAACATAAATACACATTGTAGTTTAAAATTAATTTCCTTTTTAAGACCATAAAGATCTAAAACATTTAACATTCTTGAAATATATACAAAAATTCAACTAATACAATGATTACATAAATAAAAAAGGTAATAAAATATAGCAAATATTCAAGAAAAATCTAAATATATAAAATTCTTAAATGCAAAAAAAGAAGATAAATAAATAAGATCAATCTATAAGCTTTCGTTTTTGGTGTTCTTGTATTTCTTGTACTGGCGAATAAGGACATTGAGTGTCGCTGCGAGATGAGGTGATGTAGATGGGACGTATTTGACCAGTTCAGCCGCGTAGTTCCAACCTCTGTTCTGTACTTCGGGAATCTTGAGTGACAAAGCGGAGTATCTGGCGGCAGCACTGATCATGATGGTGCGTAATTTATGTTCATCAATCAAGACTTCTTCTGTTACCTAATGATTTGGCAATATACGCCTTGCAATTACTTATTGCCGCACATATAGACAAACTCTCAATTTTGATCGCTGAGTCCCTCCTAGAAATGCCAAACAAGATGTAACCTTTGATATGGTCCTTTTCAAACCCCGAAATGTTCATTGCGTTTAATTTAAGTAATCTTTGATGATAGTTAGAGCTGGACAATCACAAAATGCATGTTTATAGTTGTTGTATAAAATACCACAATCCTTACAATGTCCCAAAAATTTGATAATATTGACCGATATTTGTAGTTGACTTGTAAATTTTCACCCATCAACGATTCCAACCATTGATTTCAAAATATTCCTCTTCCACTCAGGGGAAGATTCAAGTTTTTTAAATGTTCTTCGGCAACAGAATGGGCCTCACGAGTCCCGATTTCTTTGTCGGTGAATTTCAGGAACCATGGCATTAGCTGTGTGTGGTATTTGGCGGTTCTTTGAAGAGGATAAAGAAACCTCCCTGTCATGAAAACCGATTCACTCCTTATATCACCACATGTAAAAGCTCCTTCTCTAAGTGCAATTTTTCCAGTTCTTCTGGTTTAAAGTTTAACATTTTAAAGAATGGGGGCTTGCTGGCGTTCTTGCGAATTATGTCAATGATGTTATTATTGTCAAATATTGGAGAACCCCTCCAAAAAATTCTTTGAGCAGCTGCCCAGTTTTCAGAGAATTGTGCTACATTATCATTAGACATATCTGTTCCGAATAAGAGAGCAGTATATATATTCGAAGCATATATGTACCCTCTCCATTCATTCGTTGGCCCTATAGCTAGGTCCTTTAATATTTTCTGATACAATATCGGTACTATTTCATTGAGGAGAACTGGCCCCCTCCTAATTGCGACCGTTTTCTTTTCAAAATGGAAATATAGCGTTTATCGAAAAGGGTGTCCAACCAGTGATCTTCAGCTTGAATGAGCCTTTCTCCAATAATTGGCGAGGCAGTTGACGTGTAGACCATTTGAGAAATTAGAACCGTATTATAGAGATCCACTCTTCTTTGAAGGCTTAACCCTCTCCATGCTTTACACCATTTAATTGCTTGAGAATGCAGTCTTTCAAAATTAGATTGTGATGGTCCGTCCGTTCCCCATTCTATTCCTAGAATTTGCACTGATTTAACAACTTTGCATCCCGTAATAATGACATTTTCTGCAGGTTTCCAGGAGCCTATAGGAAGAATGGCCGTTTTACTCTTATTTATTTTCATCCCAGAGACTTTAGAGAATTTTATAAAGAAATTAGGAACAACCTCCACACGTTTGATGACCTGTTTTGCTGAGTTTCCTTCTATCATTAGAGTAATATCATCGGCATAGAGATCAATAAGATGCCGTTCTAAGCCAAGTAGGACGCCAAAGCCTCCATATTTTCGGTTTAAAATAGTGCTTAACTGTTCCATTGCCGCTACAAATAGTAATGGAGATACTGGGCATCCTTGCCTACAGCTTTTGCCAAGGATGATAGGGTCACTTCGTATACCGTCGATCATAATTGTTGAAGATCCATTGAATAAGAGGGAACGAATGGGGTTAAAAAAAAGAGGTGGCAGATATATTTTTACTGCCTTTAGAATAAAATTATGCCTGATTGAATCGAAAGCTTTGCTAAAATCTATTGCAATTATGACACCAAAGGAATCTTTTATGGTTTCTATTAATAATTTTATTTAAAATTGGTTCCATCTGTTTCGCCAGTACTCCTGCAATTATACGATATTTTCATTTAAAATAGTTAAAGGCCTCCAATTACTATACATGTATCATCTCCTTTCTTGGGGATGAGGGATATTCTTCCCTTAGTAAGAGCAGGAGGGAGCGAACCTTTTTTCTCCATTTCTGTGCCAAATCGTATTAAGTATGGAATGGTTTCCTCTGGACATAAGGTAAAATTCTCCCTCTAATGCTGTCGGGACCGGTGGCTTTTTCATCACAATAAGTCTTCTTGATAAAATTATAAATGTTGTCATAGGTAAAGAGAGACACTTTGGGGTATTTTTTAGGTCGTGGGAAATCCTTCCTTGTATCGCCAAGAATCTCCTGATAAGTAGTGTGGAAAATATCTAAAATGACTTTCGAATCAGTGATGACTTGTCCCTTACTTTAATTTTTCTAATTTTCTTTCCATAAGAGTGCTTCTCAACTCTGAGGTTCTTGAGTCTTCTGCGAGGGTCGGTCTCAATTTTAACTTTTAATTCCATTTCTTCTTCAGTGATCTCGGATATTCCATATGCATTTAAGGTTTGTGTGGTAATCTCCCGTACAAATAATGATCCTTCTTCCATAATTTTCTTCTACATTTTCATTAAATCCTCTCACTATCTTCCATTTTCGCTTTATACTATAATGAAATACAAAATTCACTATGTTTTTTTACAGAGGTAAAATACAAAATATTGATATTATGGTATGAAGTTTAAGAAACTCATTTAACACAGAATGTTTGGAAATGAATATTATTTCAGTTCATAATTTATATATATAATTGTGTTTTAGTCCTAATATCATTCATCGTGTCTGGATGGTGTCCAACATAAAAGTAAACAAAATCGTTGAGAAGTATGGCACATTTAAAGATTAGTTAAAAACTGTTCTTAGATAGTCTAAATAAATATTTTGTAAAATATTTTCATGGGCTAGGTTATAATACTTCACAAAACAAAAGTAATATTCAAAACATATATTACTTTGACGTATACTACAAATCATAAATGATAAACTTTACACGGCTTGAGAAGTATGAGTCCGTCTATTGAATCAATATTAAGCTTGAATGCTTTCTCTACATCTGCAGAAGATATACATTTAAGTATTAAATAATAACTATCATCTAATAATGCAGATGAAAAAATGCTTTTATAGTAAAATATAAAAACTAATATTCGTGCATTATATGGTCCGCCAGAACTCATAAATATAAATTAGCTTTCACTGAAATGCATTATAGCACAAGCTAAGTGGGGGGGGGGGGGATCTATTTTGTACAATAATTATACTTTATACTTTTTTTGTTCTATTATATATATATATTAGGTGCATATTATATAAAAGGTTTAATCGATCTGATTTTTGTGAATGGAAATGTATAATTGATGAAATGGGAGATGAAATGAGAAGAAATGATGTATGAAAGAGTTGGTTTTGCAATGCTATATTAATGAATAAATGTTTATACTGTTTGAAAGGCTTTGTTCATTAAATCACACGTTATAGAAAATGGAACTATACATACCTTGATTTAAAGAAATGAACTTGGGAGGTCTCATATTTGTCTAAGGAAAGGCATATCAAAACTATAAGGGAGCTCGATAGCCGTGCGTGTTAAGGCGTGTTCAACTCTTACTGTTGGGGGCGCAGGTTCGAATCCCGAGAGGGGATGGTCATTTTTGGTCTACCTCAAAGATAAGATCTTAGGTTCGATAGACTAATTTTAACGCTATAATGCTTATTTATATCCTATCGGATGCAATTCTATCGAACCATAAAGCAAAAAAAAAAAAACTATATTAGTAATAAAAAATGCCTAATTTCCGAATAATTTATACCAAATGATTGCATTAATTCATTTGCCATTGTATTTGTTTATTATTATATATGAATTGATTTATTGTAATAGATAAAAAACTTATTATGGACTCATTTGAAGATCGAGGAAAAAAGTTATACTTAATTTCATTGCAAAGTTGTAAAAGTACATTAAAACAAAAGTTAGATAAGGCCCAACAGTCTATAAAAAATAGTAATAATGATTGCCATTAAAACCCCTTACGTAGTGGTATTTTCTCAATGATAAAAACTAATATTTTGCCCACTTTTTTTCCCTTTCTATTAATCATATTCCAATAATATGGTCAATTTTTATTTTCTTTATGAGATAGTAAATAACCAATCAATTCCATTGCGTAAGCATTTCATTGATACTTTTATTACCTCTTTGATTAGCTTAGATAATAAATTGTTATACATAAAGCTTATCATTGAGACTCCTTTCCTTAACAAAAGAAAATTTATACTCCACAATTTCTTTGGTCCTCCGTTTTTCGTCTATTTAGATAAAATACTAAAAGTTTAATATTATAATATATATATATCTTGAAATCATTTTAAAAGTTTCACTATCAAAAATGTAAAAAAACAAAATATAATTAGCATATTACTAAAACATAATATTATTAGAACATTACGATAATTCCTAACAACAATTTATACATTTATATCTTCGCAGCAATGTAGGAAGAGTAACAATTAACGAATGTAAAGATTTTCTCAGTTTTTTTTGTGATTTATTTTCACGAATTTCAAATGTTATTTATTACATGACAGTAGGGGCTGGGACGGTAATCGCATACCGCTATACCGCGGTACGTGACGCCTACCGCTGTCTGGCACTTTACCGTCATGACCGGCAAAAAAAAAATATTGAAACATTGGCCTGTATATGTGGGAATGTTATATGTTTTGTGGGGGACACGGGGGCGGGGGGTGGCGATGCGCGGTCATAACCATTAGTCCTATTCACCTGAAAATACCTGACAATTTGCGCTACAAGCATTCCTCGGACGTTTCTCAGTGCGCATGGAATGTCGTGAAAATCATTTCAGGCATCCCTTAAGCCTGATAAAGTGAACAGCTGGTTTTTTTTTATGTTTTTTTTTTGGTTTTTTTAAATTATGTAGCGCTAATATGAAGGCTAGGAAGTAGCCAACCCAGGAAGTACATTTCTTATTATGTTTAATTAATCAGGTTTCCACATTAAAAAGAATAAGCAAAGTGAACATGCTTTTTTAGCGACTGATAGAAGGCCGAAGTAGCTAAACCAGGGAAGTATCTTATTATGTTTCATTACAGACTTTGCACATTTATAAAGAGTAACAACTCACATCTTTATTTGTATTTGAACGGGTTTTTTGTTTGTTTGTGTGTTTGTTGACCCTTTCAGTGCAATATAGATGTTGACGATCTTCTGTTTTTGAATGTGAAATGTAAGAAATGTTGAAGGAAAAAATATTCACTTTAAATAATGTTCCGTAAGTAATTTGCACTCGGGAAGTATCTTATTATGTGTCATTAACAGACTTGGCACATTTAAAAGAGTAAGCTACCTCGCATATTTATTTATAATTGGCTTTTGTCCGTTTGTGCGTTTGTTAACGTTTTCAGTGCAATAGAGGTTGAAGTTCTTCTAGTTTGTTGAATGTTGAAATTTAAGAAATGTTGAGGAAAAAATATTCACTTTAAATGTTCCATGAGTAATTTGCACTTTTTTGTATTGAGATAAATAAATAAGGCATAGTATTTTACCCCTGTCTTGGTTGGCGGGCGGGGGGGGGGGGGGGGGGGTATACAATAGCTATAAAAAATAATCGCAAAACCGCGGAATTTGTTGATTACCGACCGCGGAAGAAAAATCCAAAAAAAACCGGCACAGCCCTACATGACAGATGAAACTCATGTTAGTGCACAGGAAAAACGATTCATATTATTTTAGTTTGATAAGAGAAGGCTGAGTAACCGACGCCAGTAAACGTATTCATTCATTGCTGATTTGTAATCTAATTGGATTTCATTATTCAGTAAAGAAATAATTATTTCCTCACAGGAATACTTTTTTATCCCCAATACGTATGTGGAAAAACTTTGATGGGAAGGTTTTTTAATATTGATCTTTTTTTACATCAATGCGAATACCTTGTTTGTATAGTAGATAAACGGCACCAAAAAATGATACAACTGGGAAACAAATCAATGTTTTAATATACTTATAAAGTAGTTTGCTAAAACTTAGAATTGATGTTACGAGTCGGCAAGTTAGTATGCTAAGAAATGCATTTCTACAAATGCAATTATTTATTACGTAGGGAAGTAAATCAAGGTATCTCAAGGCTGATGATCGTGAAGATCCTCAGGGACGGAATAGAGAAGACGTTAAAGAAAAATGGGGGTTCTATTGGATGAATATATTTTGAGTGATTCCTTTAATGAGATATAAACTTTTATATTTATTTCTACTTTTTTTATAAGGGTTATTTAAAATTGTAGTACATAGAATATACATAAAATACAATACTCAAATAGTAGGTAGAATTGTGTAAAAAGACATAAATTACATTATAGTTTAAAATTAATCTACCTAAAAGTCCCAAACTCAATTATTATATTATTATATTTATTTTACTTGCTCACAGTTTTCTTTGGCTCGAAAAGTTGAAAACCTTTGAATGTATTTCGATTATTCAAATAACCAAGATATCTCTACTAAATGGTTGAGCAGACATCTTAATAGATACTCTGGAAATTTCTTCCTTATTCAATCCCTGAAAAGTATTGATGTTTATTCCTCCTTCTTCTCAGTTCCATCGGGGGTTTGTTTTCATAACAAAAGCGATAAGTAAAGAGAGTGAGGAATTAAAAAATATTGAGCTTAAATATTCTATGTATGTTAAAATATATATTATACTTACACGATCAAAACGGAGATAGTAATTAAATCGGATTATAAGAGATCTAAAGATAAATATAGAGTGCGATAGCCATTGCGTTAAGGTGTGTTCAATTTTCAATGTTGGGGGTGATGGATCGAATATTCCTGAGAGGGGATGGTCAACTTTGGTCTACCTCACTGATAAGATCCCAAATGCTTATTTATATCTAGTCGGATACTGCAATTTTGTCGAACCAAAAGCAAAAACACTTTATGTGTATTGCCTATTTGGTAAGATTGAAAGGCATCCATAAATATTTGTATAAACAATAAAAATACTTTAATGGTGTGAAAAAAACCAATTTTGATAAACTTCAAATATGCTGAATGTTATGGCACCAAACCATTATTTTTAATTTTTGAATACAGTAGGAGAAAATGATATTATCATTTTTCTTTGGTTGGTTTTCTTTATAACCTTGAATAGACTTAAAATTCGATAACGAGTGTTCAATTGTTTTTGAGGAGATGAATTGAGAATGTCTTCTTTTTGCTTTTTGTATAAATTGAAGAGTGTCCATTCTAAGGCTTCGAGTACCAATTTATAGAGATAAAGAAACATTTAATATAATGACTTTATATACGAAACAAATAATTCCATACAATGTATCTATAAACCACAACCTGAATTCATAATTCCGCATAGAACTTTGAATACTCAACATATGTAGCTCAGGAAACTTGTGAAACCTTCAAAGAAATATAAACAATAGTTTAAAAAAATGAAACAAAGACTGGATACTTCAAAATTTATAAAATAAAATAATGTCAAATAGAAAAAGCGTGCTTAAAGAACTTTAATATTTGATGAAAAAACTCCGGCATTTTTAATTACATCATTCCAAAGAATACGATGAATAAAGTTGAGATAGAAGGAACGTACATTAATTTGGTGAATGGATACATTATCAAAAGTCAACTATTTCGGCGAGTTAAGCGTGTGTGTGTATATATAATCACATTTAATTAATCTAATATAAAACTACTCACTTTGAATTACATACTCTTAATAAATTAAATTTCTGAATAGAGCCATTAAAGAAAAAACCCATAATAATATCACTAATGAATTACAATAATGGATAATTTAGTGCCCACTTATTCTTTTAGTTAGCAACTGCGTTAGTGAGAAGTGCTTTTAAACTAGTAATACCATTCGAAAGACTAATTTTTTATCATCTTAATAATTATGTTTCATGAAAAAGTGCATTTGCCGATAATAAAATAAAATCATTTTGTGAAATATAATGTTTTTTTGGGCCATCTGACTTCAATTTATTTTTTCAAATTATATAAGATACAACATACGTATTTAAAAAAAGATACCTGAAAGAAAACATATGGGTCAAACCTTATTTCTTGTGACATATATCCTCTAAAACCTTAAAGTTAAGTTTTACCATTGATACGATGCCCGAAATATCGTTGCATGATGCACTTCTCCTAGCATATAGTACATGCTGTGCTTTTGTAATAATAAAGTTAATAAAATGTTCATTGGATCCGCCATGAGAGGCTATAAATCACTTCTCTTAGCTGATAAAACTAAAATATCCATTAAAAGATCTGAGAGGGAAATTAATAAAGTGCAAAGATAAGTGCAGTCAATAAAAAATGGTTATTGGACTCATTCTGCGTACGGCCAAAACACATTTATTTTGATCTTCCGAAATAATTTGTCCCGCCATTTTTTTCAAATATGATCCTCAGTATGTTTTTGTTTTACGTTTATGTCTTTCAATTTATTTATTTGAATATGTCCAAGTAAGTGCATTTGAATTTCATACTATATTTTGTAGTATTATAAAAAAATATTTCAACCATAAAAAAGTGCTATTAACATTGCGTAACAAAGTAATGTTAAATATATATTCATAATACAAATTATGAAATATTTTGATTAAGAGATTTTGACGTTGCGAAACATATATATATATATTTTAAAGTATATATTCAGGTTTTCCCAATTAGTAGACCGCCTTTTAAAATCCTCCTCCCCCCTAAAAAAATATGATGTTTGTGATAGATATTTGGCTCAAAAATAGTATAAAATGGAACTAAGCAACATTTATGATGTTTATCCTTAACATGTTATTTCAATTACGTTTGACCTTTTAAAATATTGGCTTATATATAATTTAGTTTTTATACCTAAGTAAAATAAACTTTTCGAGGGACTTATTATACTCCATAATGATTGTTTATATCCGCACAGACATACAAATCTATCGAATATTAACAAATTGTAGCACATCTCTGACTCATTCAATTATCGTTGTAAGCAAAACAAGTTTAATGTTTGGAAATACGCAAATTTAAACTATTTTATCATGAAGGGAAGTTTAATAATCGAGTCTACCCTAGTTATTACTATTTGGTTAAATTAGCTCTTGTTACATTTTATCTCGGGAATGGTAGAGCTAAGAATGCAATTTATGAACATTACTTGAAAAAGGATTGGTAGTCTTTAGCATGTTGGTCATCTAATTTCTTATTTACGATTTGTAAGACTAAATACTGGAATTGATATTGTGTCCATTAACTGATTACCGAGGCAATGCTATTCAATTAAATATGAATAAAGTTAAATATACTCCTATTAACAACTTTTTTATTTACTTTTCAAGTATAATTTATTATGGAAACAAAATAATGATCCGACATCCATAGAGTACTATAATGTTAATACCAAATCGAAGTATAAATCTACGTTTAACATGTAATATTTAAATTAACTCATGCTATAGCATGAGTTAATTTAAACATTTCATGTTAAAACATCGTCATGATAATAGAAAAAAAATTATCTCTCACTTAAGACGTCCAGAAGGGTGGTATGGACTTGCCGTCGCTGACCACCACACCTAACATCATGGCAACCTGGGGGTGCTTAATGGCATTGATGGGAGGGACCATACTGGCACTGGTAGCTAGATAACGGTAGTTTCTGGCATTTCTGGGCATGTCCAAAGTCCAGAACGTCTCATCTGAAAACACACGTAACAGTCCAGGATTCATCTTATTCTTGTTCACCAATTTCTTCCCCTTCTTGACCCTGAGCAACTTGGTTGAGCTGAAAAGCAGCTGGTGCTTCCTCTTGACGTAGCTGTTCATACCCATGTTCCTGGTGGCAGTCATGGCCGTCACGGGGGACACCTACATGACCTGGCCAGCTTCCTCATGCTGATGCGGGATCCTCCTCAATTTTGACCTGTATATCCCTAACTTTTTCTGATTCAGCTTCTTTTTGTGACCACTACTTCCCTTGGCTCTTCCCAGGTCCTTGCCATCCACCAAGAGGTCTTTAACCTTGTAAACAAGGCTCCTGGAGCACTTCAGATTGCCCACAATGGTGGGGATTGACACTCCGCCTGAAAAAGGACTGCATTCTTTTCTCTTCGAACCTCCATAACTTTCGCATATTCAACTTATAAAAAAACTTTTTTGCAAAACTTGTGTGTCTTTGTTTAAACTAGAAGATTCCAGCAGAAAATTCATGGAGCAAACCATTTAAAATCACGTAAATTTCTTTTTTTAGGGTTTATGCATGTTTCAATAGTTTTTGAAGCTTTTGTTCCTCATGCAGTTGCACATGTAAGATTTATTTAAATTGTAGGGGCAATAAACAGGAAAAGGTAGAGGCTACAATTTTCCTATAATAATCATTTACATATTCCTAACAACAATGCAATGACGGCCAATTCAATTATTTTTTAACTGAAATTTATCCCCAGGTTCATCAGGTCCATGAAGGAGTACTCCAAGGAGATTAGTGATCAGAGTTTCATGATTTGAAATAAAATTTTGTCTTCTTTTTATCCATGTATAGATTGTTGGGGTACTTTGATGGTTCAGGCAAAAGTTGTCCATGTTTGTGAGGCATAGTGATGTCCACGATTTGCTTGTACACACTGTACAATTCTTTTAAACACTATGGTAATATTGTTTTACTAGCCTCAACGAACTAAATATACCTTAACCAATAACCCATTACTAAAAAATATCTGAAAAATTCATGAAGTGAATTTATGAATATTATTTAATAATACAAAAAGATTATTTATTTATGTATTTCTATCAATGAATTTGAAGATAACCATAGAGATATAAAGATTTAGAGAGCTGATAGGATTCTCCAGATAAATACGTCAGTGTGTCCACAACATACAGATAAAAATATATACAGTAAACCCTCGATATAACGAACTATATGGGGGAGGGCTTGGGCGTATATCCGAAAGTTCGTTAAATCCGAAATTCGTTAAAGGGGGGCTCTGGAGTGTAGGTATATCTTGCAGGAGTGACGACGAACTGCCGCTGGACACATTTGGCAGATAGTGGAGGAGGTCGAAGTCACAGACACACTGCTGGTCTCAGACTACGTCCTAGACCTCTTCTCGATGGGGAGGGGCCAGCCTTGAAGAAGTCAGAGATCTTCGTCTTCCTCTGCTGCACCTCACGCATGAGTTCAAACCGCATTATCCGCGCAGCTCATATTCGGGTTCGGTAGTTTTAAATATAACGAATTTAGGTTCGTTATATTCGGGGCTTGTTCGGTCATGGACAAAAAAGGTTTGATAGTCTCAAATATAACGAACTTAGGTTCGTTATAACTTAGGCTTGTTCGGTCATGAACACAAAAGGTTCGGTAGCCTCATATATAACGAACTTAAGTTCGTATATATGAGGCTTGTTCGGCCAGCTCAGGGAGTTCGTTGTATCCGAAGTTCGTTATCAGAGGGGGTTATATCGAGGGTTTACTGTAGAGAGTTTATTCTCTTCATCATTCATAGATTCTATCTCTAAGATCAGCTTACGATGACGTCGTATAAATACTTTGTTATTTTGCACACACAGAAACAACAGAACGCTGTTTCTCTGCTATTGAAGGGAATCAGCTCACTATATCTTTATATCTCTATGAAGATAACTCATTATAATACTCACAACATTTGTTTCAGCATAAAGAATCAAATTAATTGTTTAAATATTGTAATTTTAAGTATAAGTATAAGTATTCTTAAAATTTGAGTATTTTCTCTCTCGTTAAAGTACCAATCGAATGAAAGGTTAATAGACATGTGTGTGTAAGAGGTGTTACCATAAATTTATAATATGTAAATACTTACCTAATATTGAATACAGTAGAGGATGATGTTTATTACATGATGCTCCAATCAGACAAAATATATTTGTAGATAATGTTTGAGTACATTCATAAGTATCGACAATCAACTTAAAAATTGCCTTTACTTCTAAGTTCTTGACAATGTTTTTCTAGTAAAGACATATTTAATTAGTATATACAAACAAACTGTATTATATACAAAATATACAACAATCTAAAATATACAGTTCGAAAAAAATCTTTTAAATATCAATATTCTTATAACTTAAAACATAGAAAATAATAACTTAATAAAAACGTCAAACCACGAATTCAAATCCAGTACTAATTGTAATGTGTAAAAAAATGTTATGGCTATCTTTATTTTGTACTATTTTTGACAATCTTGTGCTAGTAGTGGTTTTTATAAAAGTCAATATTTGATCTTCTCGTTTTCCTTTGTGTTTTTTAGCAGCTGTCAAAGCTTTAAAATTTTATTCATATAAGTACTCTTTGTATATATCTTTCTAAGGGAGTAAAGAGTAAACACTTAGGATTAAAATTAGATACATTTTTAAACCTCTTAGGATTTAGAACACAAATTGGAAGTTGGTCTTGATTTATTTTGAGTAACACTTTCACTCATTAGCTATTCTTATTCACCCAAGATCCATACTAAAGGATAATACAAAAATACTTATCATTATTTATTTCTATTAACTAAATGAATTTAATTTATAAACTACATTGACGTAATACTTAAGACACTAATAGTCATTACTAACATGTTCCATATAATACATCATAATAGTTAATTTTCAAGCAGCTGATCATTGTACAATGCACACATTGCAAACTGCTTCTATATACTATTATGATTAAAGGACAATTCATATATATATAAATATATATATATATACATTATAGTTGTCTTATTTTCAAATGTTTGAAATGTTAGCAACATTGTGGATTTTCTGTTTCTTGGTGATAAAAGAAGACGACATACAAAGTTTGAACAAAATCGGTCAACATTACGAGGTCGCGCAACGAGGTCAAAGTTTTAAAAATTTAGTAAAAATATAGTTTTCCGCAAATTTCTTCAAAATGGTGGACGTTACAGACTTCAATAATAATTATTAATTTAAAGGAAATCTAATTTACTACCAGACGTATGTTTGATGTTTTTTAATAAAACAAAGTTTTCAGTAAAAACAAAGAAAAAATGGAGTGTGTATTGTTAGCTTATTTCATAGCTTTTTGTATCAATTAACTTCACTCGCCTGTAGAAGATGACTTGTTCGCTTCAGAGTAAAATAGTACTTTTAAGTTTAGTAAACCTTTAGATGATAAATCCAAAAATGACCTTGGTTGCATTCTATCAATTCAGAATTCAGTACAATCTGAGTTTACATCATATGATTCAGAGCCTGTATTGACCTATAAGAAATCGATTATGAAAAAAATAAATATAATTGTTTCTTAGATTTGCGTCAAGGTATCCTCTCAAAATTTTACTTTGTCTCTGACGCATTATAATCCATTATATGCGTCATTTTGTACGCGAGATAGGCTTTTTTAATGTACATATAAACTCTTTACTTATTAAATTGACATGATTTAGTATACCAAAATATTAAAGCTGGTTAACCAAGCTTTCATTTGATATGTTGGTGTTCTAAAAATCGCTATACTTTAAGAGATATAAGCAAATACGTACTCTCCCCAAAAATTGATCTTTTGATATGAGAATATACGATTACCATCTGGTAATTGTTAGTGTTACTGGATAGAAAGAAAAAAAGAAGGGAGAGAGTATTTTGCAAAAACTCTCTCCCTTTCTTCTATATCAGGTAAACACTAACAGCCGTTACCAAATGGTAATCGTATATTCTCATATCAAAAGATCAATTTTTGGGGGACAGTGACGTAGTTGCTTATATCTCTTAAAGTATGTT
>CP045896.1:8756148-8784757 GCA_013387185.1 Caligus rogercresseyi
TTTTGCTTCGACGGCGTATATACAATATTGGAGTTTAACAATCACTGCATGCTGAAGAAGTTTGTCCTTGGCCGAAAGTGTAAAAGTCTTCTCTCCCCAAGTTCTTTTATTCCCTGAAGAGGAAGGTTCCCTTTGGGTCAATTTTGACCCCACTCCCTAAAAAGGATTAAATACGGTCCTTCTTCCTGTGAAAGGGGAAAACTCCGCCATTTATGTTCTGTGTGATGATTAACAAGTTGCTTTTTTCTATTAAACAAAATATATGGTTAAAAACAAAGGAGCTGATCTATCATAAAGCTTATGCAGGGTCAATATATACCCGTTGGACGACCAGGATGACCAAAATCCTAAGACCCCATAAGGGCTTAGCATAAGAATTCAACATATTACTTATTGTAAATTCAGCCCAATAAAGTATACGGATCAAATGTATATTTTCATACGTAAAGGTCCACTGCCAATATTTTTTTACATTAAAGTCACCACTGCCATCCAAAAAGGAATAAAAAATTAACCACCCATCTACTCATCGTCATAAAAAAATTGATGTTCCTTCGTGCTGACACTCATTTTTTCAAAATGTATATATTCCAATCAGATATTTAAGTTTTCGTGCAAAGAAGTAGTTTATTTTTGCATTCCACCCGAATAATAATAATATGTACATATTCTAATGGTAATGCCATATGAACACATTATATCCAATAGACAAGCTCTCTGCAAAACAAAAATTGATCAACTGATGGATCCATCGTGTAAGTGACTTCAATATATGACTATTAAAAATCTACCCTATGTACAGCCCATTGTCTGCACGAAAGTAATTTGCAAAAAATATGGATGTTTGGGCGTTTTTTTCTTCTATTAATGTTGTATTTATTTCTCTCCTGCTGTGTATGTGTGTGTATGTTTATATTATATAGTGAAATTGAATGGTAGGATGAGCAATCTCACTGCCTCTCTCTATCTCTCTAAACAGTTCCTTATGTCACGCTTTTTTGTTTTTTATAGAAATGTTGACATGCATTACTATGATTATATTTACTCACAATACAAGCAAACATCTTCATTGAATGACACATAATGAGTTGTTAGTTTGTGGATAATGAATAGTGTCAGGTTATTTAAAAATTCAATTCTGGAAGGAAACGGGAGATGATGAATGCGGTGAACCTAATCCTTAAAAAAGTATTTTTTTATAATAAATATACAACATTTATTTTTATGCAAAAAAAAATAATTCTACTTTCATTATTAAGTTATTAATATAAAGTATATCTTAATGTTTTGGTTTGTTGGAATGTATGGCAGTCAATGATGCGTGAGCTATTGATCAGTTCTGGAGTTGAAAACATGATCTTATAGCATTTTCATAACAACATATATTATTCTATGTATTTAAATATGTTATAAATAAAAACTTTGTTTTTTTGCTGATTTTCTTTTATATTATATAAAGAACCGTAAATGTAGAGAATTGAGGCATTTGTATAGAGTGCCCGAGCAATATGATGCCCGTTATAAAGGACAATGATTTACATTACCAAGCAATCTACATATTGCCCACTATACTGGGCAAATAATTGTCAAAATTACTATAATTATATTGCAAAATATGTAACTTTAAACGAGAAAAAATGAGTTAAGGTAATGATATTATAAAATTTGTGGATGGATGGCTGTAATTACTCATTTAAATAGAAGGGGAAATTATATTACATGATCGATGGCAGACCAAAATACTCCATATTTCACGTCAGGAAGGCAATTGTCTTTGATATTGCCACCTTCTTTATAACAAATAACAATGGTTCCGAATCCCATTCCACCTACTGTAATACTTTATAATTCTCGTAACCGTATATTTAGTAAAGGTCCAAAATTTTAAGAAAAATAAAATATTTTCTAATGTTATTTGATCCTTATATTTAAAGCTGCGCCATTCTCATCATTATTTCTAAACTATAAGGAAAAATACTCTTAATCCACTTTCAAATATTTAAAACATCTCATTACCATGTCAAATACACTTCAAAATAAAGAATCGATTTTGACCTTAAAACTGTAAAAATACAGTTTGATTGTTCTAATGACATATAGTAAACATTATTTAGAAGTAAACTTTATTGGGTGAAATATCCAATCATCATAAATTCTGATTTTCATGTCTTAAAGAAGCATCATCGCTTGAGGCAAGAGATCTTCGAAATGGAAGGGCATAACCTCATCATCTTCTCTTTCGTGTTGTTACTATATTCCTGGACTCGCTTTGGTTTCCATTATATTTTATATGAGCTCATTAAGCGTGACTCAGATATATTTATATTTTTGAACAATCATGAGCTAATTTCTCCTCTTAAGGCCAAACACATCCCATGGCTTTTCGCTTGCTATAAAAATAATGTGTTCTCTGGTTGCGTAGCGTTTTGTATTCAAAAATCTCAACATTTGCTTAAAATTTGACGACAGTGAATGGTTTTCCAGGTAAATCGAACAAAAGCTTACATTGATGTCCTGTAGTCAATCAGTAAGATGGCATTTTGTTGGTTTGTTTGTCAGCAGGATAACTCAAAAAGTACGGAACGGATTTGGATTAAACTTTGTGGAGTTGTTGGAAATGCCAAAAGTAACAAGTGATTAAATTTTGGCATCTCTGAGTGCAGAATAAAGATGCAAAACGAGCTAAATACTAATAAATATTTCAAGTTAGCCTACTCTGCCAATAGATGTCGCTGTGCTGTGAAATCGGGTGCCGGAGCGTCTTCCTCTCGGAATTTCCGTCGAGGGGAACCCTCCCCCGTCCCTCTACGCCGCCCCAGTCGTGAAAAATCCGCCTCGGAACGCTCATAAGGACCCCGTGACGGCGGAGGTTTGCACTCTCTGAGTGTATATATGCCTCTAGTTTTAATACTAACTTCCTCGGTTGAATGACCACATAATCCCTTTGAGATTTTTAGTTTTTCCCAAAGCCAATATGTATGCATACCTTCAGTAGGCCTTCAGTTGACGACTCAATCTTTAAGTGAGGATTTGAATAAAGAGGGGGAAGTATATAATGGCCATGATGAGAGAATAAAAAAGATTCTACGTCTCTTGAATATAAACTAACTACATGTTCCTCAATAACTATAATATTTTTATGACTTTGTAGTCATAGAATTCATATATAATGTACATTTATTGCTATAATGACAGCTTGTCTTTATAAAGATACATATAGGTAAAGTTATTTTCTACGAAAAGGGAGAATACTTAATTGGTGGATATGCCATTAGATTATGTTATATAAACAATTCCTTCTCCTCAAAGATTATCTCTATTACGAATTATTCATCTACATATATGTCGAAAAAAAAACTTTAGCTTCTCTTCAATAGACATGAAGTGCACATATAGTTAATTGGAAGTTATATTAGCTTTGTTACTGTAAATATATCCAGCGAATATTTATGTTTCAAGTACATTGAATATTTTTATTATTTCAATGAATGCTTTGTTATATACATTTTGATATGCTTATATATATATATATATATATTGCAGATATTAATATAGGTTTTATCAAAGAATATAAAAGACAGTATTGATATATATTCATTACTTTCATTTTGATCACAAAACATTCTTCATCAAAATCTTAACTGATTCATTTATGAAAATTCAATTAATTGCCGTTTTTTTACGGGAGTTATTTTTCGATCCCTTTTTTCATAAATGAATCCCCTGAATTGAATGTTATTTTTGGGTTTTTGCCAATTTGGTTCAATTGCATCCGACTGTATATAAATATGTATTATAGCGTTAAAACTAGTCTATCAAATCTAGGATATTTTCAATGAAGTTAACCAAAATTGGCCTTCCCCTCTTGGTAGTCGAACCTGTGCCCTCAACAATACGAATTGAACTCACCTTATCACACAGAGTTATGGTTTTTAAACTGAAGATAAGCCATTTTTTACCAGTTCAATTTTTTCATGAACATTTTTATCAAATAATATATTAGTGCGATATAAACAAATTAGACAACAATAACAGCTAGCGCCATCTATGAAAGGATTTTCACGAGCTTCCCATATCGTTTTTCCTTTCAAACTATGAGAACAAGAGCAGGAACAATGACTCGTCAGCATGATAGGTGCAAGTGGTATAATAAACCTAATGACGTGTCGTAATAAATGAAGGAACTCCCTCGTAGAGAACAAAGAAAGAGACTTAGCATGTCTTTAAGACATCGGTGTCATCCTTCCCGACATCTCATTCATGAACATATACATAATTATAGGTGCTCTTACCATAAAAGTGATTTTAAATCATGTTGATGTGTGCGGGTATATTGTGGAAGGAATATATATAATATACATAAGTATAGACTTTTCCAGCGCCCAAAGGAATACACACACTGCATGAATGAATCATGTTTAAAGTCTATTTAGGTGGGTAATATTATAGTCATAACTAACCAACCAGTGAGTATAAATTTAAAAAAATGCTTAACCCCAGGTCAAATTAATTAGTATCTTTTTTCGTGAAAATAAAAGTCAAGCAATATCGCCTTATTTTTATTTGTTTGTTTTACATTTTTCTTCTCTTTCCTACAATTCCCTCTAAAGATAAACGAGAGATGATGATAAAGCTTATTTAATATGCAAATAAGGTTTTATTTAATATGGAATATTCAATTAGGGATTTAACTTTATTCGTTAGATGCGGAGTTTTGTTTTTCTTCAATTTGATAGTCTTCGTCTTGATAACTTTACCTAGCAGACATGTAGCTACATATTTGTGACTCGTCGTATATAAAGCAAGTTGATAGGAAGGTTTCATAGAGCTGGTCATTTTTTTTTTGGGGGGGGGGGAATATTTATGTTTCGATTAAATCATAGTATTTGAAGTAAATAAACTGATTCAAGTAAAAACACTATTAAGGGAGTGTGATAGCCATTTGCATTGAGGGGTGTTCAACTCTCAATGTTGGGGCGCAGGTTAGAATCCCGAGAGGGGATCGGTCAACTTTGGTCTACCTCACTGATAAGATCCTAGGTTTGATAGACTAATTTTAATGCTAATTTATATCCATTCGGATCCAATTCCGTTGAACCATATAAGCAAAAAATAGGCTAAAATGTCTTTATGTTTTGTTTTTTACTGCAATTACTTTGGATTTTTTAGAACTGAAACAATCCCACTATTTTTAAGTCGACGAAGAAATTAGGACTCCATTCCACGTCATCGGGATATAACTTTATTTAATCGCTGGCTTAGGTTAATGGAGTCTCCGAACCCCCACGAATCTTCAAACACTAAATTTTAATATTTAATATAGTATGAATAAATATAGTTAGCGAGTAAAATAGCAGTCTTACGTCACATTTAACATTAAATATTTTTGAATAAAAATAGAGAATAAGTTACAGTTTATTTTCATTCACTTGAAAACAATTGATGGGTGTAGGGGTTTGATTGCCCATGTAATATATCAATTGTATATCGCTAATTACAAGAAAAATATATTAAAATAAGATATATTTTCACGGAAACCAAAAAGGGATAAAGTATTTTTATTTGATCATATATTGATTAAATTGCCTTGCTTCATACTTGTCCCAACATTTTTACTTTGCTCCCAAATATGTTTACTTGATGAGCTTCAAATATAAGCATACAGTCGTCCCTCGCAAAGTCGCGACGGCCCGGATCCACTACACGACCACCGCGATATACATATATGAGGGTCGCGATGTATATATAAAATTCTGCCATTGAGTTCATATGGTGACGTTTTGCCGTGAAAAAACGGGAGCCAAGCCGTCGTCACGTAGTAAAATAACAACGAGATGTCGAGGGGCGAAGATGCGAGGGCCGACTGTATTTCTTTAAATATGACGCCTCACATACTTGAGTACATAAAGGCCTGCGCCTCTTAAAGACGGATGGCTCTCATTGTTCAGTCTGAATAATTATGAGGCTTCAGAGAAAGGGATAATTAATCATTTTGAGCTTCTGTAAGGGCTACTACCTCAATGCCCAAACGAGTAATTAAAAAAGAAAGAAAATAAACCATGGTGCACTTACTTATCCCTATTATTTTAAGAGACCCTCATTAATCTATTTATTTAAAACAGATAAAAACTAAGAAAACAGGTGCGATAGCAGTGTGCGTTAAGACCTGTTCCACTATCAATGTTGGGGGGTGCAGGTTAGAATCTCGAGAGGGTATGGTGATTTTGGTCTTTTTCATACTTAAGATCCTAGGTTTGATGGACTAATTTTAATGCTATAATGCTTATTTATATCCAGTCGGATGCAAATATGTAAGACCATATATGTAGGCCTAAGAGCTACTGCATCTTATTTTTTTAGTTTCTATCATTGTGTATAGTATTCCAGGGTGACTATATATATATATATATATATATATATATATATATATATATATATATATATATATATATATATATATATATATATATATATATATATATATATATATATAGGTTAACTATAAATCAAAGTTATAGATATGAGTAAAAAATTCAGTGACGGCACTGTGGAGAGATACCAAGAATAAGATAAGGATTCCGTGTTGAAGTCGACAGCTACTAATATATATATATATATATATATATATTTTTTTTTATTCCGTAATTTACTCCATTACGTACGAATATATGCACGCTCAAAAGTGGAGTATATGCTTTTTTTTTTTTTTTTTTTGTACACCCGTACAACATTTATATTAAACTAATATGATATTAACGTTACATCCAAATCTGAGGTACATGAAAATAAATTGGGACATTTTAACATCTAAAACTAGAGTTCAACAAATAATCTATTCACAAAATTAAAAACATTTTTGATAGGGGGGTTTTAGTGCTTCTAAGTTTGTAAAAGAAGATTTTGAATTTTTGCGACAATAAAATTTATTTTGGTTTGATCAGGACCTTTATAAATAAAACAAATGCTATCAATTCTTAAATATGACCAAAACTTGTATAAATTTTTGAATGACTAGATCCCATACTTTTTTCAATGTAAAACAATCCAATAAAAAATGCCTTTCTGTTTCAATCTCGGTCTTACAGAAATAACAAACCCTTTCCTCTTGCGTTCTCCCATATATGCTTCCGAAGCTCAGTGTATGGACACCACCCTAGAGTATATGCTTTTTGATTACAACGTTGAGTTTTTAGTGTTTGTTTTTATTATAATTGCATGGTCGTAAATGAATAAAGATCTTTAAGAATCTTTATTTCAAGTATAATATAATATACCATAAAAAAATAAAATTGCAAAAGATTTATTACAGAAGTAGGCTAATGTTTTGCATAAACAACTTACTTTAATTATATTAGCATATAGATAAAAGTGACTAAACGAATGTCCGACATTGCAATCCAAAGAAATTACTGTTTTTTATTATTCATAATGTTCTATAGTTTTCAATATGTGTGATTTGCTGCTATAAAAAATAAGAAACAAATTCAAGTCCTTTTACGCACTAAAATATATTTTGTTATTAATTTACTTTTAAACATTCTTCATTTATTTTTATCCATAATTATGATAAGATACTTCCATATTAAATAAATGATTATGATGATTGAAATGAGTCAGTAGTTGTGTGTTCTTTTGTCTATTTCTATATTTTGAGAACCTACATTTATGTCCAACGTGTTTCATAGTTGTGCTTCTTAGATAAATACTTATAATGAGGGGGGAAATAAGAGTAGATTTCCCTTGTACTTTCTTGAGATTTTCATGTCCAGCCATGCAAAAGGCTTTTGATGAGCCGTTTAGCCTTTTTGTCTTTGTGTTTACTCTTGACTGACCCAACGGCGTCAGACCCAGCACGTTCATCTATGGACATTTAAATGGTATGCTAGACAACATACTTTTTGTCTCAGAGTAGACAGAGGGTTTGTGGTCCTTTCCTCACAGGGTGATTTCTTTTTTCCTATTTTTTCCATGACTGCATTACATTTATTTATTTCCGCCCGAGATAAACAATTAAAGGTTACAATAATGTATAAAATTCACTAGACACTTACCTACAAAAAAAAATAATATATATATATATACAAAAAACTTATAATAAATTAATAAAGGAATAAGTGATTTGTTTGACTAAATAATTTTAAAAAATTCAACAATTTTTTACATTACTCATAATATATGTAGACATTATGTGTGAGTGTGATCATATATTTATTTTTCGTGCAAAAAAAATATAACTCATTTTGACTATTGTAATGTTCATTTTCAACAAATGTCATGTAACCCTCTAAGAAATCTTGAGGCACATATTTTTATAAATAAGATCAGCTTTTATACGTTTTGGTATTTACACCAGTGCTTTGTCAAAAAATAAATTAATCAAGTGATTATACAAACAATTCAATAATGAAATGAGAAGAGTATAAACAATTACATTTAGAAGGCTGAATGACGCGTGTAATATATATATATATATATATTGGAGAATTATAATACAAATATTTTCAATTCAATCTAGATAAGAGTTATTTATAGTTTGAAACACAGGGGTATTGTATATATTATTTAAAGATATATAGTGGCATGATCAATATAATTTTACATATATTATTTGCAGAGTGTTGTGTTAAGCTACCATTTATAAGGAATATAGCAGAATGTTTAATATAAAAATGTACTCATATTTACATTTACATAAAGTGAGTATAATTTTTATTGATGCTATTTATCCAACTTTGCCTTTTTTACTTTTACTTTCGTGATATAAGATTTTAATTTTTTCAATCTTAAAAATAAAACCAACATTACTTTTGGTCAAAAATAATACATATTTAAAAAAACCAATATATCTAACATGTGCAAGTAAAAATATAATGAAAAAGATTAGATATTCACATGAAAACTTTTTAGCCATTGCATGAATTTTTACCTATTATGCACATAGCATAATTTTAAATACATTATAAAAACTATTCCTTGTGTAATATTACTAATAAGTTCAATGAAATTTTAATTCAAGCAATAATTATAGACTATGCATAATGTTTATCTAATTATGATTAACGTATATCTGTGCATTGTCTATTTTTTTAAGTTAAGGACGTTAACAAATAGGAAGATACGATTGACAAACCTTTTACTTTTTTAGTATTGCGTGTTTTCAACGTACAATTTATTTTCCTAGTTGTTTTCTCATCTAGCATTTATTACTTTATTTGTCTCTCTAGTCCATATCGGAAATCAATATAGTTGATGGGACAATAAAATAACAAATTCTTTCCACTTACAAATATGTCTTCCATTCTTTCAATACGTTTATCACATTTTGATAATAGAAAGAAAACATACCTTTGAAAAAGCTACGTATATATTTCCCTAGGGTTCAATTCAATATATAGGAAACAATGTCATGAAAGCAGACATTGTTTTTCAATAAGTGAAATACCATAGAAAGAGAGAGAGAATTGAAGGTCGAAGCCATTCGTCTTGTTTCTTAAGAATATGTGGAATAACTAGAAAAGTTCAAAATAAAAAAAATTCGTGGACATTGTCTTGTCCACTGAAAATAACATATTTCATATTTTTACTCACCAATTGTCTTCTTTCTAAAACTGAAAAAAGAACTCCTATGGTTCCATGGTTTATCTCTTAGTTAATAATAAGAAGACAATGGATGAAGGCTATCTTTTGAGAAAACTTTTTTTCTCTGCTGTTTCCCACAGTTGTCGCCCTCCAGTAAAAGGCTTTTTTCATAAGGTTAATTATGTGAAGGAATCTTGATCTATTCTTCGAGGAAGCCTACCACCATTACCAGGAATATATATATATATATATTACACATACTATCACCAAGACCTCATATATCTTTTTAATCGAACCCTCCATGTGTCAAAAAAAAAGTGTATATGTATTATTACCTCCGACCCTATAGATCATAATTGGTATACATCAAACTTTAAATAAGAGAAAATAAATATACAACATATAGTTCAATTATATTTTGAAAATAGCAATTTTCCGAACGATTATATACCATTAGCTTTTTGGGATATTTAAAAAACTACCCTCTGGTTATATAATCTTATTATTTAAAATTGTTTAACATGACTGATTGTACTTAGACTATACATTCATAAATTTTTCATTTTTAGCTTAAAAGCTAAAAGGCACTTTAAATATAATTAAAAAATATCATGAAGGGTATAGATTTATAAATGTACTTTTAAAATTAAATATTTGACTCCATTATTTTAAAAGATCAAGTGATACATGTACATTAGGGGGTATTATAGAAACCTATATTAAGATATCAAAATTTATCCCCCCGCGAAAGTTGCGTCATAAGAAACTAAATGATCGTAGAAAAATGGATTTTGGTTTTGACCCCACCCCCACCCCCCCCCCCCCAATTGCGTTCAAAGGTTTCGTTATGAAGCAAACTTTTTGTTATTACTTATTTTGGGAAAAATTTTAGTTTTACAAAATTTAGTTATTATCAATTTATGACTTTGTTATTTTTTGCAAATTTTCGTCAAACAATATTTAGAGCCCATAAATGTGCTTAAGTGCTGACGCACCAACTATTTTTTAATAAAGGCTCCTACTAGGGTTCTTTTATAGTTTCAAGAAGGAAAAAGAAAAAGAGGGTACTCATGTTGATGTTTTTAAGTTATTTTTTAATACGTTTGCTTTTCACATCTTAATTTTCATACAGTAACTCCCTCATTGGTTGATAATATAAATCTATGACGTTTATTATATCCATAACTTTTGCAGATGCCTCCGTTACTAGTTTTACAGCTCTTTCCACTGATTGTGAATGGCAAGGACACTTATTAGTTTTTAAAGGATGTTCTTTTGCTTTTATAAGATCTTCCTCAGGCACAATTGGAGGAACAGACAAATTTATATTTGAGCAGTCGATAAGATTTAAAAAATTCTAGATTACAACTGATAGTTTTGGGTAGTTGAAAATTTCTTAGTTTTTTAATATTCTTTTTTGCAAACAAAACTTTTTCAGGACAAACATTCTTGTTTCCATTATTTATCGGTTAGGCCTTCTAGCAATATATTTTCAGGGTGGGCAAAAAAGCGTTTCTCTTGAGTACTTTTTATTGATGGGGCTAAATTTTCATCAATCTCTTGTAATAAAGTTATGGCGAATTTATAATGCTTTGAGCCTTCAATAAAAAGAGGATTTAACTTGGTTTGAAACCATATAGGAGCGTAAAAATTTAGTATAAATTTTACAAGTTTTATGTGGGAATCAGATGGACCTTTTGTGAAATATAGGATCTGTTGGCTTTGGTAAGACATTTTGCCTCATGTAATGCTCCTGGAGACCTGTAGCAAAAGCTTGAATTCGAGAATTTTCCTGTTTGTATTCGTAATATAATTTCGTATAAATATTTTTATCTGAGCTTAAAGAATACAGTAAACTTTGATTTAAGTATTTACTTTTCCTACAAGTATTTAAAAACTTTTATTGAATTTTTGGTAAAGTCTGTATTAATTAATTTTCCTATGGTACCTTCATAAGTCCGAGGTCCTTTTGTGCGCCATCTAAATGTTTAAAAACTTCTCTAAAAGGTAACTGAAATTGTCTTTTAAGAAATAACTCGAGTCTTTTTATTACTCTTTACCATATTCTGACATTGGTGTTGCATCTGTAACACACAACAGTGACCAAAGTGTCAAGTCTTTAAGTTCTTCGACTACTGAAAGTAGTTATTTCGCTTGATCTTCCGCTATGCCACTTTTAGTAATACGTGATCATGTATTCATGTGAGGGAGTTACTGTAGAAAATTAAGATGTGAAAAGCCAACGTATTTAAAAATAACTTAAAAACATCAACATGAGTACCCTCTTTTTCTTTTTCCTTCTTGAAACTATAAAAGAACCCTAGTAGGAGCCGTTATTTAAAAAATGGTTGGTGCGTCAGCACTTAAGCACATTTATGGGCTCTAAATATGTTTGACGAAAAATTTGCAAAAAATAACAAAGTCAAAAATTAATCATAACTAAATTTTGTAAAACTAAAATTTCCCAAAATGAGTAATAAACAAAAAAGTTTTGCTTCATAACGAAACCTTGAACGCAATTTGGGGGGGGGGGTAAGGGGGGGGGGTCAAACCAAAATCTATTTTTCTACGATCATTTAGTTTCTTATGACGCAACTTTCGCGGGGGGATAAATTTTGATATCTTAATATTAGGTTTCGATAATACCCCCTAATGTACATGTCGTATATCATTTGAATGGTTTTTGGCCTTAAGGATGTATTTATTTCGTTCATATAGCCAAAAATAATTATATTCAAGGATCAGAAGTGCATACCTTATTCATTTACGACCATGCAAGAATTATAAAAACAAACAATTAAAACTCAACGTTGTAATCAAAAAGCATATACTCCACTTTTGAGCTGTGCTTATATTTCGTACGTAATGGAGTAAATTATGGAATACAAAATAAATCCATATATATATATATTAGTAATATTATTTGAATATATTTTTCCTTAAGGATGCACGATCGTTTATATAGTCAAAAATAATAATATTTCAAGGATCCGAAGTGCATACAGGTTGTAGAGAGTCCTATTCCCTTACTCCCTGACCTGTACAGAGAGCCTAATTACTAGTGAGTCTCTCATTCCCCCCCTAAAATGAATGATTTGAGGGGGAGATGCTTTATAATCTTTCTTTTTTACCTTAATTATTGTTTTGCTGGAGATGCACCTATGGCTCCCCCCCCCCCCCCTTAAAAAGAACTCTAGGATTTTATTACAAAATATTTTGATTGTAGTTTTATTTATGATACTCCAGACAATCAAGAGGGCCCAATGCCATAAGTATATATTTTTTCCTCTGATGGAATGGACTCCCAAGAGGATAAATAATTACAATTCGTTTTCTTCATATTTTGATTATATATTCATGGTAATATGTACCTTTCAAGCAAGTTAATCAAAGTCCCTTAAAATACTATGTTTATCATGCTAATAATAAACAGGCAATGACTATGAGCGCGAAGGAGCAGCCCGACATAGACTATAGGTTCATAGTTGGTGTTGCAGTAAAGTATAAAGCATAAATATTTTCTTATCACAAAAAGGAAAAAAAAATATATAATTCAGTGAATATTATTCAATGTTAAAGATATCAGCTAAGCGTCAAACACAAAAGTCAGGTTACACCTATGACTAGTGGATCCGTCTGTTTTATATAGGTTATATTTGAATAATAGAAGTTAACAATATTATTCTTTTAGATGGACGTGGTGGCGATAGGGCATAACGTTTGATTTGTGAATATAACGTTTATTATTTCGAAAAACAAGTCATCCATGCTCATGGACATAATATTTTATAAAGTTTATTTTTTCTTAGAGCATTCAACCCATTTTTTGCCTCTATGCTTCTAAAGCATTGGAATGCTTGAGCTTGGTAGCATTAAGATTGAAACCATATACTCATACGTCAAATGGTATTCCTAAATAATTTATAAAACATGTACTAATAGACAATTGTACTTATATGTATTCAAAAAAATCGGAATAAATGTACATATATGTGAAAGAATGAAATAATCCATAGCTGCAAAAATAAGATAAAGCATTCTTTGAAAAAAAAATAAATTACATAATAAATTGTATAAAATATTACATCATATAGAGATATAAAAATACATGAAGTACTGCAAAAATTTCTTAAAATATGACAATTAAATTGTATGCTAGTATAAATGGCTCCAATCAAATTGCTTTATATCTTGTTCGATTGATAAAACCTTTAATTGTAACTAAAAACACGTATTGTATCTTAAAAACTAATGTGGTTCATGAAGAGATCGTAAAATCAATTTAATAAACATGTGATGCTGATATAATAAAAATAGTATAACAATTGCCCTAATCGTCTATTATGAGCACAGTCATTGTTCAGTAACATTGTAAATAAAAGATACCAGATTATGATTAAACTTGATTCACATATGTATTTCTGTATTATAGAGTAATTTTTGGGTAGAAAACAATTATTAAGAATGGGGTTTTATGGCTATAAACTTTTATGAACAATCGTTTTGAGTATTAAAAGAATTTTTTCTGATCCACCCAAATTTTAATTATTATTTTTCTTTTTTACAGGACGAAAAACTGGGGTGAAACCACGACAGCCGTCACACACCCTTCAGAAATGGATTACCCAGGAGAGAAGGAACTGGAAAAGTGGCAGCTTGGCAATGAGTCCAGTCTCTCCTTTCGACTTCGTCGCCAAGCCGGCGCCATTGCAGCCCTCTTCCTCTCATCCATATCCATCCTAGCCCCATCCTCATGGCCCTCCTGCCCAAGCTAGGCCTCTTCCAGCTCAAAGAGCATCAGCTCCTCTGCCATATTGAGTGCGACGGCCTCCTCGTGGCCATGTCATTCAAGCTTCTCGCTCTCATCCTCGGCACATGGGGCGTCTTCTATCGTCGCTCACGCTCCAGCTTACCCCGAATACGCGTCTATCGAGCCCTCATTTCGAGCCTTGTGCTCCTATTCGTAGTCACCTTCTGGCTATTTTACTCTGCGCATCTCATTCAAGAGGACGAGACACTTCAGTACGGGTCCCTGGTTCGCTTTGCCATGCATCTCGTGGACTCCCTCCTATTTGTCCACTACGCCGCTGTCATCTTGATGGAGCTGCGGCATAGGCAGTCGGCATATTTTCTTAAGGTGGTCCGCTCACCCGACGGTGAGTCTCACTGCTATCCCATCGGACAGCTCAGCGTGCAGCGGGCGGCTTCTTGGGTCCTGGAAAAGTACTATACGGACTTCTCTATATATAATCCCTATCTGGATCGCCTTCTCACGGGTGGTTCAACGCGGTTCGGGAAGAAGGGAGTCAAAATATATGACTTGGACGGCGCAGGGAACAACACTGTAAGTTGAGACAAAAGAAGAAGAAACAAGTAAACTATATAATGATGCTTTAAAGTATAGAAAACTGGTTATTAACCTGATATTGGTTTTGTAAATGCTCTGAATCCATTAATTAATTCCTACTTTTGACACAATTGTAATCCTAGATGATATTTTGAATTATGTTTATAAATTGGACTTATAGATCTTTTCATTACATTAAAATATGAGTTTGAGGTTGAAAAAAAAATGAATATCTTATAAACCTCTTGAATATTATTTTTTTTGTGTTAAAATTTGAAAAAGGCTCTAAACGTGGAATATTTTTATCAAAGAAGTAATGCATCATCTATATATCCTTTTCATTTCGTTGAGTCATGCAAAAAAAACCTTTTACAAGCATATTCTTAGTGCAATCGAAACATCAAAGAATTTGCAAATATTTATTTTCATTTACTAATACACTTTCTTAATCTAATAAAAACTAATTTCTACTACTTCTTAAGGACTGCAACTCCACTGTAGTGAGCGTTGCCTCTAAAAAGGGATATAGTGCATCTCACAACGAACGGTTTCATGAGGAGTACGAACATGAAAAGAAGCTTCGAAAGAGGAAAACCCGTCTCATAACGGCCACAGAGGAGGCTTTTACGCATATCAAAAGGATCAAATCCAATCAGAGAGGTAATTTGAGGCTTATATTTTGGGGGGTCTCAGGTTAAAAAATTAATTATTAAGTTAATAATAAGTTCGTAAAATGGGTCGTCTATTAGATTGTGCTTGCTGCAAACGGAGAATCCAGCTGCTTTTCTCTTTTAGCAATGCATCACTTTAAAATGTCATAATGAATATATAATAAATTAACGCAATTGACTTTTTACGATTAGGAAGTATGCATATATTCTTTATAATGTAATATCTTGTGTATATTAAGCTCACCTTATGTTTTTGCCTCGTACTGTTACATTTTAAAATCAAATAGTATATTAGATAAAGCTCGCTTTTGCTAAAATATATAAACATGAATCTGCACGTGTCTATGATGAATAAGCAACTTCTCAACTTTTCATTGTTTTAGGCTCTTTATTGTATATATTATATAATATATTAACAATCTTTAAACTTTATGTTTAAAATATGAATCGTAGACCTCAATACTGATCTTAATTTATAATTGTGTATTAGAGCTAATAGACTACATACATCAAATATACTTACTAAAAGTATTGAGTGGATAAAGTAAAAAAAAATGAATAAACTATTTACTTATGATCATTCTACCTCATAAACTCAAAATTGTTTTTAAAACATTGATTAACTTAATAGCACTATGAAACGAATTACATATTTAAGCCCAAAGTGTATTGAAAAACACAAGGTATGTCTATATTGCCATTGACTTTTCCCCAGCCGGTGGTTTTTAATGACGTCACAATCAAGGAGTTACAATCATAGAAATATAAAAATATAAAGAGCTTATTCCATAGAGATATAAAGATATAGAGAGCTTATTCCCCCAATTTGCAGAGAAACATCGTTCAGCTATATTCAGGACAAATGACGTATTTCTCTGAAGAATCTATCATCCAATAGCAGAGAAACATCGTTCAGCTGCATTCTGGACACAATGATGTATTTCTCTGAAGAATCAAATAAGCTCTCTATATCTTTATATATCTATGGCTTTTTTTCCTGTATTTCAGTTCTTATATAAAAGTCGAAGTAGTTGCGTATAAAATACATAAGAAGACATTTTAGTCTTAAATTAATACAACGACAAAAGAACAAACAAAATAAAACAAATTAGAATAAATATATACAATTATATCACAATGATATAACAGACTAAACTGATAGAACAAACTAAAATTAACAAATTTTAATAATGAGGCTTAGTGTTGAATTAAGAGACTAAAAAAGACATAAAAAGGCATATAGCTAATAAAATTTTAAAACTTCTTAATTATCTTAAAATGACTGAGAGACTTGGTTGGGAAATACTTGATTTCTCTCGAAGCAAGAGTCCACGAGTTGTCGGTTGCGGAGGGGATTTTAAGAGTGATAGCTCCATATCTGACGGCAGCTGCCAAGATAATCCCACGGAGATCCGGGGACTTAAAAGCTCAGTCGAAGTTAATTTGCTTGCAGTTCTTGCCTTAGCATTTAAAACTGCAAAATCGATTGCCTTGGAGATGTTTGATCGAGTATTATTCCGTTTGGAAAGTCCAAAGAGGACCACAGCTTTATTATGCCTTCATTGGCCTTGTCCATTCCTTTTACATTAATTTTAATTAATCTTTTTAGAATAGATATAACTGGGCAATCTACAAATGCATGTATGGTATTATTATATAATTTACAATGAGAACTAAATAAAATACAATTAGAGGCCACTTGCAGCTGGGCCGTGAATTTCCTCCCGTCGTGAATTCCCTTCATAGAACGTTCAATTCTTAGACTCCAATTACTTGGTAGCCAAAGAACTTTAACGGAAACATCTGTTTGTTTGTTTAGCTCCTAGATTGGACCCACCTCACCGGAACTTAATCCGGTATCAGCCGGTAGTGAACCTATCTAGGAGCTACGATCTTTATTAATAAAAATATGTTTAAAAACACATAAACATCTATATACTTTAAAATATATTCCTCCAAGGATAACTTCTTATCTTTAATCTCTCCCTTGAGAGCCATCATTTTCTCCATTGTTACTGGGCAGTCGAAGATGAGGTGGTGTGGAGTTTCGTCATCCTCGTTACATAGTCTACAAGTTGGGCGTATGGCCTTTCCCAACTTGTAAAGAGGAAACATCTGTTATGCGTTGAACTTCCTCACGAACACTCGGAACTTACATTTTTAAATGCCATGGACAAGGAGTTAAGTGCATGTTTGCGGCTCTAAAGAGAGGGTATTTAAATCTCCCTTGATTGAAAGGATGAATAAGCTGAGAAGAATGAACAGATAACGCCTTATTGGCAATAGCCCTTTCTTCCAAAGAAGCTGGACTATTCAAATTTTTGAAGAAAAATGGTTTGTGAACATTTTGATGGATTATGTCTACCGTCGAATCACTATGATATAAAGGTACATAGCTCCAAATAATTCTATGAGCTGAGACCCACACTTCAGAGAATGCCCTGATGATAGGTTGTTCCAAACTTTAGCCTATAAATAGTTCATTACTTGTTACTGAGTTCCTCCATTCTCTTTGTGGGAATTTGGTGATATCTATAAATAATTTTATGTATATCTTGGGAATGATAATGGACAATTTGGTTTGTCCTCCGCCAATGAGGGACCTAGGCCTCGTTACGGCATCTATATATCGCTTGTGAAATATATTCGACAGCCATTTTTTTCCCTCTGAGATAGCTTTTTCTGCTATATAAGGAGATGCCGTTGCTTTAAACAAAAAAACTGGGACGATATGAGTGTTATAAAGGTCAATCCTCTTCTGTAGATTATAGTCCCGCCACAAAGCGATACGTTTGCCAATAGTTGAAGCTATTTGGTTCCAGTTATTGGTGTGAATCCCTTCCCTTATGGCTTATTCTCTTCAATAGCAGAGAAACATCATTCAGCTGTCGCCTGTGCCCAATATAAACAAAGTAATATGTACTACGTCATCGTAAGTTGATCATATAGAGATAGAAAGATTTGTATATATTGGGCACAATGACGTATTTCTCTGGAAAATATAATAAGCTCTCTATGTCTTTATATCTCTATGGTTAAAATACATTTTTTGATGACGTCAAAAATAAAAAGATCACTGACGTCTCACTATCAACGCAAACATTTAATAAGCATACCTGGTATTCTATTTAGCTTGATTAATACATTATTATATGATCCAAATTCCTAAATTTATGTTTCTCATTTATTATAGGGAGTGAAAAGACTCCAATGGAATCCGTGGAAGCTGCCCAGGCCATTTTCCCCACCATATCCCGTCCCCTGCAAAAGTACCTGAGGGTGACTCGACAACAGCCAATCCATACCATGCAGTCCATTCTGGATCACTTGTCCACATGCTTGTCCTATGACATGTCCCCTCGTTCATTCCTGGAACGATACCTCGTTACCAATCCAGTTCTACAGGTGACTTTTTATATTATTATAACCTTTTCAACAGACACAATGAGGAAAAATATTCGTTCACGGCAATTATTGCTTTGATTTTTTTAGTTTTACCATTGCTTTCTAGATTCTCTGTACTAAAGAGCTGAAAAGAAAAAATGATATATAAAAAAATAATAATAAATATTTCTTATTCACTTGTACAATGCTACACAATCAAATATTTCAGTTAGTCAAAAGTTTATTCGTAATTTTTTTCGTTTTATGAATTTCCTAAATTTTGTCTTGTATATATAACAATGTATAAAAAGAGGAGAACTGTTGATTTGTGTTGCTGATTATCTCTCTCTCACTTTTCTTCCTTTTATTAACACCTAGCACAATGATTATTTTAGGCTTTATACTCTGTATGATTTGACTATTGTATAAACGTATGTGAGGTATATCGTTAAAACATTCAAATTAATTCATTTTAGCTCATTGAATGGATCTTTTTATCAAACTCTTTAAAAAGATCCTATGTTTGATTTATAAACTTTCATGCACTCATGGTCATTCTTATTAAATTCCATTAGGCAATATATACTCGATAGATTAACAATACACGCAAAAAGGACCTGAAAACAGAAGAATGATTTTTTTGATAATTAATTCCTTTTAACAAGTATTATCGCATTTTTTAACATAATATGTTAAGCTGTTTTTCTCTTCAATTTCAGAACCAATACGAATCAAAAGATGTCCAGTCCTGGGCTCTCATCTCGGATCGACTTCTCTACAGAGACATTTCCGCTGGAACGACCTTCCAGCTTCGACAAGGAGATATATCCTTATTGTGTCAAATTCAAAATTTACCTCATTTTCACATCTCGGAGGAATTATCGACTCCAGCTCGAATCGCTTTGTGCTCCGACTTAACTCAGAAACATCTGTTTGATACTCTTAACTGCTGTTATTTTTTGTTTGACCTGTGATAAACCATGCCACGAAACAAATGTTCGATCATTTTTCGGGAAAAAACAACACCGCTCTCTACATAATTGTTGCCAATCAAATTGACATATTTCTATGAAAGAGTCACTCCATTGATTGGTCATTCATTTATTGTCTCAAAGATAGTTCCTTAATTTTCCATAAAATGATCGACTTTATAGATCTCTATTAGAGTATGATTTTGTAGAAATAATTTTTATGTATTTGTGTTTATTTTTTAACCCTTGTTACCCCCTCTGTGTATTGTTCGATAACATATTTTTAAATCTATGAGAGCATGGAGTCAAATATATATATATTTCAATATATTTGAATCTTTCATACATTCTCATGGAAAGCTAATTTTGATATTTATAACTTTTATGTATATCTTATGTGTAGTTCAAAGAATATTGTAAACATATTTATTGTGATATGTATGTGTAATCTGACATCGAAATAAATAACTTTTTTGTACAGAAAGTAGTGATTTCTTCAGAATGGTAAGCCAAATTTTTAATTAATATCCGTGGCTTTTGTTATGAATTATATTTACGCCAGGTGTATATAATCGAAGACATCTCTAAAATATATCAAAGCATGTAAAAGTTTTAAAAACACATTTGGCGTCAAAAGGTATTCTGCATCTTATGAAGTCCTTGCAAATTACGACCCATACAATCATGTTATAATCGGCTGGTTACATTGAATTCACTGTTTTGTACAAATATGCTTATTTTTACATCTTCATTTCACCTATTATCTCATCTTTTAACGGATCCCAATACCAGCCTTATATTTTTTTTTGATGGTATGGTGTTCTGTAGCGTGCCTAATAGTCTTGCAAAGGCCTTGACAAATGAACCAAGGAATGGATGTATATTGTCTAAATATCTAATTTCTGTTTTGTCGAGAACTATAGCTTCGGATGACTTAAAAGATAATAGAAATATGATCAAACTCCAATTCGAAGTCCGATTATTACTACTAATATATTATGAAGTAGACGACTATTATTATGATTTTTTTATGTCTAAAATATACCTCGTTGTGTATGTAAAAGTATGTATCTTAAAGAGAAGCCTTTTTATGTTTGTTTTATTCATGTTTGTCGAAGGGTCCGTGTAATTTATTAAATGTACGTCCATATATAATTAATCAGGTCAAGAAAATTATATTAGTGCATTTATTCCAAGTCTTGAAAAAAGCACAATAATCTTTAATAGAAGACAAAGCATCTACTTGTTTGTTCCCCCATTGAATAAACTTTTTTTATACCAGCATAGACCCTTAATTGGCCCTAGTCCTAACCGAAGAAATGCATGGGGTCAAACAACCAAAAATATACTTTTAGTTAAGTATAATTAGGCTAATATTTTTATATACATTATTGCAAACCTTATTCCATAGCCATGTAATGAAATGTTCCATAAAGATAAATACAAAAACCATTCCATAAATAATAAGAATAAACTTTATTTATTTTGAGGCATATAAGCCTCTCGTAAGATTACATTTTTTATACATTTAAATTGTCCGGCGTCCTAAAAATAGTTCAAATAATATGGAATCCATGTTTGTCGAATTTGGTTCATATTAAGCAAATGTTTTAAGCTGAAATGACTTTTACTTTGTTTAGTTTCTTTATATCCGTATATATATTTTTTACTTAAATGTCTCTTAATTCAGTTCATATGATTGTTATACGGGCAAAAAAATAATGTCTGTATCTATGGAGTCATCATTTTCCTTCTTACATTCCTTCATGTCACAATAAAAGTGCTGATATGTAATAAAATGATTAATTTCATTTCTAAAAATAAGGGTCAATTTTGATTGGTTGTAAAAAAACAATTCAAAAGTTTTTCTAAAAAAGGATGTACATATAAATGAGTATTATATTGGTCTATTGTAAAAGAAGATATGTTTTTGGTCCAATGTTTCCTTTAAGTTCGTAAAGCAACCGTACTCAATATAATGAATATGATATAAATGCTGTGATTCATTACTTTAACCCATTAGAACCTGAGCGACGATTTTCGACGTGTTATAAAAGTAAACAAAAAAGTCGTAACATATGCAAAAATGACACTGTATGAATATGGATATCTTTTTAAGAGTGTTTTACTTGGTAAAGATCCATTGTTTTTCTTCGTGGCATTTTTTTGTCAGTCTAGACAAAGAGTTTACAGCGACTGACGTACCTCAAAAATTATCCACTCCGAGGTCTTGTCTTCTTGATATTTTCTTTGTTGTCAAGTACTGTCAATAAGTAATGTGGGTTTTCTAAATTATTTATTAAACACTATTCTTCAAATGCTATTTACATATTATATCGAATTTGGCATCTTAATTTCTAGAAAAAACTAATTTTTTTTCTAACGTCGAAAAATCGACGCTCAGGCTCTATAGACATATTTTTCAAAGCAAAAATGCAAACAGTCTCTATTACATTTGTAGTACGGTGTTCTGGTAAGTAATATTGTTTTTATAATAACAAGTTATTATTTTATTATTTTGTAAATAACTACTTTTAAGTAGACTACTGAGGAGATATTTTGTTTCTGGAAGACATGGATGAGTTTGTGGAAGTCTTATAGGCCTTTTAGAAACTAGGCACTCTCGGACGGAGATAGTGATAGGTCAGATGAGGAGGCAGAAGGCATTTCAGAATGAATAAGTTAACTTTTATTGGAGGCCCTGCTCATTTTAATCTTTATGAAAATTAGAAAGTGCAGCCTGTGAAGAAACAAGAGCATAAATCATCTATTATTTGGAGAAAAAATCTGAGAAATGTTCAAACATCACAATTTTTTATCCAAAAATCTCCATCGGAAAGTATATGACAGCAAAGAATCCACAAGACTTTCTCAAGCTTTTTTAATCTGCAAAACTGTATCTCTACAATGACCATGCTTCAAAAATTAGACCAGAAGTTTGTTTCACCATGGAAGTTTGAAAGAACATCTATCTGTAGACGAAAACATAATCATTTACTTTGGAAAGGATTACGCAAAACAGTTTACCCAATGTAAACCCATTCGGTTGGATTCAAAATGTCGGAATTATGCTCCAAATGTGGATACTGGCATTCTTTCAATCGTATGGTGGCAAAATTACCTTTAGAAAAATTGTGTTACATAAATAAACCTTGGAGGGAACACAGCGAAATATTGATCAAAACGACAAGATTCCACCATAAGATGGACTCAAGATCTATTTCGACAATTTTCTTCACCAGTATTTCCCTCATGAAGGGCAACGAAAGTGATGGTGGCCAATAGTTTTTTTATGTAATTAGTGTCACAGTCAACATACATGCCAATTGCTGAAACAACAAGGAACAAATATACTTCACTGATTTCATCGAATATCTGGCAATGCATTATTATAAATATTTTGGTTAAAAATCGATTCAAAGGAGCGAATTACTTCGAAACTGAATTATGTATCGAGATAGATGAAAAATCCATTGGATTATACATTGTGAAGGTGCTAACGTATGCTGACACTGTAATTGAAGAGCTTCGTTTATTTGTTGTAAAAGCATGCAGGCCTTCTTCCCAGGAGCTTCAAAGAATACCACTACGTTTGCAAAGAAATAATATTTAAAAAATATATAGAAAATGGTCATTTTTTTAAAAAAAAATGTTATTATATTATCGAGATAGATATATCTATCTATAATATGTAAGAATTAAAAAGAAAAGAAAAAATATAAAAGGAAAAATGTATATTACCGTTTATTCTTTTTTAGTTAATAAAATCTTTGCCTGTAGAGCCTGAGCGTCGATTTTTCGACGTTCAAATTTCTCAGCAGTGACTTGTTCAATTTGGTTGAAATTTTGAACATTGTTCTATGTGTCAAGATAAATAGCCATAAAGTTTTCATCGTTCTACAATCATTATTTACTTTCGGTTCTATGGGTTAATGAAGACTATATTATAAATTAAAGGATATTTGTTGTTTATATCCTGAATAAGTGAGGACATTATCTCGAATATTTTTTTGCGACAATTTCAATTATAAGTACTTTTTACGCTATAACCGATTGGAATTATGTGAATATGTATAAACCAACCCTCGATAACAATTGTATAACTAGCAAGAGGTAACACTTTAAATCAATCGAACTAAAGAAAGACATGTCACGAAACCTTCCATATCATAAATGCAAGTCGTCCTTCGAGTAATCTCAATGTACTTTTACATTATTTATTCTCAATATATTTTTTCTGATCGAAACACATTTATGAGGTTTGATTGTTAACGGTTATAGTTCTTTAACTTTCTACAGGTTTATATAAGATTTATGTTAAAGCATATCATTGACTACCTATTTTGATATTGGGTACACTGTTATTCGAGCCTCGGCTATTAAAAAAATTCCTAACAAAAATAACTTTCAACTAAAAAGAACGATTAATTTAAAAATATTGTATTCGGATTTGCTTCCTTACAAATGGACTGTCATTGGAATACGTGATATTGACATATTTTTTGTATTGGGCAAACCAACAATATTTTCAAGAATGCTCTATAAGTGAAAATAGGGTTTTCGAAGTATAAATTGTAAGAGTAGTACAACTCCAAACGAATAATAAGCACATAGGCGACAAACCTTGAAGCTTTCATGACGTACATTTCTCTTTAATAGCCGTTTTCTTAAATAGTGTCACGACAAGTTGATATTTTTTCTCTCAACCAAGCAGATTACGAAATGAAAATTATTGGCGTGTTTTTTTTCATCATTGAAAATTTTGTTACTTCATATTGTATTTAGTATGAAGAGAGGAAAAAGCATATTACCGTTGAACATTTGGACGCTAAAAAGGCAAGGAAAAAGAATTTAAATTCCCAGGCTCTAATATGATTGGTTATTTAGACAAAACCAGAAAAAAGATGGTCTATAAAACAGACTAAAACAATGAACCATAACAGACAACAAAAAATAATCATTAAATATCTTTAAATTTAAAATAAAGAAGATTTTCTCTTATATATTTTTATTCAGCTAAAAGCGAGTATGGAGTCTTGCAATGGCAAAAACGTTAGAAAGGACATAGTAATTGGAGTTTCATTTGATTGATCAAATTTCTTTGGTTTTGATTATGGCCTTCTAGTTTAAAAAGCTATGAAAATGATTTTTCGTTGGCCCGACAAAGTCGTATAGAAGGCGAAGAATTCTTCAATTTGTGGCTTGAAGCATTTCTAAAAAAGTGATTATCGTTTCCTTGCAATCTCAGCAAAATCTGCAGAAGTGTAGGGGTTCGGAAAAAAGTGTCCGGGTAAGAACACTATGCTTAAGGCATCTTTGGAAAATAAGAAGAGTTTAATCAAAGAGCATATATATATAGGTCTAGCTTCAGGCAAGCGCTATTGGTTAATTATGTTAAACAACGACCACTTGAGAGGCGCTCCTATTTACAGAAAGATAAATAAATAAAAACAACTAAGAATTAGTTCATGATCCCTGGAGGTTGGGAGATGTAAATGCCTAATTTTATTCCGTATTAATTAATATACATCTTATTTAAAAAAATTCGTGATTTAAAAAAATTAAAAAATTCCTTGAATAAATTGGATATCAGTAATACTAAGCGTGGAATGAATCTTTTTGTTTAATATATTAATATATATGATGAAATGATAAATAATAAGTATCAAGAAATAAACAAAGGCTCTATTGTAATAGTAATCCTCGACCGCATGACGGCGCCACCATCACCATTCGCCACAAAATCTTGTAGCTGGGTCTCTAGTTATATATGCTCTTTGGTTAATTTTAATCAATTGAATGAGCTCATTATAGCTGTCTTCTTTTTAGTAGTTTTAGTAGGTCTCAAGGAAAGGTGTTTGGGAGACACTGCTCTTGATTAAGAATATTTCAATATTAACCTGTAAACAAATAATCAGCGAATGACCGTAATGTGTAGCGTTTGTTATTCTTCTAGTCGGTTGCCCCTCCTATTCACTTTATTACGCATTCAATTATTAATATCATGATATTTGTCCCCCTTCTTTTTATACTTTTAATTTCAATTATAGGAAATACAACATGAAGAACCCTTTAATAGAAGATAAAATAAGGGGACGTGTGAAATGAATAATTGACAACTTTTAAATTACTTTTAGTTCTTCTATGCCTTTGAAAGGGGGAACCCCTCTCTTTTGACTCTAATTGATTTTATTCGAATGGAGTCTAGTACTTTTTATAATATCAATGTAGATTAGAATACAAGTTGAAATCAAATGTTCAGTATTTTATTAGATTGTTATTGTTTTCATTTCTCATCGAAGGCCAAAGTAATTGCATGAAATACATAAATAGCAGACTCGTTGATTTGTCGTTCATTTGTAATCATTCGTCGTTTGCGAACGATGAGCCTCGACGAACGACACAAAAAATTCCTATAATTCGGCTTTGGCACCAAAAAAGACAAAGATTTTTCTTTTTCATGGAAAAATTCTGTTATAAAAAAGTCATCACTTTTTCAAAATGGCGAGAAAAGATTTCTTTTCTAAAAAACGAACGATAAATGACAAACGATGAATTTTAAACATGACAAACGATAACGTTTGGCAAACGACAAACGAACGACAATTTCCGCAAACGTTAACAAGTCTGACAAATAGATAGCTTGATATAAAATCCCTCCTTTGAAAGAAGAACCAAACTAAAAATTAATAAAGCTCGCATATTTGGCCGCCTACGGCGCCCTATGTTCGCCTTCAGATATGGGTAGGTTATGGAGCTAGTTTGTGAGGGAAACAGACCTTAAAGAATATAAGAGAGGAAATAATTTTCTGTTTTGTACAAACATTCCTCATAAAAAGTTTGACTTTGTACAAAAAATATGTTTTAAGTCACATGAGATGCTTTTTTTCTTTTTCTATTTCTCTAACTCCTCCTCCTTTTCTTTTCTTTTCTCCTATCTTTACCTTGAAAAGTAGGTAAATCAAATCAACAGGTCTGATTTTTTTTCATTTCTGTTCCCATCACTTTGCAAATAGTTTTATTAGGACCGTCTTGACCCAAGGATTCCATAGGTACCTTCAAAGTTCAAATCTGACCATAAATGTGGGAGGAGATAGCGTGCGGACATACAGACGGACAGAGATTGTGAAATAATATATAGATGGCAATCGCAATATTAAAAAAATATTATTACAAAATCAATGCATATAATCATTTAAATATAAAGTAACACAATCATTAAAAGTTTTGAGATGGTAAGAAGACATGGAGGAAATATATTTGATTTCTTCCAAAGCCACGTCCAGTTGTCTCCAAAATGTGAGGCGAAAAAGCAGCGTACCTTGCAGCGGCTGCGAAATGATGTAATTAAGTTGAAAGCAAAAGTTTCGAGGAATGTAGCTTTTTGCCATCAAGGCTTCTAATTCAATACAGTGAATGCGATAGAAATTTCAACACTTAGCAAACCTAATAAATGATTATGGAGCTCTCACTCGCAAAATCCCCTCCGTAACCGACAACTCGTGGACACTCACTTCGAGGGAAATCAAATATTTCCCAACCAAGTCTCTCAGCCATTTTAAGATAATGAAGAAGTTATTAAAATTTTATTAGCTATATGAATTTTATGTCTGTTTTAGTCTTTTAATTCAACGCTAACCTACATTATTGTAATGCTAATTTAGTTTGGTATTTTTAAGTCTGTTATACCATTGTGATATCATTGTATTTATTTATTATAATTTGTTTTATTTGGTTTGTTCTTTTGTCTTTGTTATCAATTGCAGACTATAATGTCTTGTTATGTATTTTGTACGCAACTAATTTGACTTTTATTTAAGAACTGAAATACAGGAAAAAAAAATGATAAAACATTGCGACCTATGAAAATGTGTACTTGCGATAACATGAGCAATATATTTCGAGAAACTACGATTCGTTAACTTTAAACATATGACTTTGATGTATCAATTTTTCAACTTTTTCAAGAGTCTTTATTAAATTTATTGCTTTTTCCCCTTACTTTTTGGGGGCAAAATGGTGAAAAGCCATGATCTTTAGAGATAAGAGATAAAAAGTTTGATTGCAGCAATAATTTTCACTTTTCGCTCAGAATGACACACGATTTATTTACTACTATTAAGGTGTCAATTGATCAATAATCGTGCAAATGAGTTGAACCAAATAATGGAAGTAGAATTAACAATGGTTTTCTTCAAAAAAAACACTTCACGTTCCCTTTCATCCACATAAACAATATATACATCAGTTGTAGCTTATGCGATAACTCAGTTCTTGAGCATTTGAACACGGTTTTAGCATCTATAATTATGGATCCCTTTACGCCTGGATGTGCATTTCCAAAGTTGACCAGTCCTAAGTGTGAAGGCAAACTTTTCCAAATAGATTTTCAATGTATGGCACGTTGAAAGTATATTCTCTCTCAGGATACCACTTCTCCAAATTTGGCAAAACTTTCCAGTATTTGCTGTATTATAAAAATGTGAATCAACAGATTTTTAGTTTTTAAAATTGTCAAAATAAATCTTTTATCTAAAATTAGTCTATTTTTTTAAATCTCAATTGATTAATAAAAGTATTCTTAAGAAATAAGGTCATGGTTATATGATCAACTATTTTTGGAGGGTAAATACGAAATTGATTTTATTAAAAGTATA
>CP045896.1:8784857-8795911 GCA_013387185.1 Caligus rogercresseyi
ATTAAAATTTATATATAAACATATATACTCGTACACAAAAACACACAATATAGTATATATAGGTATATGGGGTATTTATATGGCAATATTGGGTTTGACTTAAATTATATCATATAAAGTATAATGGTGGGTAAAATAACGCCTTTGGTACATGTTGTACATGGATTAAAACAATACACATTGTATTATGAATAATTTGTATGCAGATAGAAACTCAAAGTGGCTGCACTAAGTACTTTCTGTTTAATGTTCAATGACTTTTTATTTTTACATATACAAAGATATTTCACCCAGTAATATTAGCAAGCAGAAAAAAGAAATGGTTACGTACAGCAAATTTATTAACTTGTACAAATTAAAAAGTCCTATATATCTATAAATTCAAACTTAAATTCTTGTGTTTGAAAATCGATATATTTTAATGGCTCATAAGCCCCATTTAGGTATTAACGAGAGTATAATTCAATTAGATCTACACTATAGTACTATAAAAGCAATTCTTTTTTTATTGAGGCAATCATGGGCATGGACTTTTTTCTGTTAATTAACACATTGTTATTTTTCTTCATAATTTCCATTTTAGCGTAAGGATGTTTGGCAAATAATTATTTCATGGATATTAACTATTTCCAATTATGAGGACTATTACATAAAAGATTTCGCTCCAAAATAGTTTTAGATGCAAAAAAAGTCCAATAAGAGATTTAATAAAATAGTTATTCGTTAGCTTTGTCAGAATAAATTTATACAAGCCATTACTCCATAGTCATAGTAAAATTAGGTCATTACACCGAAGCTGTGTACATTTTTTTGCAAACTTCTTTGTGGAAATCCTATCTATACTAATAAAAAAGAATTCCGTTCGTTCGTTTCCCTGTATCTCCCGAAAAGTTCATAAGATCTTGAGAAATTTTCAGTGAATAGTTTTGAGAGCTCAAGGAGTGTTTTAGTGGGGTTGTCAACTCCCGGAAAATTGGTTATCGCCATGTTTATTTTTTTCGCCAAAAAAATTTGACGATTTTTTTAAATTACCAAGTTAGATTTTGACAAACTTTCTATGGATGATTGAGAGGTAGTAAGACATTTTTTTTTTTTGGGGGGGGGGGGTTTATGGGAAAATTCTTTTTTTCATATGATTACTTCAAAATAAGTTTTTTCTGTCCCTGTCTTTCCCCCCAATATAAGTTTTGTGGAAAATAACACCTTTTTATAACGCAACATCACGCTAATCAAATTTTAATAATGCCCAGAGATGGAGAGTTATGTCAATCAACCTCAACTTTTCTGATAAAGATATGAAGTCGCAATCTCTCTTAAGTTTTATTTTGCTGTTTTCTCCCATCAACGGATATCAAAATACTCTGATATTCAGCGTACCATACATACCTTCGGCACTCTATGTGCCCTATGAATTGACTTAAAAAATAACTTCTTTTTACGATGTTTAAATACCCAGCCTTAGGGAATACAAAACGGATGGCAAAGAAGACTAATTGACGACTTTTTAAGGAACTGAATAAAATTGAAAAATCACATGCGATGACATCACTAAAAATTATTGTGTGATTTTTTATTATTACAGACTATTATCAAGTCGAAAAAGCCCGGCAGCGCCGAGTAACATTCGCTAGTCTTAAATAAAATACAAAAATATCAGCCTTTTAATATTCATTAGCATATATGTTTTTATATGAGGCGTTCAATCAGCATATATTGATAAGTCGTGGAAGATATCATTAAAGACAATAATTAAAGAAGCTAAGGTTTCTATGGTAATTTACATCAAGAAGACCTAAATAGTATTTTTAATACTATCAAATAATAATCAAAACCAAGTTCATCCTTGGTTAAACGGGACCGGATTTGCACGAATATGGGCGAGAGCTTCGAAAGAGTCCCAATGACCCTAAGGTACTATGGCGCCTTGCAAACGAGGCCATTGGCAAATCAAGCGTCTCCCTCCCGGCTTCGCTCGAGGTGAATGGAATCTCTACGATGGACAATGCAGAGACTGCGACTGCCGTAAATAAGTTTTATATAGATAAAGTTATTAAACTGCGGCACGGCCTCCCTCGTTGAAACCCCCACCGTCATCGTGGCCCAAGTCATCTGCACCATTCTCCTTTGCAAGCGCTGGTAAGATTGCTAAGGTCGTCAAAGCCATGAGGGCCACCGAAGCCTTGGGCGTCGACGGGATCCCCGTCTCCGTCCTCAAGAAAGGCATTGAGGTGCTTGCCGGACCAATATCGCACCTTGTAAACCGATCTTTGGCGTCCGGAACAGTTCCCACGGCTCTCAAATTGTCGAACGTTTTACCCATTTATAAGGGCAAGGGCAAGTCTGCTGCTGATCCTGCATCATACAGACCCGTCTGCATCCTGCCGGCACTCTCCAAGATACTAGAGACCGTCGTAAAGACCGACTTCGAGATCCATCTGGCCAAGACGGAGGCTCTTCCGAACACCCAGTTCGGATTCAGGAGGGGCCGCTCGACCACAACTGCGTTGGCCACTGCCCATGCAAAGTTGGCAGAGAGGGAAGGTTGTAGGGGTCCTCGGCTTTGACCTCTCTGCTGCTTTCGACACAGTTGACCAGCTACAGTTGTTGCCGAAGCTGAAGAAGCTTGGGATCGAGGGCATGCAACTGGAGTGGTTCAAGTCATACCTCTCTGGCGGATCACAGCGTGTGGTGTGGAATGGCGCCGAGTCCGACTTCCTGAACGTAAAGTATGGTGTGAGGCAAGGTTCCATCCTAGGTCCGATCCTCTACCTTGTCCTGGTTGCGGACGTCACCTCCTGCGTTGGCATTGGAGACGAGGAAAATAGCAGTTACGCGGACGATTTCTTCCTATGGGCTGTCGGTGATTCCCTTGAGGAAGTTGGGCTCTTGTTAGAGACGAAGGCGGATGCCTTCTCTAAATATGCAGGGGGAATGGTCTCGTCCTTAACGCCGCCAAGACCCAATTCATGATTGGGGGCAAAGCCAAGAAGAAAGACACTTCAGCCTTCACCATCAGGGTTGGGGGCGTCGAGTTGCACCCATCCGATGAGATTGAGTTCCTTGGGGTCAAGTTCGACTCAGACTTCACCACCGCACCCCACAATGCCTACGTGGTAAAGGCAGCAAAACAACGGGCAGCACTCATCTCAAGGTTGGCCGTTCATATTCCGAGAGGAAAATACCTTCGGCAACTGGCCAGGGGGCTTATGGTTGGTAAGCTCTCGTATGCAGCCGCGGTCGTGACGACACCTAGGTTTGATAAGAATAAGGAGCCGGATGCCGCACACAGGGCCGTCCAGGTCGCCATCAATGACGTGGCAAGGAGCATCGCCGGTTGCAGGAGACGGGACCACATTCGGATCGAGGATCTCCTTAGGATTGCAAAAATTCCCTCCCTCAACGAGATAACCGTCATGGCTGTGGCAGTAGAGACCTGGAAGTGCTTCCACTCCAACGATGGGGGATGTGGTGCCAGAAACCCCATTGGCGATCTCGTCTTCCCAACCCAAAGAGACCGACGAGGTCTACGACTTCGGTGGCGTGTCCATTAAGGGGCGGCACAGACACATTTGCGTCCCACGCAGTGTCTGTGTGGAACAATTTTGAGTCCCTGAGGTCGGCCAGGACACTAGCTGCGGCAAGGGACGTAGCCAGGACCATTGGCCGCAGTACCCCAATTTAGGGGGATTTATTTATTTATTTTAGTATTTTTAATTTTATACGTGTTTTTAATGTTTATATATGTGTATGTGTTTATACACAGGAATGATTTGTTTTTATATATTTTTTTATATTTATATTATTATAGCTAAAACGGACCAGCAAATAGCTGATTATTTAAATCAAATAAAGGATTACACACACACCAGGGAAGTAATTTGGAAGGACCTAGTGATGAACGATTTGCTTTTTTTGTAAGGAATCCTGGGAGACTTTGAATCATTTTATATTAAGTGTCCCTTGGTTGATGATGTTGTTAAAGCAAGTTAAAATGTGTGTTTTTTACAATTTCAATTAGTGTTTTAACTTCAAGGCATTGGTTTATTTGTATCTGGGCAAGAATCAAGAGAAGTAAACTTTATTACAACTAAAGCTCGTATATTTAGATCAAGCAGAAGTATGAAAACACCCCTCCTCCCAAGATTTCGACCCTAGAATAGATAATGTTTTGTTGTTTTTAGCCATTTGAAGAAGACTTTTTTTTTTTGATGTGAATGTTTTTTGATGATGTTGAATAAACGACTGTACGAAAAAAAAAAAAAGACATAAATAGTAGTCAAAAATATCGCTAAGAAGTCCATCAATTGCTTAGGGTTCTCCTAAAATATTTTTTAAGGATTTTATTAGGGGTGTCAAATGGACAGAGTGGGTGTTTAAAAAAATAATGTGTTTTAAGGAAAGGTAATATTTTGGTGGATGGTAGATATAATATAATATTGATATAACCGATCATATAATAACTATAGAAGAAATCATCTTCACTTAAAGATCTCTATGATAATAAGGGGCTACCCCCTTGGGTAAACAATTTAAAAGGGATTAGGAAAAAGGATATCCTACAATTAATGTCCAGCCACTCTATGTTATGTTTCATAAAAAAGTAATCCTGAAAATGACGTCACGTTGGCATTACTTTAGTCATTTTTCCTTTTTATTCCTGAAGACTTGGTATATAAACTTTGACCAATGAAGGGATGACATCAATTCTGACATTATTTTTGTTTTTTTTGCGACTTTAATATATATAAATAGTCATTAAAAGGGACTTCAAATGGTAGCTTCTCGAGTTTTCTTCCTCCCTTTTTTTATTTGGTGTTTGAGTATCCAGTTATTATATAGGTCGGGATATGTATACAAGAAAAACAGAAAAGGCTTATCAAATTAAGACTTTATGTTAAGTGATGAGCCAACCCCAGGTATATGAAATTCTAGGTATGTGGTTTTCATGGTTCCTGTATAATGAAACGTCATAAATTATATTCTTACTTTTACATAATTGAAAATCAGTTAAACCAATAATTTTTGATGACGTTACCCGAAAGTATAACATTACTGATGTTATTATTGTTGGTGTGACGTCAATGAAATCACCATCAAGCTTTCTTTAGCCTAGAATCACTGATAAAACTTTAATAGTTTATGTATATATCTGTTTACCCCAACAAATGTTTTAATATTATCTAGTGTTTGGTATTTTATATTTTTTAAATACTGCATTTTTATATCGGTTTTTAAGGTCCTCTGATTTGTTATATGAGGCTTTGTCGGAATTGTCCGCCTTGTCATATATAATTAACATTTTTATTTATAACATAGCAGACTATCCATTTAGTGCTGTATAAAACTAATAACGATGGATTTGCCTATATGAGAGAAATATCGTAAAAAGGCTTTTCAGGGCTCATAACTTTTAAGTACGGTCATCTTTTTGGGCAACAAAGGAAATAAGACAACTTTGCTCTAAAAGAATAAGTTATGGTCCTTTTCTGCGTAATATAAGTCACGATATCATTAATCAAAAAGTTATATATTTATTTAATGGAATGTGAGTACAAAGGAACTGTTAAGATACCGCGCAGAACAGACAAAGGCAGTCTCTATCAGACATTGTCCTTAGGATTGATGGCGTTAAAGGCAGGGCTTCCCGAGGAGTCCAAGGCTCCCCACGCACAATGACAAATATGTGATGGAAGCAGTATTTTTGAAGGTACAGTCCAGTAGAGTGGAGGCATCCCCAAACCGTGGCTCATGGATGCACCAGTGAAAGACGAAGGTAACCCAAACTGAGTCAGGAATATTAAGAGATATATTACCACAGCCTTCGAGACGTGAGAGTGGTAAATCATTTGAATGGACCGGCGCTTAACTGTGAGTAGAAGGAGAGAAGTTGGTGCCCATGAAGAATATCTGTGTTAGGCAGTAGAAAGATCCATATATGACGGGAGGAAATATCTCAGAGGCTTCAAGAGCCAAATAGGGAAGTGGATATAGAACAGTGATGCAGATGAAGGATAATATGTGCCATTTTTGAGTGAGAGGATTCCAAGGGAGCGGAAAACCTCATCAAGCCCAGGGCAATAACGTAGCTCACCCTCAGTTCTAAGAAATAGGAGTTGACTTTTGGGAGCTCAATGTGAGTGAGGCTTAAGTAGTTTAGAAAAACAATGAGTCTTTGCGCTTCCGAAAGGAGAAGAGTATGAAGTAGGCTGAAAGGGTCTTGAAGCACCAAATGGGATCGCTTCCTTTGAATGCCCGTTGGCAGGAGTGATCCAGGACATGATTGAGAGGGTGAATAGGAGTAGGGAGGATGCGAGGCTGTAGGGTGGGACAATGTCTTCCACATCCTTTAACGTTGAGTGTGAAGAGGGATGGAGTTGACTCATTGCATCCCCCTTCTTAAGATACATGCGGTGAACGCAAAAGAAAGCAGAAATAATAATAACAAAAGGGGACACCGTAGGTTGGAAGCATGGTGGAGAGAAAGCATTCAGCTGACGTCAAGTCAACGACACAATGGGTTGAAGGGGAAACGTAAATCTATGATTTACACATGTTTTTTTATTAAGGATTGATCATATCAAAGTAGGGAAGAATTGTAACACGTAAAGTATTTAACATAATATGTGCAATAAGCAACTTTATTAATACCATAAATAACCTTTCAAGCGTTCTATGTTTGAAGTTGTTGTTAGTACCGCTATTATTTTCTTACTAAACAACAAAAACAATATATTGATTAATAATAATAAGATGAGGTGTAAACCTAATATTTCGGGCCCATAACTTGGAAGGTGAGACACTATTGGGAGGCATTCTTACTTTTCGCTACTTCCAGACTAATCCTTATTCTTCATTTAGCCATGGAAGGTTTCAATAACCTCTTACGAAGCGTGTGGCTATCATCGTCTTCCACTCTTGTGCAACTTAAAGTAAATGTATCTTTTTTGATTGATGAGGGGGTAAGAAAGAAAACGATTAAGGGCCCTTAAGTTTATTGAGGATATGGTTCATAAAAATAATGGAGTCTCTGCTTGGAGTAATGGAAGGAACTAGTTCACTTCTCACCGGTGTTCTTTTTTTAAATAGCCATTGTAATTATTGTGGGATTTTTTTACACTACAATCCATTTTTTTTTCGACCTTATTTATTTAGCGAAGTTACATATAATTACATACCTATATATTAATAAACATTCTAGTTTTAAAATTAAATCGCAAATATAAAAGTCAATTTCAATAGACAAACATTCTAGTCGTTAAAGAGGATTTTTTTTTGTAAAAAAAACAATGCGGTAAAAACGGTAAAAAAATCACAGTTGACAATATAAAAAAAATGGTAAATTAATTACAAAAAGTCTTCTGATAAACCTCTATAAGTTCGTAAGAGTTTTTTAAGATCATTCACTGTTTGTCCGAGAATGTCAATCCATCCATATTCTGATTGTCCATATGCCTAATTTTTTTAAATGACTTATTTTTTTTATTTTTTTTTTTCATCAAATCTTTATTTACATGAAGTTATTGTGTATAAAAATACATAAATAGACATTATAATCTAAAATTAAAACTTCATAAGAGATTAAAACAATTTACATTTCTAAAATCAAATATGAATGCACTACAATAAACAAATAATAAGGATTAATAAAAATTCAATAGTTTTTTTATTATTTTTAAAAGACTCTTTGACTTTGATGGGAAATATTTTATTTCTTTCGCGGCGACACTCCAAGAGTCTTCCACAACTGACGGTATCCGTAGCGAAAGTGCTCCATATCTCGCCGCCGCTGAGAGCATTATGGCTCTGAGTTCCTCGGATCGGATGTATTCGTTGGTGGTCAACCTCTTTGCAATAAGAGCCTTAGCATTTATGATAGTAAAAGAAATCGCTTTTGAAGCATCTGATCGTTTTTTTTTGCTTTTTTGGTAAACCAAACAATAAAACACCTTTCATAATGTTATTGGGAGAGTTGTTCAATCCCTTAACATTAAGAGCTAGAAAGGTCTTCAAAATTGATATCGCAGGACAATCCGCAAAGGCATGTAACGTATTGACATATAATTTGCCACAGTCCTTGCAATGATTTTTAAAAATGATGCAATTGGAGGAAATCTGTAACTGGGCCGTAAATTTTTTACCATCGTGAATCCCTGACGTGGAACTCATAATTCTTTTCCTCCAATCATCGGGAAGCTCCAGTAAATCCATGTAAAAGTTTACTAATTTATTGACCTCCTCTTTGAGATTAGGAGGCTTCATCTTGAGATGCCAGGGACACGGTAACTTATGCATTTTAGCAGCTCTTTGAAGAGGGTATTTAAATCTCCCATCCTCACAGAAATCGAAGTTCATTATGGAACTAAAATCATAAGCGCCATGAGCTAGTGCTAAATCCTCTAGTAAAGGTGGGGCGCCCAAATTTCTAAAGAAGAATGGTTTGCTTGCATTTTGATGAATTATGTCTATTATACTGTCTCCACTATATGCCGGACTAAACTTCCAAAGTATACGCTGGGCTGCTGCCCATACTTTTGATAAAGATTCTGTCGTCTTATTAGTTAAAATGGTACCAAATAAAAGCCTTAAATAAAGAATGCTATTGGAGATACCTCTTCTCCATTCCGTTTCTGGATTTTTGGTTAAGTCGATAAAAACTTTTATATAAATCTTAGGAATAATAAAGGATAAAAGGGTTAAGCCTCCACCCATTAGAGACTTTGGTCTCTTTAGAGCAGGAAGATATCTCTTATGAAAAAGAGCAGAGAGCCATAAATGCTCCTCTTCAATGACCTTTTCTGCTATCAGGGGAGAAGCTGTTGCTCTATACAATACACAAGGGACAATCTGAGTATTGTATAAATCAATCCTCTTTTGTAAATTAAATTTTTCCATGCGGAAATTCGATTTGGAATTGAACAGAACAATATTCTCCAATTATCATCATGGATCCCTTCAGGTCCCCAGTCGATTCCTAAAATAGAGACTTTCCGTCTTACCGGGCAACCCCCAATATTATGTCTTTCCTTTGCGTCCCATGCGCCAATAGGAAGAACAAACGTCTTCGATCGATTTAACTTCAATCCGGACTTCTTTTGGAATTTCTCAAAAAACCTCAAAAGAATTTCAACTCTTTTGATGAGTTGGGTCTCCGTATTGGCTTCAACCGAGAGTGTTACGTCATCAGCATACAAATCGATGAGATGCGTGTAATCTGTCATTTTAACCCCAAATCCATTATATTTCTTTTTTAGAAGAAGGACTAACTCTTCCATAGCTAAAACAAATAGAAGAGGGGCAGATGGGCAGCCCTGCCTGCAGCTCTTTTTCAATTCTATGGATTTTCCCTGTAAACCTCCAACAGAGATAAAAGATGATCCATTAAGTAGGAGTGCTCGGACAGGATTGAAGAAATGTTTGGGCAAAAAACGTTTTACAGATCGAAGAATGTGGACATGTGAAATCGAGTCAAAGGCTTTTTTGAAATCAATTCCTATGATTGCTCCGAATTTATTCCGCCTTTCGACAGAATCAATAACAGCTTGCACGTTTCGTGAAACATCCGAAATTCTTCTGTGTTTTAAAAAACCTTTTTGAGAGATACTAATCTTTTTATTTAGTTCCGGTTCCATCTCCTGGGCCAAAATACCCGAAAGAATCCTGTAGGAGTTGTTAAGAACAGTAATTGGCCTCCAGTGATTGAAGTCCGTTCCATTACTTTTTTTGGAATCAGTACAATTCTCCCCCTGGTGAGGGATTTGGGAAGCTTGCCTTTCAATTCCATGGATTCTCCTATCTGAAGAAGGAAAGGAGCCGTTTCTTCCGGAAGGCGTTTAAATAGTCTCCCATCAATTCCATCGATTCCAGAGGCTTTTTTATCTTTAAACTTTTTCTTAATGTAGGTTGAAATGCGTTCTAGAGTAAAGATTCTACATCTAGAAGAGGCTTTTTTCCTGGGAAAGTTGAGTCGTTCAGATTGTACTACTTCCTGGAAGCGATTATGAAAATATTCCAATATTTCATTGGGTTTGGTTAACTTTTTGTCTCTATGCAAAATACACTTAATAGTCTTTGCAGAGTACTTATCTTTTATAAATAAAGTTTTTAGTCGTACGTTCGTCTGATTTTCCTTATCGACTTTTTGTGTCATTTCAAACTCTGCCACTTCGGCGAGCCTATAAGCTTTTTCTAATTCTGAAGAGAATGTTTTCGTGAATAGAGAATGTTTCATCGTTAGCTTTTCCATCTTGCGCTGATCTTCTTTTGCACTTTTCATTTTACTATGAATAAACTGTGCAGTAGTAATGCGAACCACACTTGTTAAGGTCCGAGCAGCCTGTTCCGCAAACGCTGAGTTGTTAAAACTTCGTAGTAAATTTCTTTTAATTTTGATATGTACTTATCATCCTTTAGCGTCCATAGTGGAATTTTGAAACTCTTCAATTTGGGGGAGAAATGCATCTCTAAGTTTATAATATAATGGTCAGAGAACGTTTCTGGCCTGTAAAATGCCTTTTTAACATGAGTTATCAAAGATGGAGAGATAAGTGCCAGGTCGATTCGAGAAGATTGTTTCCCATTACTCCATGACACTAATTGACTTGGACTGAATTTTTTAATACAATCTACTAAATTCCATCCACTTATTATTGCATTCAAAAAAACTGAGTTAGGATATTTGGGCAAACGATCTAAATCGACATTAAGGTCGCCTATTAGAATAGAAGGAAGATGACTAAGCATTTTGGAATCATGCAGAGCTTTAAAATATGCTGAAGAACGTGAATTAGGTCCATATGCGTTAATAAGACAAAAACTAAATCCATTTGAAGATATGTAAATTTTATGCCAGTCACTTTCTTGTGAATATTCTTCCACACATTCGGCCACGTTAATCTTTTTTGAAACGAACGTAAGAACGCCTCTTCTGGACTGAGATCCTGTGAAAAAGGTGAGGAATTGTTCCGGTTGGCACATTTTACAATCAAAACTACAAGACGAAGAAACTATCGACCTTATGTCCTGGAGAATATTATATCAGGATTAGATATAAAAAT
>CP045896.1:8796011-8828491 GCA_013387185.1 Caligus rogercresseyi
TGAGAGATAACGCATCGAATCTTTACAATTTGGTATTAGGTACGAAAGTATCGACAAACAAACAAATTATAGTTACTTATAAGCAATAAACTTGATCTCCCACACGGTCTTGTAAAATTTCTAGAACTAATTATGTTCAAAAGGTTACATTAACAAGTATTTTGACACCTACATATACAATTTCGAAGGTTGTGTTAAGATAATATATTGGCTATTCTATAGATCTTAATGTTTCTCTTAATGTCCTCATCATATGTTTCAATTATAAAGTCACAAATAATTTTATATGAATAAAACTCATTACATCAGTTAAATATTTTTCTACTTGCTCTCAACTTTCATGCCCCCCTCTAATAACATTGTCTTCATGATATATATATATATATATATATTATTTTTTTGTCTATGTGTTGGGGCGTTTCTTTTTCTACTGTACAATGAAAGCCACCCTCAAATACATTTGAATTTAGCACTACTTAATAAATATAAAACTTCGACTTCTAACCCATACTTTGGTGGGGCGCGGTGAGTAATAGTAACATAATAACAGAAAATAATAAAAACAACCAGGTGAAGCAATAAAAACCACTTGACAACAAATACATATATCTGGTAGACACCCTTTGTTCTTTTATGCAACCCACTATAAAAAATAATATGGTTGTCCAAGACAAGACATTAAAATTATTAGATATTCTATTTAGTTCAAAAGAACAAATGGGATCATTGCAGTAGGAGATAGGCAATACAATTATGGCCAAAGCCCCAATTTAAGCAATGGTTATATTGGAAACTTTAATACATATGCGTATGCTTGAAACATGATTCAATCTATTGTTTAGCTGGGTTTTTATATCTCAGAATAAAACAAGTAACATATGTAGAAGTCAATAGAAAATGTTGCCTTCAAGGATTTAATTTTTTTGACTTCCTTAAAAATAATTAAAGTTGCTAATTTGAAGTTTTTAATATTTAATTTGGAATACTTCTCTTTTTTTAAATGAAATACACATATCATAAACTGTAAATATATAAAATAACTCTTATTTATGTAACAAAATAATAAATACAAAAAAAACTTCTTTTAAAAGATATTTCCGTTTTGTCCTCATGTTTCATAAATAGTTTGTCGACCTTGATATCCTGTATTTGCTGACTGATAACATGAAATTATAGATATCTGTATTTTAAAGAAATTTTATTGCATGTACCGAATCGGAAAATTCATACTTACTTTTTTGAAAGATAAATTAAACTAGTGAACGGACATCGTAACTCTGAATGAATTTTAAAAAGCAAATAATTATATATCTGAGTCTCATGCGTATTGTATATGAGAAAAATTCATTTATACTTCCAGTAAAAATGCTTACTAAACTAACAAAAAATGAGGTTTACTTGTTTAGATTATAGGACGCAAAATGTGTGTGTGCGTTTGATATCCTTAATGCCTTTATATTATCTAAATACATGTATCATAATATTTTGGTCACTATTTTTTATTATTTTTGGACGAAATCTAGTCCCGTCACTTTTTGTGGCCTAAATATTTATACACAACTGAAATAGCTTAATATTCTTTAATAATGAAGGCAATAATTATAATGTCATCAGGTTAAGTCTCACTTGTAACAAAATAAAATGCAAAAACTTTAATGCCTGACCTGGTTTGTAAAAACTCAAAAAAGCGAGGAAAAGAGAGACATTATCTTATTTCTTATGGTTGAATAAATATGGTGTATTTGATAATTGAGATATTCAAAAATGTACCTCAGAAATTCATCCGCTGAATTACTTTACAAGCATTGTTAATCATATATACTCATAAGAATAAAGTTAAAACGGTTTGACAAAGTCAAAAACATTTAGTCTTATAGTAATATTTATAATATCTTCCTATCTTAATGAAAAGATGTATTTTTAGTGTTTGAAAGCTCACAAATGCAATTTCTACTGCAAATACATTCATTCATATAATAATTATAGAAAATATAAATATTTATATGTCTAGAGCAGACATGAGCAAACTAGGTAAGGCCCGTTAGACAATTTAATCCGGCCTGCCGAGCTTGTCCAGTTAATACAAAAATATGCTTCATTAAATCAATAATTACGTCTTGTCCATACAATACTGCGTTTCAATAAATGGTGTGCTGACATTTAGGCCACGCCTAACTCTTTATTACCTCCGCCGAAGGAGGTATTGTTTTCACTGGCGTTGGTTTGTTGGTTGGTTTGTTTGTCAGTTGGATAACTCAAAAAGTACGGAACGGATTCGGATTAAACTTTGTGGAGTTGTTGGAAATGCCAAAAGAATAAGTGATTAAATTTTGGCATCTCTGAGTGCTTCTTTAAGATGCAAATGATATAAATACTAATAAATATTTCAAGTTAGCCTACTCTGCCAATAGATGTCGCTGTGCTGTGAAATCGGGTGCCGGGAGCGTCTTCCTCTCTAAATTTCCGTCGAGGGGAACCCTCCCCCTCCCTCTACGCCGCCCCAGTCGTGAAAAATCCGCCTCGGAAGGCTCATAAGGACCCCGTGACGGCGGAGGTTTTGCACTCTCTGAGTGTATATAGGCCTCTAGTTTTTCTCTTGAATTTTCTCATTGCCATTTGAGCCCCTTCTGTAAAAATGAGGACACAAAGAAAAGAAAGTGGGCAGTCGATGATCTGCTGTGGTCCCTTTTTCGACTTTTATAACCCATAGTGGCCCGCAAGTCAAAAAGTTTGCCCATTCCTGGTTTAGAGTATATTAGTTTAATAAAGGGACAATAATATTATTTTTCATTACGATAAAACATTTAATTAATATGAGTAACGCTACAATACCCATTTCATTATTCTGTAATCACACTGAGCTTAGCACCCCATACTATTAATTATTACAAATAATTTATTATAATAACATGAACTGCTCCCTGGAGTAAATACTGCTCGTTATAAGATTGACCTTAAATGAATAGTCTTTGTTCCTAGGAGTGCATCGTATACTCTTAATAAAGGCTTATATTGAAGACAGGGAAAGAAATAATAATTGTTTGTATGATTAATCATTGACTCGTACATAATTGTTATTTTCTTTATAGCTTTTTTGTGTCCTCATCTCTTGTTACATAGTTTTCTGCTAAATAAGTATATTTTTTATAACAAAATATAGAGGGCTAAAGCGTTAAAGTAAAGTAGCGCATGCATAACATAAAATTCTTCCTTTTTTCCCCCAAAAAAATTGGACTTAGTTCTTCTTAAGTCCGTAAGGGGCGCTTTTATGCTAGAGCTCTTTGAAAATAATAACAAAGTCCTTTTATTATTTATATTTGGAGACGTTTTTTATCTTGTAGTTATTTGATATATTTCAAATCATCAAATTTAATCCCTTTAAACCGGTTTTAAATATGATTGTGACGTAATTTCATGGACAACGACATCTAACGTTAAAGGAAATTACAAATTTTGGCCAATTTTTTTTGGTTTACTTTTTCCTTGCATGCGCTACTTTACTTTAACGCTTTATAGAGGGCATGATATTTTCTCCCAATAAACTAGAAATATACTAACAGTAGATATTTCAACTAAGCGTTCCACACACAAAAAAACAATGGTTGTTTGAGTTGATAGCTATCAATCCTTTTCACTAAAAGATAAAATGATAATCTTTTTAATTATTTTATACCTATCCAATTGAATTCATCTTAATTAAGTATATAATTAGTCATTTATTTCTCAATGCTTACGTATTTATGAAATATATATATATAATCATAACATCTAGGGTTAATTTAAAATCGACTAAAACTCTGAAAAAGTATTATGAATGTACAACAAAAAGTATACTTCTATCATATAAAAAATAGAAACTGCTCTAATCACTCTTACAATAGGTATGTAGTAACGTTTATTGTTCTTATAAGAATATTAATTATGAATGAGTCAAAATAAAAAGCGATATAAACTTTTATTTTTAATTTAAAAAATAGTAATAGACAGAAATCTTATTGGTGATCTAATTTCTTAGTATAAAAAGACCTTAAGTAGATCTGCAATGCGTTTTAGCAACTGAACAAAACGGACCGAAATGGTTTTTTCATGTTGAGCCCAACCAGATAAGTAAAAGGATTATTTACTCAATGACAAGGCATCTCTTATGATTCCAATCACGTGCGGTCATTTGAGACCCTTTCTGTGTTAAAAGCGTTCAATGCATGTTAACACTTGTCTGTTTCCCATGAGGGAAGTATATATGTACAAGGAAATCTACTTGAAGGCCAAGGCAGCCATTTTGTTGGCATGCTCTTATCAAAGAAGGAAAGGATTTGCCGATTAAACCGTGTCGATAGTACATTTTTCCAACAATCGGCAAATTTTGTCACCGATATTTGCCGCTAGTTTTTTCAAAGATATATTACAAAGAAATTATCATTGAATTTCAGGGCTTTCAAATATATGTTAATAAAATGCATTCATTCAATGAAAAGACAAAAATAAGCTTCTTTTCTTTTTTTTCGAGGCTTTAAATTGTTCAATAAAGACACCGTTCCTATAGTGAGCAGAAAGAACTTAACGTTCCTTTTTTGTCGCAACAAATGACAAAAAGTTATTTATAAGACATATAAGTTATTTTCTTAATTTTTTTGAAGATATTTAAATATTAAGAAAACTATCGGTCTATTAATTGACTATCGGTAATTTATTGGTCCTTAAATCAACTATAGGGCAAACCTCTAGTATGTATCTGACTGTCCAACGACTCCTGAGCCAAACCAGGTGACATTTACAGACATATTTGTTAAGGCAGAAGAATGATATATATATATACATATATATATATATATATATATATATATATATATATATATATATATATATATATATATATATATATACTCGACAACGATGCCTTGACCTTTACTACAAAGAAGTCAAGTATTTTTCCTGCAACTTCTTTATCGCCTTTTCATAAGAAAACCATATTTTTTTTGTGTATATATGGTTCGATAGAATTGCATCTGACTGGATATAAATAATCATACTAGCATTCAAATTCGTCTATCGAACCTAGAATCATATCAACGAGGTAGACCAAAAATGACCAAGCCCTCTCGGGATTCGAACCTGCGCCCCAAACATTGCGAGTTGAACACGCAAGATTTATGTCATTTGTGTGTGTTGTTTTATTATTTCTTTAAGTGGTCGCTGCTCAGTTAGTACTGAAGTAACATTTTTATATAATTATGTTTTTTATGTTTTTTTCAACACCAATTCATCTGAATATTTTGGAAATGCCATAAATAAAAATATTTACCTTGGAGCCTCAGTCATTTGCGATACTTTTACAAAGGGTCAATTATCCTTCTAAACATCCATCTTCACGTTTTAAGACCCTAGTTCCCTATTGGCCGTATAGCACCCCCTCAAATTATAGGACTCCCAACATACCTCCATGGATTGATGTGATCCCAGCCACATAACCACAGGTATAAATACCTTTTTTTCTCACAACTCCAAACCATTCATTATTATTTTTGGGATAAATCGGAGGCTTTTAATGTCAAATGACACCTTTTCCTTTCCTATATAAGTAATCATTGAGAGCCTTAACAAGACCTACTTAAGAATTTACTTTTTTCTCCCCTCTACTCTTCAACACGTTATCATTAAAATTCCAAAGTGAGAAAAAAGGAGTTTATTACACGTCTACAGCATCATTTCATTTGAGGGGGGGGGGGGGGGGGGGACTCTTCAAACTGACAGAGATTTTACAAGCATAAAATGTCTATAATTTATATTATTATGAGGATGGTTCATGACATAAATCTGTATCACTTTTTTTTGGAGGGCTTGCTTTTGGTCATCAACTGGACGCATGGAATATATTAGCCCTATCTTTCACCTTATATCATTCTATTTTGAACGGATGCTTCCTTAACTATATCGTTATTGCTCGTAATTGACTTAAATAATAATAAAATATTATTTTATTACACACAACCTTATTTCATAACAAAGATAATGATGATACAGATTTAATGGCTCATTTATTCGGGTTCGCTTTAACGACTCCCTTGTGTTATCGCTCTCTGAGGATCTCTTGGGTCAATGGGCATATACCATCATAAAAACAATGTAAAATCTTTTTGTGTTCATGAATAATAATGCAAATGTGTTTTCTTTGTATTTGTTATGCTTTTTATCAGGATCTTTCATATAAGGCAAGTTGAGTCGTTCTAAAGCACATGGGAAATGTTTGAAAAAAAGAAACTGAATTTTACATTGGAGGGAGTCAAGTAGGTGTTAAATGTAGCTGCAAATAATGGATTTAGATGCCGAAAAACGTCAATGGAGTATCTAAAGTTATAAAATGGAAATAAAGAAGCTAAAAAGGACACGCATTTACATCTGAGGATCAATAAAAATCTTTGATCTTGTGCTTGCAAAGAAAATGACTTCATTTAATATCTTTAAAAAAGTAAAGTTCATTACCGGCTGATAACGGATTAAGTTCTGGTGAGGTGGGTCCAATCCGGAAGCTAAGCACACAAAAAACAACCGTTTTAAAATGGTGTATATTTAAGTCGATCCACTTTTAAGTTACTTATTTTTCAAAGTCGATGAAATGATTCTGTTGCAAAAAGGAGATGAGTTTTGTTTATTTCTTACTATTAACTTTTATCTTATGCCTTTTATTATCATACTTGTATTGATTTTTGTATATAATCACAATATATATGTTATTTGTTAGTTTTATGTATAAATTGTATTGAAAAATGGATTTTGTAGCCAAACGGGAATCATGTTTAAAAAAATGTACTTGAATTACTTCCTTCATGATGACCTTTTAATTAGGATTATCGTATGTTTATTATCGCAGCTCAACCCTTACTCTTTCTTCCAACGAGTCCTTCTAAGTTATCGTTTACGATATGTTTACCTTCCATATGTTTTTGATTTCCTTGGTCTACCGCAGACAACAAGCAATTGATTGTAACTTATGTAAAAAAACTCTTACCTGAGGAAGGATTTGGACTTCGATGACTTCTTGGTGCTCATCCGAGTCCTCTGGCATGGAGGCCATGGTCTCTGTGGTCATGTTGAGTTTGACTCCAGATGGTGTATTACTACTGCTCATAGAGGGATAGGAGCCAAGCTGATGAGAGAGGGGTGGTGGAGGCTGTGTGAAGGAGGGCTGGGTGTATGGGAAAGGAAGCTGTAAGGAAATATGAGAATAAAGTGGAATTAATTTTTGTATTACAGAACTAAAGCCCTTGTATTTATTGTGCACAATAATTTACAAATATACTATATTCATTTATGAAATAAAATGATTTTTGATACATAATATTTTTTTAAATATAATGAGGGTATAATTATTATAAACTTATATAAAATAGATTTTTTGTAACTGCCTTTTGCGCTAAAGCTGTTGACCGCAATAAAAGTATCTATGGCGTAGAGAAGTAACATGCCAGCTGTACAACAAGCAAAGTATTACCGCAAATTATTTTTCTAAGACATACTTTAATATATACCCAAGTGAAGATAGTCATTTTTCAAAAAGAAAACTATTTGTTTTTTTAGAACTTGTTCTTTTAGAAACATATACAATTGTATGTTTGTGCCAAAAGAAAACACTTTGATTGCCATCCTCTCTGCTCTTTGTTGTGCGTTGGGTTGAAACTATGTACAAACAAAAAAGTTTGAGGAAGAGTTTACACAACTATCATTAATCAAATCCCGGATTTTTTTGTTCACATTCAAGCCTACAACTCATATAATATCCTTAAAACGTCCCATTCATATGTATAGAAAATATATGTGGTCATCAACTAAAGTTGTTTGTCATTGATTCTTAATGTTGTACTAAATATCATATTCGAGGCAAATCACAAAATAGTTAATAAAATATTGCAACAATGTAGATACTAATCGTTATCATTTAGTGAAAAGTTAAGATAAGATTAAAAAGAGAGGAAAAGAGAGTACAAATTATTAACAACCAAGAAGATCAATGTTATTCTTCAATTATTCTATTACCCACACATTGAAATAACTTTCCAGTGCTGTGTAAAGCATTTAATATTAAAAGAACTAAAAGTTTCTCTTATATATATATATATATATATATATATATATATATAGAGAGAGAGAGAGAGAGAGAGATGTTGTAATTTACTATGAAAAAAACCTTCGGATATAAAAGTATAAAGATTTAATATATTTTTATTTGTAGATGCATACAAAACCACACCTTGTGCTAAGTATGCATAAGGAAAACAAAGAACTTATGAATAATCAAAATATTGATTTGTCTGACAAAGGCTGTCTAACAAAAATATGCTTGCGTCATCTTTAAGCATTTGAAAAGAGAGGGGGAGGGGGGGGATATGTGGAAATATGTTTGTTGAAAAGTAATTCTTCGTCTTCTCCAAGTGGATCTTATTCAAATCTTTGTGATTTTTTAAAGACTCATGCTGGCCTATATGTTCTGAACAGTTATCAAGCAATTGAATTAAGTGGGCTATAAATAATCCAATGAGCAATATGGTGAATTGTATTTTATTTGTATTCAAATAGATAACTAACTTTACATTTTGATGAATTTTATTGTACAATCACTATTTCCCTTCATTGTTCATATCAGTGATTTCGTTTGATTAAAATAAGGCGGAACATAGATGAAAGGAGTTTTACGAGTGATCATTTTAATAAAAAATTAACAGAACTATGGTTTCACAAATTATGAAAATCAAAGGCATTCAATTTGATTGAATTACTAAATACTATTTTTCAATATATATGTATTATGGTTCTTAAGCAGATAATTTAGATACAGATATCTCAGAATGTCCTTATATATATATATATATATATATATATATATATATATATATATATATATATATATATATATATATATATATATATATATATGCATATACATCATATTGCGATTAAAAAGTAATGTGAAAGACTATGAAGTATTCCAATTATTTTAAGTGTTACATCATATAGCAATCTTATTTCATAAATGAGCCCTTAATTCTTGTAAATAGTTCAGTTCCGATATTTTTTTTTCTTTTCAGTTATAATTTTTCATTTAATTAATCAAGTTGAAATTTGAAACCAAAATATTTATATACTCACGTGCTTGAATTAACGTGAAAATACCATCGACAAAATAAATTTACAGAATAAACGTGCATAAAAACAAGATATTGACAATTTCTTACACGTTATTAAAAAAGTTGAACAAGTTTTCTAATACTAAATATCTTAAATTAAAGAGTGTAGTTACTTTTGTTGTTTATATTTCAATGTATTTTTTTTTAAATCCCTGAATTCGAAATTCCCGATTTTGTGTGGTTTTATGTAGGAATGTTTTTAAAATAAAAATATATCCTTCATAAGGGATTTAACAGTTTTCTTGCATTTAGGAACATTCATGTGATGATTAATTTCATATAAAACATTAATCTTTATATAAGTTAAATGTAGACTTATTTGCGCTTATTCATTGAATAAATCTAACGTCCTCAATTACCCCTTTTCTATAAAAACACAATTATATTATTTTGTCATGGAAGCAGCATCTTTTTATTAGTTTCTAAAGAATGTAAAGTGCATCTATTTCCGGACCTAAGAAAAAACTTTTGCTAAGGAATGTAACAATTCTAATGTTCATGGTTTTTGGTTTAAGGTCATAATCTAAATTGAGTGATATTTGTAGTAAAGACTATATTGAACAGTAGTATTCAGTAATTCAATCAAATGGAATGCCTTTAATTTTCTATTCAGTTTTTTGTTCCGTTAAAAACATTTATTTGGTAATCCACGAAAATTTTATAAATTGTAAAAAAAATACACACAAATTATATACAGAAAACAGAGTAAAACTATTCAGGCAGGTGCGAAGACACATTAATGAACAATATTGTTATTGCTATATGACGTCATTCGTTTGATACACTTTGTGACACCCTTATAACATAAACACATCCTTTCACAAAATTTATTTTTGGAAAAAGTTTATAAACATAATAGTTTATAAGAGTATAAATATTAATGGCTAGAGGAAAGGGGGGAATGGCTAGGCAAATTAATTTGTTGGTAACTATGCGGTTGGAGGTAAATATTAATCTATTAATTACAAGATAAGCTTAAATAAGTGTTTTAATAAAATTATACTGAAGCTCTTGAGGACTCCAAATACATAAATCATTTTCTAGGGTAATTTTATTTATTACAAAAAATCGATTAAGGGATGCGATAGCCATGCATGTTAAGGCGTGTCTAACTCTCAATGTTGGGGGTGCAGGTTCAAATCCCGAGAGGGGATGGTCATTTTTGGTTAACCTCATTGATATGATCCTAGGTTCGATAGACTAATTTTAATGCTATAATGCTTATTTATATCCACACGGATGTAATTCTATAGAATCATATAGGCAAAAAAATCGATAAGGAACAATATTTGATTAATTTACATTTAATCCCTATAAAATTGACTTATTTCAGATTAAAATGATTTATACAAAAAGCGATACCGGCCATCTCTTTCTTTTTTTCAATCTGAAATAAATTATTATATCTCATATTACCAATATTTTGGCTCTTTTTGGGCTGTATTTGTGAGGAACTGAATACGAATTATAGCATCAAAATAACCCAATCGAACCTAAAATACTTTTTTCAACGAAGAGATCAATAAGAATCTCCGAGATTCAAACCTGAACCCTCAACATTGAGAGTTCAACACACTATCCTGAACGAACGAGCTCAATTTGGCCTATATCCATTTTGAACGGGGGGGGGGGGGGGTGTTCAGTACCATAGTTTCCAAACATAATTCATGTTTATATCAATAGAGATAGGAGGGAAAAGATACTATTTTTAACGTGATTGTTTGAACGAAAAGGAGAGTGAATAATAATAAAAACTCGTCGGCATTATATATTAAAGTATCACTTTTCTCGCAGCTGTTGAGGAGTGAACATCAGCAATTCAAAGGGTTTAACATCAAGGTCTGTATAATAAGGTCGGGGAAATTCAAAAACAAACATGTAGCAGTGTTACTACTCAATGACGTCACTGGAGAACGATTATATCTATCTCTATATATGTATATCAATCAATCTCTCTATCCATCTATAACTATATATGTTTGAATGAGTGTGTATAAATAAATAAATAATATATATATATAATAGATAGATAAATTCTATATATATATATTCGTTCTCCAGTGACGTCATTGAGTAGTTATACTGCTAGGATTACATGTTTATTTTTGTATTGCCCAGACCTTATTATACAGTAGACCTCCCAAAAAAACCACTTTTTTAGTTCTTTTACATATACCCAGCGATTCTGGTTCATTTTTTGATGCTGAAAAGGAATATCTAATTTAAAAATTTCAAGCATTGTTAGAAATCGGACGTCACTGGGTTCAAAGGTTTCGTTATGAAGCAAAACTTTTTTGTTATTAGTTATTTTGAAAAAAAATAGTTTTACTAACTTTAGCTATGATCAATTTATAACTTAAGATTTTTTTTGCAAATTTTCGTCAAATAATATTTAGTGCCAATAAATGAACATATGTGCTGACGCATCAACCATTTTTTAAATAACAGCTCGTACTAGGGTTCTTTATAGTTTCAAGAAGGAAAAATAAAAAGAGGGTACTCATGTTGATGTTTTTAAGTTATCTTTTAAATACAATACACTCCACCGCCACACTTGGTACCTCACTGGTCGGAATGTCTTCTACGCACTGTTTTCCAACCTCGTTGACGATGTTTCCAAAAGAAAAATTGCCGACGCAATGATTATGCCGGAGAACACAGCTTGTGAAGTTCCGACGGGTAAACCAAACCTACCGAAGATTTCTCCTGAGAGCAATCTTGAAGACTTCGTTGACAGTGAAACTTGGAATCTTAGCCGGGTAAACATTCCTTTGATAATGTAATAGGCTATGATTAATTTACCAAAGAATAACAAGAATTTTACACCAAATGCCACCACCTATATCTCATTGAGTGTTTCTACCTTCAGCTTACAAACATCCATCAACCTTCTTGGAGCTTCCGGTCGCACAATGGGCTTCTGATTCAAATTCATTGAGTTAAGCGGCATCGTTACTTCTCTTCAAGTTGTCAATGACGCGGCAGAGAGGGTCGTCAAGTTTGGGTCTGACTTTACTAAAGTGCTGACCAAGAGCGAGAAACAGCGTCAGAACATTCTTCAGGCTGTTGAACTTTCACGTCGTGCGTTTCCTCACGCAACCCGAAAGTGTTTCAATCGTGTCAACGCTACCAGCTTTGTGATTGAGCTGATGGTATTTTCTGGTTATGACGCCCGTTAGATTCATTTACGGAATTCATAGTTCAATCCATAATTTTTTGATTGTCGAATATGAGCATATATATATATTTATTTATTTATATAATAATAATATAATTATATATGTTAAACAAAATGTCTATTGGCGAATTCACGAGATTACCATAGTGCACATTTCCATTGCAAGACTGCATTTTGAGAAAAACAAAAATTAAAAGAATTGGTATCAATACTGATGAGAGGGATTCAGAGGGAGTAGATTGGGATTCGATGGGGAAAATTTACTATCATTAGTCGTTTTAAAATCGTATTTAAAAGAGAACTTAAAAACATCAACATGAGTACCTTCTTTTTCCTTCTTGAAACTATAAAGAACCCTAGTAGGAGCTGTTATTCAAAAAATGGTTGGTGCGTCAGCACTTATGTTCATTTATTGGCACTAAATATTATTTGATGAAAATTTGCAAAAAATTTAAAGTCATAAATTGATCATAGCTAAATTTAGTAAAACTATTTTTTTTCAAAATAAGTAATAACAAAAAAGTTTTGCTTCATAACGAAACCTTTGAACCCAATGACGTCCGATTTCTAACAATGCTAGAAATTTTTAAATTAGATATTCGTTTTCAGCATCAAAAAATGAACCAGAGTCGCTGGGTATATGTAAAAGAACTAAAAAAGTGGTTTATTTTGGGAGGTCTATTATACAGACCTTGATTAATATCATCCGAAGTAATACTTATTGTCTATTCCCACGGGCCTTGATGTATGCTATTTGTCAATTCTTTAAATTGAGTACTCCAGTATAACATGCTATTATTAATTAAATAAAGGAACTGCTCATACTGAGGGAAATAATGAAGGTTTATTTATATCTAACTATAAATGGATCATCACTCTGACTAAGACATATATAATCATAAAGCAAACTACGCTACAAAATAAACAAAAAATCATTTTTTATGTGACTTTGCAAGAAATCCATATTTTAGTATCTTAATATCAAATAAAAATGTACGAAAATATTACTTTTACGAAAATATCGGCCTTACCTATTGTTATGAGCGTCCCGGGTATATGCGAGGTTCGTGACGCCCTGATTGGTATACTGAGGGGAGTTTCCAGAGGGTGGCGGAGCCCCTCCAGGGCTCACCATGCCCACATAGGAACCATGTACCATTCCACCGTAATTCGGAGCGGGTCGCTCAGTCTTTTTCTTCCGGGCCAGAGAATTTGTGGCCGCATTGTTAATTCCGCTACTGCTCGGATGAGTGAGACCCCCGGATCCTCCAGAGCCCGGTGAACCGTTTGTTGGAGGAATGATGCGCTCTGTGTCCATTATGGCTGCTCCCAAAAGGGTCATTGAGAAAGAAGATCTTCAAAAATGGCGGCTTGGTACAAGGCTCTTCTTTTTTCTTCTAGTTATGGTCTGTGGTGTTGATGAAGTAACTTTTAACGTGAAGATCATTCTATAAGATCTGAAAAAAATCATTTTTTAAATTTGAATTATTATTTTATATCATAAAACATCAAAATTACATATAAATATATTTTTCAACAAATTATTCTCCGATAATAACAAAATATTGGTTAAAATTAAATGGGACAGGAATTGTATTAATTTTAAATTTTATTTGTTGCTAAGACGTTCCAGTCATTTTGTAATAATGGTTTATGTGTTTTTGAATGAAATAATATGTTCGAGGGTCTGAACATAGCGAAGAATAATTTTAAGTTACAATGCATATTATTGTGGCTTTTAGGATTATCATCATATTCATTATAGTTTAAATATATTTTTACATATGCAATTTCTCACAATCAATATATTTCATTTTGTTTGTATTATGATTTACAAATACGCAGAATTTAGGCGTCATGCATTAATATTTTAACACATAAAAATGTGGTAAAAAACCGCTGTAATTAGTGGCCGAATGATCGTTAAATGAGGAATGCACAAGAAAGGATAAAAATAATGTTAGCTTTAAAATACGTTATAATTGTGTGCTTTAAGAGCATTCTAGAGGATCTGCAATATTACAAAAATAAGGGTTACTTTAAAAAGGTAGGAATGTGTTAATTACGGGGAGAGATGGCTTGTCCCAAACATTAATAATCAACCAACTGCATTTGGGGTGTGCATATATTTTCATCATATATTACTTAAGGGTCAGCATGTGCTTAGTTGGAGTGGAGCAAGTGAAGTGAATCCTCAACGAATGTTTATCAGTCAAGTTTGAATCCTCAACGAATGTTTATAAGCGTGAAGTATAGATTTTGTTGATTTGTATAATCATGTGGATAATGTGAATATAAATTACAACTCAACTTAAGAACAAATTAGAACACCATGGTATATACATTTATAATGTAAAGTAAGGAGTATTCTTAAAGTTTATTAAATTTAAAATATACATCAAATTCTAAAGGCTCATGATCACATTATACTCAAAATTGATTTCACCCTATAAAAAACCTCGGATTACTTGATTGTTTTTTAAGGCTTTGAATCATACAATACATGAAAAGACTCTTTTTCCCCGTTGTTTCAGTGTCCCCCATTATGTAAGTAACATATATCTCTTTACCAACTCTAGCCATATGGGTTATTTGTTCGAATCGCCCACGCGGAGTCGCATAAATCATATTGTTTAAAGTCTCATAATACCCCTGATGATCCCACGTGGGTATAACGAAGTAATAATACTAATAACTAACTCCCCTTCCCCCCTCTACAAAAGAAACCAAATCGACATTTATATGAGGCATACCCACTAGAAATCATGTTTTATATATTGCAAAATAGAATGTGTTATACAAAACATTAAAAAATATATATTTATTAACTTTAAAGGTAAAAATTACTCATATTTTAACCTAATACATAGATTTCGAGTAATCCGACATAGGCTTCTAATAGTGACCTATTGATACAATACATTAATATGATGATGCCTGCATTATATAATGATTTACTTAGTTAAAAAACAAGGTACATTTTTTGGTAGCTCCAAAATTTCTTAAAGAGATAAATTTTCATCTATCTTTCCTGATTTTTTTTCAATTTTCCCCCTAGGAGTATTTACTGTTAAGCTTCTTATAGGGTATCGGAAATAGCAATTGAATGGAGCAATCCAATATGCATACACCCTGATTTTGTTGCTTTTTTAATATTTGGCCAGCAATCGGTCCACTTCAAACGTTCCTATTTGTTTCGATTAAGCTTCAACCATTTATAAATATTAGAGGGTATTCATCATTTAATCGAAGATAGGATTTTGTATTACAGTCGGGATCTGTACAATTTCGAAGTCCTAAAAAGTCACTTTAAAATAATAGATACTAACAATAATACAAACTTGATCGTAAGATCAGTAATTTTATTGTTGTTATTTACATATTTTTTACAAAGTAATGAATCAAACGAAGTTTAATATAAGTTTTTCAATAATATGCTAAGGAAAAGTATTTTTAATAAAAGACTCTTTTGCATTTTGTGACAGTTAAGTCAATTATATTGATTTTTTTCAATATCAATCTTCTCTCGGATGAATATTTACTTTTTTCCTTATGGGTGAACATGATGAATGCTGATATAGATAGGGTTTATGTATTTTATATATATATATATATTTCGATTTTATGCCTAGAGGTGGCTACAAGTTGTATTCACAATGAAACCAATAACTCATTTATACATCCATATAGTCGAGCTTCCAAAGAATAATAAAATAATAAAAGGTATGCTGAGGACCCCCTGAAGTAAGGGCCCTTCTGTCTCGAGCCATTTACCCCGGGGGGGCACTCTCTCATTGATTAAATGCCTTGGTGTCTGTGTATGAAGCAACCTGAAAACTACGTTTTCTATTTCCCCACTCATAAAGAAGAGAGAGAGAGAGAGATAATAAGAGGCTTCATCTCATGAATTTCCTTTACGATGAAAAGTGAGGATAATTTATTTATGTTTATGATTTATGAAGAAAATAAGCATGAAGGTTTTAAAAGGTATGCACAAGACACAAAAAGGGGGTTTAACTGTAAGTGGGTAGTAGGCAGGATCAGTGTGTAAGACTATAGAGCATAAAAAAGAAGGCCCCATTGTATGGCATAGATGTCAACGAAGCGTGGCTAATTTCGAATATGTAATAGGCCTTTTATTGGTTTTTCCAAAAAATATAAAAGCATATTTTTTGTAGTATCTGCATACATATGGAAAATATTCCCATGGCTATGAATGTATGCGCTTAAAAGTATGTCCGTTATTCGTTTATACATAAATTAAGTCAGAATGCTTAATATACAATGCAGCCTTTTTATATAACAAGTTATGTTTACCAAGTTTTGAGCTTATTTGTATATTGTCATTTACTGAGGAAATAAACATGCATTCTTATTCCCTTCACAACTTGCAGTCTTATAAAAAGGCTTGACATTTTAGAAGACATTTCACTTAGTGTCACAATGATGTGCGCTTCATAGTAATGTAGAGATATATTTGTTTACTTGTCAACACAGCTAGACATCTAACAAAAGAGAATTATGAACGCAAGTTTGTTGAATAATCCAATATAGAATAAGAACATATGTAACTGTTGATTTGGTTCAAGCAGTTCTTGACTTGAACACACTGGTAGATAATAAAAGCCATGTACATAACAATACTCAATAAACACTATAAACCTCTTTCACCGGCTTTTTTATTTCAAATTATATATCCATGTACTTTTTAATAGTACATTAGCATGTAGAGGGCGCTAGCTTAGTGGAAGTGCTTTCAAATGTTCAAGTTCAATGCTGAAAGAAGTTTGATTTTTGATCAAGCTCGATGGAAAGATGTAACACCAAAACAGGTATTCATATCCTAAAAGTATGGTAGCCAAATGAAATAAATAGGCGTGAAAGAAGCTTCAAAGAGCATTTAAAGCAAAACTTAAAGCATTGCATACCTAATACTAAGCTAAATATCAACAAACAAATGTATATATCACAGCATTTGCAATTATTTTGTCACTCTATATTCTCCCCGATGATTTATAACTCCTCAACGTGAAAGTATCTCTAAAAACTCCAACTCATTAAGAAAAAAATCCCTATTTACATTCCTTAGATTTCCAAAGGGTGACTTTTGTTTGTGTACTCTTTAGGTCTTTTAATGACCTCCATTTCTTTTTTATCTACCCCTTCCCCACAATCTTTAATATAATAAACCCTAGTTCTTTATACACTTAATAGAGAACTGGGCTTAACTCTTAATTAAAAAGGAAGAAATTCAACAGTAGTGCCTATTAGTACGTCATACCCTGTTTTTTTTTTTTTGTTTTTTTTTGTTTGGGGGGGGGGGATGTCTTGGACAACCCATTTTAACTATACTCAGCTTCCCGCCTAACGAGATCTTCCTTTATTTTCTTCATTAGTTCACTTTATAACATTGCTTACTTTTTCTCTTCGTCTTATCTTATATAGATTAAAGGATTGAAAACAATAAGAGGAAACATTGAAGGAAAAAATAGATATGAGCACAACACAGTTGATGTAGGTTTGTAAGTATGCAAGAATGTCTTTTTTGTTTGTATAGGTTCCTCAAAAGGGTGTTTTTTTTTTTTCAATTTACTCTTACACTATTTTTTTCTTCTATTTTTTAATTAAAAAGCCTGGAAAAACACTACACAGGGCTTGTAAGAGAGCCAACACCCATTAATTAAAAGATTGTTTTTATTATTCGTTTAATAAGAGGGAGGGTCATCAAAGTCAATAACAATGCTTATTAGATAGCTGTCTTTAGTTGGACACACAGATAATCATACTAAAGTTATTTGGCTACTATCTGTTAGTAAAACAATCTTTAAAAAATGAATCTACAAGTGAATGGTGGTATTTCATGAATATGTTTAATACATACAAAAAAATGTTATGTGCAAAACATGAAGAACGTCAAATACAAATCAACGCATCTATTTGTAATTGTTTTGAAATACAAAACTTCCACTAAATATATACTCTTTTAAGATCTAATTACCAGCACCTTTAGAATATAATAGAAAATATAGCCTTTATTACTTATAGAAATTACTGAAAGCATTTTAAAAATATAAAGTCATTTTTTGGAAGTCTTGCACAAAGAACAATTACAAATATATTATTTGATTTGTATATGATGTTCTTGGGGCTTTTCGCAAATTACATTTGCTTACATTTTATGCAATAAACATACATATAAATGCCATGATAATCAATAGAAGATTCAGTTTAACGAATGTTTTTCAAATAAAATATCTTATGCTTCTATAAATAAGTACTATTAACTACATAAAATATCTTGTTTGTGGTATCTTAAAGCATTTAATCAAATAAGCTCCATTTTTGGAAGACTTGGAATTACAACAATTACAAATAGTGGATGCTTTGATCTATATTTGTATTGTTCTTTCATTAGTGCAGTACTTCGGCCTTATAAGAAGTGAAATACAAAAATAACATAAAGAAACACAGCATGTCAATAAATATGTGGCTTGCTGATTTAGCATAAAAAATTGTTGATAAATGAGATCCTCATAAAAAACCTTGCTTATCAAACATTTTTAGGACATGATGCCATTTTTCTTTTCTCTATCTTCTTAAAGCATCATAAATTCCTAATCTTTCAGCTTCAAAAGATCTATGCTATAGATCTATATAGTATTAGTAATTTACATTATTGCCCTATATCTTTACAAAGCAGTGCTTCTGAACAAAAAAACAAAAATACATGGATGCTATCACTGGATTCATCATGCCTGGTTGGAATGCTTTAAAAATATTATAAGAACTTCTTAGCAAAGAAGAAGAAAATATTATTTCTTAGAGTAATTCATTTCGCTACGGCACTAAGAAACACATGCTCAGAATAAGAAAAGGGGTAGCGGTATATTGTTTGTTAAAAATATATATATTTTACATGCGCTAAAAATAGGAATCAATTGGTTAGCTTGCTGTAGTCATGGATACAAATGAGTAATAGATTAGATTTGAAAGTATAATTACGTGCTTTTTTTCTTCTTTTTAAAAACTCATTTTCCTCACATCATAAAGACTACAAAGATACATTTGCTATATGTATATGTACTTGCTATATATATACTAGCTCTTCCTTTGACACAGCAGGGGTCCGACAAGGGATATTTTTTTTGCTCAGTTCCTATTTATATTTGAAAAGATATAACAGATACATACAACCAGTAGTATGACCTATGCTTATAGGAAAGTTTGTATACACGATAAAAGAGGGAAATCATCATTAGTTAAAATAATAGTTTGAATGTGAAGAGTTCCCCATCATCGAAACATTTATTCTTTTAACAGTAGGCTTTAAATGCCTACAATACATGCAACTGACTTTGCAAACATGAAAAATGATAACTAAACTATAAATAGATTTTCTGCATTATGTAATGATTTGTGTACATATTTTGTTCGTAAAACTATGGGATAATTATAAAATAAAATAATTAATAAACGAGTACATTTTTAATAGTTTGTCAATAAAACACACTGATTTATTAGTAAGAAATACATTTATATTAAGTGATTCAAGACTTTATTTACTTTTTAGATTCAAATGGTTTGTTCAACTGCCCTTAGTGTCAACAAAATAGATGTAAAAAAGTGTAAAATATGAAGACTCACGACGGATATATTAAGTCATTAAAATATATTTAATGTTTATGAACAAATTGAGACACATGAGTAGGAATATTTATATGTGTAAAAAATATATATCAATATTTATACATCAACCATTGACAGATACAAATTCATAACTTCAACCTTATAGTTGAAGTAAAATAGTCATAGTTTGCACAACAATGATGAACTTTAATATTTGCTTCAAGCCTTTACAATGATAAAGAATCAATAAAATATGGGAATACATGCCCTAGGAAATCAATGGAGTCCCTATATGCAGTTACGTATATCTATCTTTATAGTACGGAAATGCCAATAGGCGAGAAAAGTATTGATGCTCATATTATTAAATAATGTGAATACATACATACCATATAAAATATACTTGCAGCAGTTATTTTTCAAGCATTTTTTTTAGTTAGTTAGAAGTTTATTACTGTATCACATTAGATATACGTATATATACACATATACAACTATTTTTTAAGCATATAATACATTATTCTTATTTTATTGTAATACAACTTACTTTTGCCTTGGTTTTGTAGATTGAATACTAGTTTGTTAAGCCTCTTCTTTAATATTTATTAAGATTTAACTTTTTTCCAGTTATAATAAAAAGTAACGAATCTTTTTTAAATAGAAATTACTTTGGACCTTATTAACCAATTCCACTATAACAGGTTATGAAATTCTCTCATTATTCTTTATATTGTTTTATTACCTCCGCCGAAGGAGGTATTGTTTTCACTGGCGTTGGGTTTGTTGGTTGGTTGTTTGTCAGCAGGATAACTCAAAAACTACGGAACGGATTCGGATGAAACTTTGTGGAGTTGTTGTTGAATGCCAAAAGAACAAGTGATTAAATTTTGGCATCTTTGAGTGCAGAATTAAGATGCAAAATGAGCTAAATACTAATAAATATTTCAAGTTAGCCTACTCTGCCAATAGATGTCGCTGTGCTGTGAAATCGGGTGCCGGGAGCGTCTTCCTCTCGGAATTTCCGTCGAGGGGAACCCTCCCCCGTCCCTCTACGCCGCCCCCAGTCGTGAAAAATCCGCCTCGGAAGGCTCATAAGGACCCCGTGACGGCGGAGGTTTGCACTCTCTGAGTGTATATATGCCTCTAGTTTATATATAGTATGAGCATAAAATACAAGAGTAAGTATATATTATTTAATGATGAAATGTAAGTTATTAACCTAATAAGCTGTATATTTTTTGTTCTTGTTGTGAAAATACTTTAAGAAAAGGCCATATAAATACATACATTATACTTATATCAGCACAAACCAAGAAGATTAAAGTATTTGTTCATTAGCAACTCTAAGGAAAATGCATTAAATAACAAAAACGTTTTTTTGGGCCATAAACTATTGTTCAATCGATGCAAAAGAAAAAATAAATACTTGGACGGATTGTCAATTTTTCTCTACGTAATCTAATTAATGTCTGGTGCGTCTTTTTATGGTTGATAAGAGCCGACATCTGTTTGCAAAGAAAGGCCTCCAGCTATGCTAAGCATGTTTATGGCTTTGATAATGAGGAACGTCTCGACTCGGATAGGCAATTAGTAATTTCAAAGAGTGAAGAAGGAAATGGAAGGGTTCTTTTTCTCATGGAGCATCGTCCTAAATGAACATTCATATAATATGTACAAATAATTCATCTTAGAAAATCAAACTGCTGGGAAGACATGTGCTGGTCGATGAGGCAGTGATATATTAAAATAAAAAATAACTTTTTTTTGTAGTTTAGAAGGAGAAAATAAACAAATAAATATCGTAAAAACATCCGACTTCATCCAAAAGTTAATGTTAAAAGTTAATTTTACGATTTCTATTCAATACTACATAAAATAACTTCTGTTTCCTATTGACCAATCAAAACTTACTTAACATGAATAAATTGACACCCAATCACCAAACTTCAACAATGAAATAAAAAAATAGGATATAATAACGAACTCCAGTCCCTTTGTATGAACCTATTTAGCGTGACGTCATAAGATGCCCTTGTCAAAGAGGAGCATGGATATGACTTGTCATCTAATGAGTGAACGCGGAGTCACTAAAAAATTAATAATGTACATTGACCAAAGAATAATGTCCACCATAGCCTAGCTCACGTTATGCAGTACTAAATAACTGAAGAAAAATTGTTTGTATATTGATTGAGCTCAAGAAATAAATACAAAATCAACAAATTTGTCGACACACCAATTCCATTTAATAAAAATGAAATATATTACCCGATTTGCGTCTCATGACAGATATATTTTTAAAGGACGTGGTGTACAAAAGGTAGCATTAATGAAATATCTCAGTGGGGGTAGCCGGGGACTTCAAAATACTTTTTCACCATGAATGAAAAAATTGTCTACTTATGATATTTGTATGATTGTGTTACAGACAAACAATGAGAAGAGTGAAGGAGGGGACCACTCTGAATCAAGATTCTATATGCCTACGTGAAGATACTTGTATGCTCATATATACAATCTTACCTACGAGGTGCGTTTAAAAATATTCTACTGTTTTAGTGCTCAAGGACATACTTATATTATATTATTTTAAGATCTATTGACAAAGCAATTTTTTTTACCTCCACTTTGATTTCATATGTTTTAGTTTGATGTAGCTGCAAGTTGATCAGCCATTGTATTCAAAATAATACTATTATAATTACATCAATTTTTAACAAAGGATTCTTATATTATTTCCAGTTTCAAAAGCCGGTTATAAGGTTCAATTGTATTTCAGAACACGAGCTCAAATATTGTTTTTGTGTTTTATCTGCTAGGAGAGCATGATCTATAGAAAAGTAATGCCAACCAGGATTTTTTAATGATATATCAATGCTTATACACAAATTCCTATTTTTTTATAACTCCATCATAAGGATAGTAGATTAATAGATTCCCTGGAATGTATGTTTAAATACACTTCATATTTTCATAGAACAGCTGTCATGCATGTTTTGCCATTGATCCAAACATACTAATCAAAACATGTGTTATGATCATGGAATTTGTCCCTTCTGAGTATTCATCTCCGTATGAGCTCTCAACCTTCATTTTACCTCATATTCCTGTATATACATCATTTGTATTATTTTATTATTTCTATTATAAACAAAATTTCAACTCCATTCTATCTTACGCCTTGCACAAGAAATAAAAGCATCCGAAGCCGAAGTCAGTCAAGGATTTCTTTGTATGGGTAGCAATCGGGGGAATATAAGTTGGAGTTGTCTGGAAGGCCGTGGCGACAAAAAAAAGTCAAATGCATCCTGATACATGAATAATAAAAGTCATAAACAAATAAGAACATTATAAATGCTGAGATTCGACAAGCGCTTTTAATCACTTTCCCCACTGATTGTCATTAACTGTCTTGGTAATGTTTGAGCAATAATCGTCTCCTGGGTTTTTTAGCAAAATCATATTCATGAAACGTATGCATATGATATACATATATATATATATATATATATATATATATATATATATATATATATATATATATATATATATATATATATATATATATACATATCATAGCACAGAGCCAATGAAGTGTTTCCTACTTTTCTCGAACGCACCCCGTGATGAGTAACATATATTATTTGAAGCAACTATTTCAAGAAGAGGATAAAAACAACCATAATTCATATTTCACCAGGAGCGAGCCAGTCAAGTTCCTAGGAAAATAAAATTAATCTTGTCACAAAGTATATCATTGAGTATTAATCATTGACACATGATACAAATCTATGCCTCTTGGTGCCTCTCATGGAGAGAGGAGCCATAAGCGGATTGGAATAACCATGGTTAACCTTGCTGCTCTACCTCCTATTATACCTCCACAAACATCCATTTATCAAGTGCATCAACCCTCATGCCATCACGAAGATCCTATTATTATTTTTATAAGCATAGATATATGGGTAAGCATTATATATTTTCATTCTTTTAAATGAATCCTTCTTAGTTTGTTTTATTCACAGGAATAATCATAATAATTATTCTAAACGAGCAAAGTTGAAGGTAAGCCCAAGTAAAAATACATGCCTATAGTTTATTTCGTGCATTGGGATTTCATATTTACATATTCTGTGTACATATTTATGTCCTCATAAACATATTTTCCAAATAAAAGCGAAGTTTTGAGTACTTTTAATATGTATATTGAAGAAAGAAATGCTGATAAATTATTTAATTTCTTTACAAATTCGGAATAAACTCATGTCGAATGGTTTTAAAAATGGTCTAAGAGTTATTTTTTAGATTCTTTTCTTTCGGTCAGAGGTATAAGATATAAGTAGGCTTTATTAGTTAAGCACATGCATACAAAGAGAGAAAAACTTATCAATTCATTGACTGAGTAGTTGATGTTTTTCTTTTCTATTTATAATGGCTAAGACTAAAAATATTACTTTTGATTAAATGTTCGTGAGACAAGTTATATTTAACTACAATATAAGAGGCCTTTTGAAAGTCATATATTTTCAAAATTTTATAATAAGATATAATGATTAACTAACAATGACTGTTTTTAATCTAAAATGTTTATCCATGTATTTTCTTTTTTACAATTGTTTGGTATTCAATACATTTGGATTTACATTCGACAAGGATGCTTATTTTATTTTATATGTAATTGTTTGAATGAAGTCATTTAACAAAAAAAATTATCGTAGTTTTTGTTCAGTTAATCAAACATAATAGGTTAAGAATTTATTTAATATTCCCAAAATACAAAATTAACTGAAACATATATTGTATAAAAAGTTTCGTTCCAAATATTTATGATTCTTTTTTTGCTCAATTTCTTCATCACTATTTTCATACCGAATTATCACTGCTGCTTCTTTCAGATATATATATATATATATATATGAATACACAATCAGCCTTCACTGATTTGCATGAGTGTTGAAAAATATATATACTATTCACACTGTCAAATCATTACTTGTGTCATCATAGAAATCATGACAATTGCAGATCGGTAAAGACGATTATAAACACAACAAGTCATCTCTATACAATTCAATATCCCACGTAGGTAGATGACAATTGAAAGATTCCTGGCCATAAAAATGTGGTCAATCTTCCCTCCCTCAAATGAATATTCATCAACTTTTTTTAAAATGCAGTACGCTATATGCAATTTGTAGATATCAATGATCAAATAAAAAAACATATTTATTGTTTATTTTTCTTCTCCTCCTTAAATAAATACTTTCCAAGGTCAATTGCTTAATAAGTAGAGGCCCTACCTCATCTTCATGATAAATGCATTATTTATACTCATTCAAGTATCATTGGGAGTCTATTTTTGATTACGCATAGTTTTAATTAAAACACAGGGAGAGTATCATACTCAATGAACATTATTAGCACTGACGGAGGTATTAACTATAATAAGCATGTCTATATAAACATCGCAATTGAATATATCTATTTATAGTATTGTGTTAATTATCATGCTAGAAAATAGGATATATATTTTTATTATTATTTTTATCAACGCACCCTTATGTAGAGATCGACCAATAGTTGATATAATAAATAAATAAATATATATATAATATGAAATTAATAGCTTTATACGTAAAATAAAACAACTCATCGTCATTTATTGTGACAAAAATGTGCTTTAAGTTCGTTACACTTTACATGTTTGAATACACAACGCCTTCTTCGAATACTTTGACAATAAACATATATATATATATATATATATATATATATTGAAAATCCCTGGAAAGTAATCGTAAATATTTGAAAAGTAAATATTAAAATAAATTATTTAGCTATTAGTACCTTTCTGTGCAAAATTTGTCGATATCGATAGCTTGAAAAGTGTACTATCGGCGCCAATATATCGGTCGACCTCTATCCTATGATCTACTTAGACTATATTGGCATGAATTAAAGAATGTCCAATTTATTTTTTTAGTCATGTATGATTATTATTTATTATTAAATATTTATTATCCATCTAATGATTGTCCTCTTATATTAATATTAAATGGATATCGATATTCGATTTAAGAAGCAATATATATTAAATGTTTATATATACTATATATATATTATATGAAATTGCTTGTCTGTTATAAAGGCATAAAAAGGAATGTTTTAAAATAAATGAAAGAGTAAATGTATGTTTTTGAGGAAGGAATAAAAGACCAAACTTTCTTAAGTACTTATAACAATAGTTTATCTTTGAACTAACTTCAGTCAAAATATAATTTTTTTGAGCAGTTTTAACAAAAGGCTTCTCGGAAATATTAAGTCTTTATTTTAGGTATGCCTATTTGGTTCGATTGTCTGCATCTTGGGGCTATGGATGAACTTTATAGCATCAAAATTATTTATCGAATCTAAAATCCTAATCTATATAATAATCACCAATCTCTGTCCGTCCGTCGTCCGTCTGTATGTCCGCACGCTATCTCCTCCCACATTTATGATCAGATTTGAACTTGAAGGTACCTATGGAATCCTTGGGTCAAGGCGGACCTAATAAACTCTTTGCAAAGTGAAAAAAAATGTCTTTGGATACACCTTTTCTGATTTTACTACCTACCTTGCAATTTATCTCCGTTTGTGTGTTTGATCAATTTTTTGACCCCCTTCCTATCAAGATATTTCAAATCTAAGCACATATTTGGACTCCTTGGGCCAAGGCAAAGGTTTTAAAACTATTTGCAAAGTAATGATACCAGAAATGAAAAAAAAATATTGGAGACATTTTCTGTGAAAACACAATTTGTTACTTTTTGCTGACAAAAGTTTTAATTTTTTTCTGTCAAAACACATATGGTTAATGATTATAAATATAAAATCTGAAGTATGAGCAGTTGCTTTATTAAATTAATAATAACCGAAGGACGAACATATGCAAGTTTAATATATCGCTCTAATGGATGTGGTCCCTTTCTTATTTTGTATGGTTTTCAAACCCATGGTCAAATATATCTTGCTTAAAGGGTTTTTATCACTTATATCTCTTCACAAGAGCCTTTTCTTTTCTTTTCCTGCAATCAATGGGTCTTTCTTTTGTCAAGGGTCGTGATATTTGAACAGGTACATAATTCGTGAGTGTCAAATAAGCATATTTGTCAGCATAGCTGATGAAAAGACGTCTTTTGATAGTTTTAAGTGGGATTTTTTCTTTGCTGACAAAGGGATACTTTTCTTTTCATAGTCAGTCAGGAAAGTTATTTGGGATTTTTGAATGTTTGATATGCCAACCTTTATTAAAGCTGTATAATCAACAATTATGAATACTTTAGACTATGATAAGATGTTATCGAATGATTTCTTTTCAAAAGTACACAAATTCTATTTCTTCTAGCAGATATCATTTGTCGTTTATTTTTAAAAATTATTATACAAAAACCGACTTCTATTCAATTGGCTCTAAAGTTATCTTAATATTTCCTTTTGCCAGTTTTTCAAAGGTAAATTGTATCTGTTGGATTAAATAAGCACCAAGAAGTTTATACAAATACTTTGCCATCACTAAAATAAGATTAATAAAAAGCAAACAATATTCAGAGATGTATAACGGTTATAATTCAAGCTAATATTTAAACGAATAAATATGTATTATTCAAATTAGTGGCTAAAATTTTATCAAGCTTTTTAATTTCAAGGCATTATATACTTTTTTAATGCTATATTATACAAAAAATGCTGTTAAATTTAAAAGTTACCTGAAAAGGTAATTATTTTTTTGTATATAGGATTGAGTTTCAAACTCTATCATAATGCTTCTGCTCTTATTTTTTAAATTATCTAATTTACAAAACAAAAGATGTAAAAAGCATACAAAATGCGCGAATACGCAATAAAAAACATACAATATATGTATATTATCCATTAATTTATAAGCTTTTAACATAACTTTCAGTAATAAAAACAAAGATGTGTACAAGAACCAAAAGAAAACCAAGGTACCAGCTACTTGAATTGAAAATAACGCAAAAAATATAGTACCGCTAAAAATACAACCAAAGTCACATCCCAAATTGTTATCAAAAGACATTCATTGGTAAAGACCGTCCATCGTTATATTCACGTTAAATGTCGGCTTACGATATACTAACTTGTGACACAATACATATAAACAGATAGTACTCATAAAAAAATTAACATGGACAAAGTCAAAAACTCTTCACTATTTTACTTTCATTAATATATAAAATGTATTATATATATATATATATTTAATACATTTTATATATAATAAGTTAGTTGACTTTGTCCATGTTTATTTTTTAATTAGTATCATGATATTAATAATTGATAAAGACACTATATCCAGGTGATCCTGTCAAAAACTTAATGCATTCTTATGATCAAAAGTTATGGCACCCTCAACACAACACATATATATATAATATATATATATATATATATATATATATATATATATATCAACTTTCTTTTTCCTTTCTGCATGTCCAAAAGAAAAACTTCTTTCCATGATCATAATTAACTTCCAATTTCCACCCACACAGACAACAACACATTTGGCTGCCAGGCAGACACTCAGGCTGGCAGTGCATATAAAACTTTAAATAATTTGTTATTCCTATGCATAGATGAATTTGAGGGTGGGTAAGACAGATAAATAAAAATGCCTTTTGGGCTCCACCAAAAATATATACACATATGAAAAAAATAATAATACAAACATATTTGTTTTATGCTTCCTAAGTTGATAAGATATAAAGTCAACAAGCTAAAGAAGCACAATTGTATATCTTATCGGTATACTAAAAAATAAAAATGGAATATTAGAAAAAAGAAATATGAATAAAAATATATAACTTGGTCATCAAGTATTAGACTTCCGAATAAAAACATTAATTATAATAAAAATAGGAACAAGAGGAGTAAACGGTACAACGTATCGAATTAAATATCGATGAGTTCGATTTATTATTTTAGAATAAATATGTATTACTAATAAATTACAGCAATAAAGACTTTCATTACATCTTCAATTTAATATGAAACTCTAAACCTTGTAGAATCATACATAGCTCTAACATAACATTATAATTGGCTCAAAGAGTATATTTATTTTAATGAAAAACAAATGGAATGCTCCGGAAAATAATTTATATCATTAAATATAAGTTATTATGCCAAGGAATGAATATATAAAGAATGCAAGCTATTTATTAGAAAATTCAATATAAAAATAGACAAATATGTAATACTGAAATACCTATTTCCAAGCACATGCATTTTTTCTTGCTTACATGAATAGTCTCATTTTCTACTTACACATTGTAAGTATGTTTGCTAATAATAACTATGCCAAAAAGTATTTTTCGTCTTTTTCTCCCTATGTAAAAATCTTTTTCATTTTAACATCAACCTTTTTTATATTACCTACATATAAATTACTTATTGTAAAAAGCCACAGGGTTTTTAGGATTTCTGCTTTTAAATATGAATGATTATGGCTTTATTTTCTGTACAAGATTTAAGATATGAATGCAAACTTCCTTCAATATGATATGTGTTTAAATTCGTTAAGCTTTATTATCAGAGTGACGTAATTTGACCAAAAAATATAAATATAATAATTAGTGACTTATTTATATTCGGTGTTCTTTTTTATTATAAAACTGTTCATTAAAATATTTTTTATATGACTTTAAGATAATTTCTCCTATTTTTAAAATATATATTGATTGAACTCTATGTATTATATACAGATCCTTGTTGAACAAAAAGCGTTCTCTTTGTTATAATAAATCTAGCAAGTCCCCCTGGCGAGATAATTAAAGTGGAGAGATATAAATCTAAATTATGAGCAAGATGAAGATAAGAAGTAATCCCCATTTGAATCATTCTCAATATTGTTTCTTATATTATTATTACGTCTCAACGTGAGTTCTCATTATCTACTGTCAAAATCACGGAAATCATCCTTTTACCTTCAGCCATAATTTTTTCGCTTTCTGAATCGTGAGCATTTAAACAAAACTAGCTATCAGTTTCATATATAACGGGGCATAAAAAGAGGGTGAGGAGCAGCTTTTGGCAAGTTTTTTTATTGGATATTAATTTTAAGCACGACAACTTAATTAAAACAATGAAAACATAGTGGATATTTTTGTTACATCGTGTTAATAGAATGAAACCTGATATTTTAACGAAGATAGAAAAAAAGATCTCTTAATTTGGAATAAAACTTTACCATCATAACCATTTGTTAAGCTAAAAAAAGTTGAATACAAGGTGGGTCTGAAAATAATATATAATAATCATTATTAATTGTTTGTATTTAAAATAATATGACAGAAAATAATTTGATTGCTTAATTATTGTCATTCTGTCATTTTATTTTAAATACAAACAAATGATATATGATTTTATTATATTATTTTATTTCACCTATGAAATTATTCAGGAATGTATCAACACAAGCAAATATCATATAAGCATGTTTTAATCCGATTAATTTTAAAGACATTTATTGCATTTTTGAAAAAAAAAAATAATACTTCAGGAATATATTTTAAAGAATATTAATTTTATTCGGTGAACAATCATGTACATATTGGTATTATTTTGCCAATTTTAATCATTCTGACATTATGCATTTTCATTATACCTAAAGTCAAGAAGAATTCAATAATTGTCTTTATTACAATGCAAACATGGACAAACACTTATAAAAGATTTGTAACTTTTGTAACAATTCATTAGTTACGCACGAAAAACACGTCATTCCTAAGACGGATGGCTAAATATTTTTGGTATACTCAAAACTTTGAGAAATTACTTCAGCTTCTAAACTAAGAATAAGGTTAATTTATGGACTACCAGTTCTCCTTTTATCGAAAGCACGTAAAAGTTCATAGAAACCAAATACTTGATGGATTTTTTTACTTAAAAAGTTTGTTACAACATCAATTATTATTGTATAATTTTATTTGAAAAGACTAAAGTATATTTAAGAAAGTTATCATATTTGTGTGTCTGTGGTTATGATAGTAACGACAAAAACTCTATAATATTATACACACATATATAATATTATATATATATATATATATTGTGATATATATATATATCCTATATATATATATATGTCTATATATATATATATATATATATATATATATATATATATATATACGCGGAGGGGCTTTCCTTGTATATGGATGACGATGACGGACTCCCCATGAGTACGTATACCGAGTTAAGAAACTCAGGAATGATAGGTATTTATATCAGCATATACATTTCCTGTTGGACATACCTTAGCTCCCAACTACATATTTAGTTGTAGAAATGACTTATAGGTCATTTCTTATCTCTATACCATGTAGATACAGACATATGTACTACATACATATATGGGAGATAAACGCAATAACCCGCTGGAAAATCTTGTCGTTATATGTCTTGCTAGTAGATATAAATGATATACGACTCAAATATATCATTCACATGATATATTTTTATTTGATTCAACCCATTTCCTTCCGAATTTATATATAAAATTGAATTTAAAAAATCATGGGGGGATCCTTTGTGTTTATATCTTTGATTTATGGAATGTCCTATTAGGAACCTAATAATAAACTTATGAATAAACTATACTTCAAAATAATCTTTGTCGTCTAACACATTTTCCTCCAATGTTTTTTTAATCAAGAGTTAGAATGAAAGAGTGGAAAATTACTACAAAAATAGAAGGAAAAACTAGGTTCCTTTCCAATTCAGCTGATGTTTAAAGGAATTCAACTGTTAACAATCATTAATTCATATGATCAAAGGCATATAGATTCATTTGATAATGTGCTTTGCTTGAGTTATATATAGCTTTGACCCCTCCTTCCAATTAAGCTCTTTGTATTGTTTATACAATTATGAAAAAAGGGATGTTTTCCGGGGTTTTTATTTTCGAATATGAATGGCTCTTATTAAAAATACAATATTTTTTTCGCATAAAGTGTTGCAAACTAGGCTTGGGTATATATCATCTATTTACTAATGCAAATAATCGCATGATGCTGGGAGGCCATCCAATGAATGAATCTCTATGGGGATTTGCAAAATATATATTTTTTAATTCATGTATTTATGGGTTACAATTACAACAATACTTGAAAATATGTAAGCAATGCTTATCTTTGTGTAAATTCGAAAAAATGATATGATATTTGATTATGGAAATCTGCACAATAATCTATATGAAGTATTTATATATAAATGGTATGGCTTAGGAATGGAGGAAATAAGATTAACGAGTTCTGTATCACATGATTAGTTACTCGCCTAATATTTTGGTTTTGCAATGATATGGATTCGGTAGCGGGCCAAAATGCTAAAAATAATTGCCACATCATCTTCTGAAGCTATCAGATCTTTTTGAAATCGCAATGACTGTGTGTGATTGACTGTATTTTCAAACAGTAAATGGTAGAGGCTGA
>CP045896.1:8828591-8872886 GCA_013387185.1 Caligus rogercresseyi
ATAATCATAGAATGTTTTAGTCATTTGTAATTGTCTAATTCCTTTAATTAGATTATTTGTGCTCTATAAGGGATATTGTAGGGAAAGAGGAGAACTGACATTGATATATGACTTTTTTATTGGATTATTATTTGGTATACTCACAGTATTATAATTTGTTGCACTTCATAAGTATTTCCTATTTTTTGGACTAAAAAAATAAAACTTAGGGGGATAATGTTTAAAGAGTGTCAATCTGTGATTAGTATAAGGCGTATTTTCTCAAAGTTGTTCCCCTTCATAAACATTCATGAGTCTTTGCTCAAAAGGAAATGTTTCTCATTAAGTTCTGCTGGACATTTTCGAATTATCCTTATAATCAATTAAGAGAGCACATCAGCTCAGTGCTGTGTTCAACTCTAAATGCTTAGGACGAAGGATAACTAAGAAACTATTTTTCATTTAATTATCTACCAGACTATGATCCTTCTGATTATTATTGTGGTATTGACGCTTCCATTCTTCTTGTTCTGAAGCTAAAAAAGGGATGAGTGGCTGGTGAATTATTATTATGGTCAGAATGTGAACAACGTAAATATTTTTTTGTAACATAGTGGTATTATACTTAAATGCCAAATAATAGTTTTACATGTATTTTTCTCTGTGGAGTACATTAGCGCGGGATTGAGGGCGCAGATTCATCTCCCAATAGGGGAAGGTCAAAATTTATCAATCCATTGAGAAGAACGTAGGCTCAATTGAGTAATGTTACATAAATGTAATGTTAACTCTCATTGTAGAGGGCGCAAGTTCGCCTCCTGAAAAGAGGGAAGTCAGTATTGATCACCTCAGTGAAAGAGGCTAGGCCCAACTAAAAAAAAATTATACTCTAAATTGTTATAAACTGGATAATAAGGGTGATTTTTATTTTTATTTTTCGGATTTGAGATTTTACCTTAGTGCATAGAGACCATAAAGATATAATATGTGTTTTTGTGAATTTTCGAAGAATAGATTATTTAAAAACATAATTACTTGCATATTTTTGTACGCATTAAAATCTAATTTGGAATGCTGGAGATCATATTTACAATTTGTGCCAATAATTTTAAAATATCATTCATGCTGTGAACCTAAGAGGTCGAATGGCGAAAAAAAAAATACTTTATAAGTTTCCAACATAACTTTGGGTCCACTTGACGTTATTACGTTACAAAGTAGATGAGTTTAATGCATTGAGGTGAAATCGGGGGAGTGCCCATTTTCACATCCAAAAAAACCTAAATAAAAATCACACTACTGTATAAATATGACATTTGTCAAATCTGTTATGTGAAGAGTTTAGGATTGTTACTAATAAGTTAATAGTCCTTCTTTGTAGATACACTTTTAACTTAATATATCTTATTTCCAAGCACCTTCTTGGTATTTCGATATAAAACTAAAATAAATACTAGTGCCGAAAAGAATATAGCCATTGTTTGATAGAGTTAATAACACTTTTTCACGACGTTTATATATCATCTTCATATTTTAATATAGTAGCAGGGCTGTTGGAGTTTAGAACAAAAACAATGCCGTATATGCCCAGAAATATGCTGAAAAAATTTACTATATATGCAATAAAAATATGTGAAATAATATGCGAAAAAAGTTAAATGAGCAAAACACACCTTAATATGAGGAAAAATAATGTATATTATAAATAAATAAAAATTATGTCTTGTAATTCTGGTCCATTGAAGAATGAGCATATCTTTTACATGCCTCTCTGTCAGACTGGGTTGCTAGTCAGACAAAAGAGACTTTAGTTTGGAGTGAGGCAATCGGGCGAGAATTCATTATTCTTTTGTTTTGTAGCCACGTGTGTAAACACTCTGCCTCTTTTTATGGCGCCTTGTGGGGAAGTTTAGACCCCGTAAATACTGAATATAATGTATATATATCCTCAAAATTTGTTCAAATATACGATAAATATGCCGAAAAATGCCAAATATGCGTTAAAAGGTAGTTATGCCCAAAAAGTGTATTTAGCAGATTCCTACATCCCTGTATATTAGATATTATCTGGGAAGCAAAGAGGATATCTAAGCAACCATCACGAAAGTAAATCATCTATATTTTGTTCCATTTCCATTACTTTTTTCGTGGAAGTTGTCACTAGAATGTATGGCATTTATTTTATATTACTTGTAAGCATTACCTTCTATATAATGACAAATATTTTCTAATTTATGCCCTTGTTGTTTATTGATATCGTTTTTTATCAGCTGTGTATAATGTACAATAAATTGGATCATATTAAGACGCTGTATGATTTCAAAAACTGTTTTCTGAATGCTATTCAGAAGGATATATTTAAAAAAGTATTGCAACATATTTAGCTATACAAGCTGAAACAAATCTCTACATATTGTAAAAGCAATAATATAATTGGATCTTATAAATTTGTAATTTTTTTTAATGATTTGTGAGGTCATAAATATTTTAAGAAAATGGAATGTTATAAACAGACCAGCTTGAAAAATATATTCCAGATATTTAGTTTCAAATCACTCGTTTTGCCAGAAATATATATCAATAAAGGAAGTTGTCTTGGACTAAGGCTTTAAGAGCCCATTTCCTTAGTCTATTGAAGTATAAAATGACAACTTCATCTTTATTTCTAAATAGATCCCGAGGAAATCTAGCAAATCGGCTTTCCAAATCTGTGGATCAATTGGGAAACGTCAAGTTATTATATTGTATTTTGTACCAGGTTGGCTCCACTATTAGATTTGACAACAGGACGTATCATAACTTCTTTAAACGGTACACTACCAAGATCGAAATGGCTCATTTTTTTTCATCGTCTCAGTATGCTCATTTCAGGATCAAAAAAACTATTATAAGAGTACAGTGTGTCTTATTTGCAGTGAGTTCTTATAGATTCTGTGTTCCTTCCGTCTTGGGGGAGTTTCTGGATAATTCAATAAAGGTCTGGACATTTTTTTGATACTACTGAGAGTTTTTGTTTAGTTAGTGTGTTTTTCAGAATGCATCAGTTTCTAGTTTCTTCCTTTAATTTTAAGAATTGCACGTCCGATTTTACACCCTATGATTTCTACAGTATGTTTTACATAAAAATTAAGATAACCAATGATATCTAGAAGTAGTAGTTACTCTACTATTTTATTAATATGAATACTTTTGCTTATGTGTCTGAAGGGTGGAGGTTTGCGTTCGAAAAATATTTACAAAACTTCTTTAATAACTTATGATAAATTTATAGAACCGAAAAACTTAAATTACGACATAAATATTTGATCTGAAATGAGACCACACAAATCAATGGAACACATAATTATAATATAAAATTAAACAAATAAGTAAATACTTACAGTATAAAGTTGCTCGGTGTGTTGTTAAAAGTGGTCGAATATTATACAAAACTTCATCCCAAAAGTAGCAAAATGATAATACTAGCTTTTCCTTAAATCTTTATAGATATCCTTTAATATAAAAATATATAGGAAATAAATTTTCATATTTTAATGTAAAATAAATTTATTGAATAAATGAGTATAGTTCACTGCAGTTGTACTCTTTTGGACCAATACACATAACATAAACCCAATCTATACTACTTTCAAAAGATGAATCAAAAAGACCTTCTCCTATCGAACCTTCGCACCCATATTTCACGTCTTGAGTATGTTTCACTTAAGTTGCAAATCTTTTTGCCACAACAGTACAAAAGTCTACGAAGTCATATGGATAATTCCATGAAAAATCAATTATTAACATGAACATTTTATATATATCCAGTAGTACTTATTGCATAATAATAGGTCTTTCAATCACTATTCATTCAAAAAAAGGACATATCCTTATAGAAAGCTATATATTGATATCGTTGATTGATGATAGAGTGATTGAATCGGTTGAAGTCAAATTCATACTTATAAAGTACATATTGAATTTACAATATAATTTTATTTTGTGGATGTGCCAGAGGATTACCTCATAAATTCAGAGTTAAATTAAAATATATGTTAAGAAACTTTTTGTAACGAAATTCTCAAAAATATATTTTTCACTCGCCTAAACTACAAAAGTGTCTCCTTACGTAGGCACATGATGGATAAAATGCTATCATATTTTTTTTGCTTAATGTATAACCGATCCTTCCTTCAGCGGAAGTTAATCTGGCATCATTTGTTAGAAGTGTAATTAGAAAAAAGTTATTTCCAGTTGTTTTTATTATATATTTAGCGATAAATGTAAAATACTGAATTTTTTATATGACCATTAAATTTAAATTAAATATATATTCTAAAACTAATACTTTCAGCAAACACATTAATGTTTCACAATGGGTATCAAAGTAATGATATAACTATTATATTATTATATATTAATATAATATTATCAAACAAAAATCTATTGATTTTGAGAGATGCAATCTTTTTCATATATCTTGTAATCGATCATGACTTTTTTTTGAAAATGTTTCGAATTGATTTATTTACTAGAATGTATGTAAATACAGAACATGATATTTAACATTGCAAGTTTGAGCTTTAATTATACATGTTTGAACGTTTTGTAAATGATTATTTCGTTTCATAAAAATTATCATAAATGACTCTTTATACCAAAAAAAAAACTAATCAAGAAAGATAATTTAGTTCATACTTAAGGGGAAAAGGTATAACTGATTGTATGAAATCAATGAACCAATACATGACTATCAGAAAATATAACGCTGATAATAAGCTCACAGGATGAAGAGCATTATTTTTTGACAAAGGCTTAAAATACAAAGGCTCACAATCTTCGTTTGTCCACAGGTAGAACCTAATTCTCCATGTATCCATGGGAAGAAGAAAATTAAATCGAACTTGTTGATGTTGAAAATGCCATAGGTTCTGATATAACAATCACCTTAAACCATTAGTCTTCTCTTTCTTCATAGATATGTGTAAATGTACGTATAATATATGTTAAAATATCCCAGTTTAGACCTCTGGGATCTTGCCTTGCGGAGGCTTGGATCCGAAGAACGAAAAAAACTACATAGATCATGAATTAATTAGAGGAAACCTAAAGTATTAATATTGATGGTTTATAATTTCTTTATGATTTAGCACGAGCATCATTAAGAAATAATGATAATTTAGAATCCACTGAATACGACATGGAATTGCAATAGCATGCCCTAAATCAGACCACTATACGAAGTTCCCCATTGACGTCAGGAGCCGTTAAATGATCTTAAAATATTTCATGTTCATATATTTAAATAACGTTGATGGGTCCATAAACGAGGTGACGTTAATAAAGGATAAAATGTGTCCTAATAAATAAAAGGGGGGAAATGAATTGATAACACATTTAAACAATTCGGGGAGTTTTGAACCATTTTCCCGATTGGAGCCCTTCAGACTATGAAGCAGATGCAAAACATTGGAATTGTTATGTGGCTACGAGGGATAGTGATTATATTGTCTATATAGGAACAATCTCGTTTTATTCTCTTTTTTTTACTTTTAGAAGGCCATTCGGTTAGTGTTAAGTTTGCAGGTTATTAGGATTCAATGCCAGTTTTGTTTTGGGTTGGGCTGCAAAAAACTTCAGATCCGAAAATCAAGAGTGTCCTTCTTTGAATATTGATAGATTTACGAGAAAGGTTCAAATTGACGAACAATCTACAAGAAGTCAGGAGGTTGTATGAGTATATATTGCGCCCCTTATTACATACAAGATTAAATATATCATCAATTGGACAATCCTTCCACGATGAACGAGGGTATGAAGTAGTCTACCATTTAGTCAGAAAGGAAATACATTCCAGGAAAGTGCAATAAAGTAAAATATGAAACTCTATAGGTTCTTGTAGGGGTATTGGAGGACAAAATCGTTAGGATCCTAAAGAATGGATGATCAAGAAGGAGGGAAAATTACACCCTTACACGGAATTTCACCTTATTCCTCAACATCAAAATCGTTCCCATCAGCTAGCAAAATAAATTATCCAGACTTTAATGACTCACAGGATAAAATTGACAATTCTCAATCATAGTCCTTTTGGAATGAAACAAATAAGAGACTTTTAAACGATCATATATTTTATATTTATAGTTATCTTAAAAGACATCCCAGTAAATGAGGAATCATTTAGGGATAAGGATTTTAATTTAATAGAAGAAGATGTTGATTAGATCATTCAACTTTATTTAAATGGTCAATAGGGCAATCAACTATATATAAATCATATTGCACCTAAAGGTCTCAAAAGTGTGGACACATATTTATAATGAGAAAGAGTAAATAGGCCCCAGTCTTGTCAGTGTAGATGCCATAAACGAGTGAATACTAGAGACTATGACTTATCAAGATATTGTTATGGATAGACAAAATGTATTTCTTGAAAGTTCATCCAAAAAAATTGCAGTTGGTTACGGAGTTTTCTCGATTTTTTGATAGTCAGGTTGATGATGATCCCTGTATCCACAGATATGCGCAAACAAAACCATCATTTTATAGCTTAAGGCGTTCTTTTATTCGATTAATATTAATACATACCTACCTGCATGGAATAGAAGTCTACTTAAAGGATGTGTAAACTAAATGAATGTATTTCCATCAAAAGAGACTAACTCATATATAAAGGATAACATTCTTTTCTCTGAATTCATGTGTACTCCTTAACAGCCCAGAATGAAATTATTATACCTTCTTGCGCAATGCCAACTGAATTTTATTATTATTGTCGTTCCTTTTCGTTCCACCAATAATGACCTTTCATAAATATCACCTTTTTCTAACCGTAACTATAACCAAGTCCCTTTGTCTTGCATCACTGATGAAACTTTTAAAATGTATCCGTTTCATTTCTTTCTAACTGACCCGGTACTTTTTTTCAAGTTAAGAGTTTTCAATATACATTGAACATTATAATTTAATTATCTACATACATTCAAAACATTTTTTTCTTCATAAAAATATAAATTTCCTCAATGTTTATCATTGTTAATTAGTTATTAAAAGTTATAAGGAAAAACACAAGCTTTTTATATATTTTTTCATTTTAATACAACAGTATAGATTGCTAAAGCATCGTCCCCAATCTTTAAAGTACAACATTTACTCAATAAATCTATTTATGCTGAGTATACCATTTTCTTTCATAAATTTATTTGGGCACCCATAGCAAATTTAATTATTAGAAACATGAATATATGCCAACCCTTTTTCGAATAGAGGGTCTTTATAAATATACTTACAACTTTTGCAATATGGTCATAAATTGTGGAAAAGTTAATATTTCCTCCGAAAATGTAAAGTTGATTAAATTTCTACTGTATACATAAGAAATTGGATAAATAAAGAAAATACTATATTACTACATTTACATGTTCTCTGTTGAGTTAAGTTTAAGTCGTCCTCTACTTGTATTTTGGTTGAGGTGCAACCCATGTATTTGAAAAATATTCAAATTTGGAATATTGAAACTTTATCACATTTTTTATTTTATTTCTCTTTCTTTTTGTGTAAAGATTTGATATTCTAATATTATATAATGATTTATTCTGGAATAATTTTACAAAATTCAGCGCAGGGGAGCTAGACTTTTTTTGAATTGAGATCTACTTTTCAAATTACAAATATATAATACCAAATTACTATTTATTGTGTTTTATGTTTTTGGTTCATTTTACACTTAAATAAACATTTTTAATTGTTTGTAACTACCTTTAACAAATAAAAACTTAATACATTTTTGAAAAAATGTAGCTACACCTGATATTAACCTAACCTAAATAACTTTTCATTGTATTTACATTTGATGACTCCAACCTTTATGCGACAAAATTAATTTATTACGTTTTTATGATTAATGCTTTATAACTATATGGAAGCAACTAATTCTCTCCAATGAGATTGACCACAGAAAACATCAAGGACTTATATGAAGAAACACAAACAGTAGCTCAATCGCTCGTTCTTTTTTCATAATTACGACAAAGTATATTTCTAATAGGAATTGTCCATAAGATTTTACATATTCTACACGCAGCAAACAAAAAGAAAACAGAAATTCCATTGGGTCTGGACAAGCTTCTCGACCGGACTTTGGCTATTTTTATTATTTTCCAGTACATTATTTAGCTCCTGAATCCCCTTTTATTATGAGTAAGTCTTCAAAAGTTCTAAAGACGCCATTAAACAGTATTAAATATACTTTCTTATATATTTAATTTGCGCTTACGAAAGGCTTCTGATTTTACTATTATGAGATGAAAATAAATGTCATAATTATTGTTATGGCGGAAGTGTGTTCTTTATTGCAAGTCATAAATTATAAAAACACTGTGTTGGCCTTATATTATGGTCATAATCAATTTGAGACATCCTTTAGAAAAAACACAACTACAAAATAATTTTCATAACCATGTTCACCAAATTGAAAATACTTCATGAGAACTATTTATATATCGAAAATAATATTATGTAATATATGGACCATTCAATGTAATTACCTTAACCTCTCTTCACCGTCTTTAACACTTATAAAACTTATAAATTGCTTTCATAATTGTTAAATAATATCATTAAAACTGTGATACTTTATTTAAAAATTTGTTTCTCAAACATTGATTAAAAAAAATAATGCTTTTCAGTCCACTTCAGCTTTTAGTTTTGTTTTTATTATGAGTATATAATCAAATGAGAAGTAAAAATGGACCTCGATCAGAATGATTATTTATATATGTGCATTAGAAAAAGGCTTTACCATAATGAGATTAAAACTTGTGGATTATTTTGCAACATAGTTAATTAATACTGCAACAACAGAGATTGCAAAGTTTTTTAAGAAATCTCTGTCATGCTATAAATTAAAATGTATATAAACATACTCTATTAACCCTAAAAATAAATATTAGACAAATAGTACGAAATTTCCTTCGCCTTATATATCTACTACTTTAGTTAAATGGGTGGAACCATTTTGATAATATTCAACTTACTGACTAAAGTTTTCATTTACTTCAATGCAAATCGAATTACTTTTGTGAAAACAAAATAAGAGACGATTTGTGAGTAGTGCAAATTTCTTTTATTAACGATTGAAGAGCACTTATCAAACCTATTCAATATTGATTTTCTACAATGTTTTCATCACTGACCGATAAAAATACTGGATGCAAAATAGACTCAATAAAGAAGAAAAGTAAAATAATGATTTTATTTGAATAATAATTATGTTTTAAGGCGTGTTTGAGATTTAAATATGTATTGTTTTGACGTTTTGGTATTCTTTTCGAATATTTTGTTGTTGTATTTTACGTTTTGAAAGGTGACTCAGGCAAAGAATAATTTTAAACTACAATGCTTATTGATGATATACACATAATTCCTTTCCCTATATATCATAAGATATTTTAAGCCTCAATAAATAATAATAATAATGAGAGATAACAATTATATGGCGAAATATTTATCCTTAAAGACCATGAAACAACAATGAGATGGAAGGATTTATTGTTATTCCTTCAACGGTCAAAATCATATATGATGTGACTTCTTAAAATGGGGCGTGGGCCTATTTTTCGAAAATACAAAAAACAAGCGTTTCCTATACTATGAAATATGTTCAACATTTTTATAATAACAATTTTTCGATCAACTCGCTGGAAAAGGCGCCTTTGAACATTTAATCACTCTTAAGAACCCGTTAAGTGGTGTTTCTTTTTTATAGGTGAATTGTTTTAGAGAATTATTTTTAAACTATAATGTTTATTTATATATAGTTAATGTATGCAACCTCTCTAAATAAATAAGGTCATTGGAGGGGGAGAGGGAGGTAATCTTACTACAATATGTATTTTTTCTATCCTCAAAACGTTTCACCCAGTGGGGCAACAATTTAATGTCGTCATGGGTCATCAAATAACTCTTCAAGTATATATTTCCCCCATTCTCTATTGAGTATCCATTCATTACTAAGATTGGTTGTTTTTAATATTCCATATAATGTAAGTTTATTTAGATCTGTAAAAACCTTATGCCCTTCTATACCATGGTTTTCAAAACTAATATTTGACAAGCAAATATTGAATGAAGTCTTCCTCTGTCATAATTTTTAATTCAACCTGTGGAATCGCTGACGGGTGCAAATTCACGGCTCAATTCCAAATCTCAGCAGACCTCATCAAATTTTGTTATCCTTGCAATAACTGCGGTTTTTTATTTAATAATACATTATACGCCTTCGGGGATTGTTTTCTACTGAAGACGATCCAGCAATTTACTCATCTAAACGTTTGTGGTAATATGGACTTAAATTCGAACGTGGTTAGAGCTACAATTCTTTTTGGAGCATTCAGAGAAGAAAGAAGATCTTCCCTCATCAAAAGGCTGTTAAATTTGCACTGCTCAACATAAGAATCATTAATTGCGAAGAGACTGACAAATAACTCTTGTATTCGAATCGAAGACCTTAAAGCAATTATGATTAGGCAGCGGCTCTTTATTCAGCCCTCTCAATAAAAATTCCCAATTCATCTGCGACATGGGCCAGAGATTTGATTAAGTTTATTCTTTCAAATTCTCTCAAATACTCAAACTCATCAAATTGACAATAAGACGACATCAACGTTTTATATTGAATAAGAAATATTTAATTAATAAGTCATTTTATATTATGGCTTTATCTTTAGACAGTAATTTTGAATTATAATGTTCATTTATGTTTTGTTTTAACGGAACTGTCTTGAGATTGTTTTTTTTATCTTCTACTTTTTAGTGCGTTCTTATATTTTTACACTGTATGGATTTTAGCTAATAAATAAACATCTTAACCATTAAAATAAATTATATAAGTTTATGATAACAATTACATTCAAAATGTAGAAAAATAAATGCTCCATGAATATGTATTGAGACTTTTAATGTTTGAGTAAATAATATCTTTAGAGTCATAAAAGCAATACTCATTAAAAAATATTATCATTTTCAGCTGTTATTGCTATATGCCCATAAATATAGAAGGCAAACATACTTCCCCTTATTATCGTTAATCACCAATATGTATAATATCTTAGATGAACATGCCATTTATAATCATAAGATTACTTATAATAAATCGTTATAATAAATCATAATCTATCAAAACATTATTATGTTTCTCTAAGTACCATTAATAATTTAAATAATTATTTGTCAAATGATCCCCTAAATGCTCTTCAATGTTTTTATTACTATTATGTTTAATGCAGTGTAGTATAAATTTCATGATAATGTTTTACACTTTGTCATGCTTTTCAGGTCTTCAAGGACATCTTTACGGTGATATACATACACTTATGTGTATCAGGGAAATAAAAGTGTGAAGGAAGCATGAACAAACTGTGAATATACCTTTAGCATGATATGTAAAGGTATTTTTGATAAAAATGTTGCAGGAAGAAATTAAATAAAAAATAATATAGCATATATAAAATTTTGTATGTGAAAAAATAGGAATTTTTCATAATATAGTGATACTTATTTCTTTTAATGGTTAAGATATTTAGTTATTTAACCAATGTACAGTGTGTACATTTGTAAAATAAGTATGTATTCAACAAAAAAAGGTCTAATTATAGTTACATTCAAGAATACAAATAAAAACTTAATTTAAAAATGGCTGTCTTAACAATATATATATATTAGGGTTGTTCTTATTTTTCAAATGTTCGAATGTTAGCAACATTGTGAATTTTCTGTTTCTTGGTGATAAAGAAGACGACATACAAAGTTTGAACAAAATCGGTCAACATTACGAGGTCGCGCAACGAGGTCAAAGTTTTAAAAATTTAGTAAAAATATAGTTTTCCGCAAATTTCTTCAAAATGGTAGACGTTACAGACTTCAATAATAATTATTAATTTAAAGGAAATCTAATTTAAGAGATATAAGCAAATACGTACTCTCCCCAAAAATTGATCTTTTGATATGAGAATATACGATTACCATTTGGTAACGCTGTTAGTGTTACCTGGATAGCAAGAAAAAAAGAAGGGAGAGAAGTGAGGCAAAATACTCTCTCCCTTCTTTTTTTCTTTCTATCCAGGTAACACTAACAGCGTTACCAAATGGTAATCGTATATTCTCATATCAAAAGATCAATTTTTGGGGGAGAGTACGTATTTGCTTATATCTCTTAAAGTATAGCGATTTTTAGAACACCAAACATATCAAATGAAAGCTTGGTTAACCAGCTTTAATATTTTGGTATACTAAATCATGTCAATTTAATAAGTAGAGAGTTATATGTACATTAAAAAAGCCTATCTCGCGTACAAAATGACGCATATAATGGATTATAAATGCGTCAGAGACAAAGTAAAATTTTGAGAGGATACCTTGACGCAAATCTAAGAAACACATTATTATTTATTTTTTTCATAATCGATTTCTTATAGGTCAATACAGGCTCTGAATCATATGATGTAAACTCAGATTGTACTGAATTCTGAATTGATAGAATGCAACCAAGGTCATTTTTGGATTTATCATCTAAAGTTTTACTAAACTTAAAAGTACTATTTTACTCTGAAGCGAACAAGTCATCTTCTACAGGCGAGTGAAGTTAATTGATACAAAAAAGCTATGAAATAAGCTAACAATACACACTCCCTTTCTTGCTTTGTTTTTACTGAAAACTTTGTTTTATTAAAAAACATCAAACATACGTCTGGTAGTAAATTAGATTTCCTTTAAATTAATAATTATTATTGAAGTCTGTAACGTCCACCATTTTGAAGAAATTTGCGGAAAACTATATTTTTACTAAATTTTTAAAACTTTGACCTCGTTGCGCGACCTCGTAATGTTGACCGATTTTGTTCAAACTTTGTATGTCGTCTTCTTTTATCACCAAGAAACAGAAAATCCACAATGTTGCTAACATTTCAAACATTTGAAAAATAAGAACAACCCTATATATATATATATATATATATATATATATATATATATATATATATATATATATATATATATATATATATATATATATATATATATATATATTATATATATATATATATATATATATATATATATATATATATATATATATATATATATATATATATATATATTCTAAACATATTATGGGATATTCACAATGAAACAGTGATGTCTTCTAATGGTTGACTAGATGAATTTGAGGTATTGGAGAGAAGTGGAGAGAATAAATTTTATCAGGTCACTAATCTATGTATTCCACGAAGATAGGGTGGCATTGGGAATCATAATTGACAGTGCGAAATGACAAGCTGCTAAAGGAATGTAGTTTGTTTTAAGTATTATAAATATATATTTAAATACTGATTGTCAATAGATTTACAAGGTATGCTTTTATCAGTGCCTTAGAGTAGTAGAGTCTGGACGAAAGACTGATGAGCTGACAAAAAGCCCATACAAACAAATTTCATATCATAAATAATAGGTGTTTGGATTTAATAGCAAATTTAATTTATTTGTATAAATCAAACGGGATATATTTTAATGTAAAAAGATGGTGATTGAGTTGAATTTGCTATGAATTGCATTATTTTTATGATTTTGCTACTATTTTGAGCAGGAATAGGATTTATATGTTGAATAACAATATTATTGCATTTATAATTTTATTCTTAATGTGGGAAGCCTTTCACAAAACACAAACCTTTTTGTTTTTATATTTTTATATCTCTAGGATCAGTCATCAAAATAGGTTTTTCGTAATACTTTACCCAGAATAAGAGCAACAAATGATCGTTCTGGAGTCCAATCAGTTTCAAGAGTAGAATGAGAATATTGACAGTAGCCTCATTCTACTCTTGAATTGTGCGATGTACGATAGGATTGCCATAGACATAAGTTTTCTCCGATGGCAGTATAGGGATGCTTCCAAGGTTGTTTTTTACTCCGGAAAGATCATTTATAGCTCTTATTCTGGTTATAGTTTTAAGAGAAACCTATTTTGATGACTGATCCTAGAGGTATAAAACATAAAAACAAAAGGTTTCGTGATTGATTAAGGGCTGTCTACATTACGAATAAATTAGAAATGCAATAATATTGTTATTCAACATATAAATCCTATTTCTGCTCAAAATAGTTACAAAATCATATAAATAATGCAATTCTTAGCAAATTCAACTCAATGACCGTCTTTTACATTAAAATATATCCCGTTTGATTTATACAAATAATTGAACACGCCTTAACACGCACGGCTATCGAGCTCCCTCGCAAATAACATTAAATTTGCTATTAAATCTAAACACCTATTAATTTATGATATGAAATTTGTTTGTTATGGGTTTTGTCAGCTTATGGTATGACTCATCTGTCTTTCGTCCAGACTCTACTACTCTAAGCAAGGAGAATATATAAAGGTGTGTCAACAACGAACTCTCTAAGGCAGGCAGGTTGGCGTTAGCTGACTCAGCTGTTGTTTTCAACATGACGTCATCGTCATTGTTGAAATTTGCATATTATTATTCATTCATTTAAAAAGGAATTATTTAAAAGGAACCATTCATTGCTATCAATTATTGAAAAATGCCTCCTCGACGGAGGATGTGCACTCCATGGGCTCCATTCACCGTTATCCAGGCTTACGAGTCACAGTCGGTTTCATGGACTTTTCTTGAACAGACCAATTGACTTGAGGCTGTTCCTGGCACTCACACATCACTAGAGATAGAAAATAGAGGGATATTTTGAGCGTGTGAAAGGGAGAATGTTTGAATGGTACAATTGAGTTCAGGCTCTTGTTATCACTATTCTCTTTCCTCTTTTGAGGAGTATTATTTCATTTATGAAGTAGGCCAAGTCGGCCGGAACGGAAGGTATTTATTTTATATTTGAATCTCTGTTTTTGCTTCTGTTCTGAGGAAAGAAAATAGTGATAACAAGAGCCTGAACTAATTGTACCATTCAAACATTCTCCCTTTCACACGCCCAAAATATATCCCTCGCTTTTCTATCTCTACACATCACTCCAAAACAAAGCAATTCCTTTGAGAAATTGATTTTGTAAATATAAAAATAAATAAACATATGACGTCAATGTTGAAAAACTAAGTCCAATAATAATAAAAAAACACAACGTAAAGTTTCCTTGTTCACTCACCTTCTTTATATTCTCCTTGACTCTAAGGCACTGGCTTTTATAAGAAATGTAGTTGAAATTTTCAAAAATATGCTCACGCTAGAGAAGAAGAAAACCCTCAATATTAGAGATTGAGAGCAGGCTTCCACTGAGTTAATGCGCTTGCTTAACCAGATAAGACTCATATCTGAAAATTTATTTAATCATCCTTTCAAAGAATGAAAAAGATTTAAAAGGATATTTTTCCTTCTAAGTTCAATTAGAAATTCATATTGAAGGGTCCTGTCCTATATAAGTATATATATATATATATCACTATTTTTCCTTTTAATATGCATAAATATATAGATAAACCAACCAAAATACATTTTCTCGTTTTATTTTCCCGTGATTTTCGTCTTTCCTTTTTTACATAAAAATATGAGAAGATAATGAATGAAGCTCAATATTTTTGTAAACCCCAATGAAAATATTTCCTTTATTCCGAAATAAGAATGAGAAACCCCAAAAATATTTTGGTCGTTGACAAGAAGAAACACGTCAATTAAATTCTAACAATGACACTCATGTACCTAGGCGCACGAAGCCATTGTACCGCTACATTAAATATATATATAAGCTTTGAAGCCCACCGCAGGCAGCACAACGCATTCAATGATAAGTCATGAGCAAAAATAAGATGGTGCAAAAACCTTTTTTTCTGAATGAAAGGCTCCTTCTCAAGAAATGAGGGATGAAAAGAGTCTTTTGTGTTTGAATTTACGCCCTTCACAAATGGGTGATGCTTAGAGCTCCATGATTGACCTTTACAACGAAATAACTTTGATATTTTGAAAGAGGGAAGGGATACAGATAGGCATATAATAGGGATTCGATAATAAGTCATCATAGTAATCAATACAAAATTTGGTTCTAGGAATATTTGTACATAACACTTATGCATAAGGATTTCTGATAACGCATTTTTGTATAAGGATTTATTGATAATTTTTGATTAAGACACTTTGTATTAAATGCATTTTTAAAAGGAATCTAGGAAGCTGGGCCCAAAAGTCAGTAGTTTGCTTTTAAAATGTATTTTTATACAAATGTGTCTTTATCCAAAATTCCTATTATCCAAGGTCTGTATAAGAAGGTCTTGGCAATACAAAATAAACATGTAATCCTAGCAGTATAACTACTCTATGATGTCCGTGGAGAACGAATATATATTTATATATATAATTAATATAAATAGTTATTTTATTTATTTATACACACACACATACATATATATATCAGGCTTGTGAACGGAACGCTGAACGGAACGCAACTTTTTTTTTGAACGCCGAACGTTAAACGCAAAAAAAGAGTTTTGTGTTCAGCGTTCATTTTTTCAAACATTTTAATGTAGTTTGATTAAGTATTTGTTTCTGGGATATAAACAAGGAATTTTTCGAATACTCTTTTCTTAAAAAAAACGTTGTCACTTATTTATTTTCGAAATTATTTTCTAAAAAAAGACCCTCTTATGTTGTGAACATAAACACAACATGTTATATGTTGTGATATATATTTTATAGATAGATAGAGAGATTGATAGATATAATCATTCTCCAGTGACGTCATTGAGTAGTCACACTGCTACATGTTTGTTTTTGTATTGCCCAGACCTTGCTATTATCAATAATTACATATACAACAATGCGTTATCAGAAATCCCTTATGCATAAGTGTTTTATATATCTTTAAATTATTAGTCGAGGACTGGGATAAGACATATATGTATCAACAATGGAATGACTTATAAGGTTCTACTGAGAGATACTGTTAGTATAGTAATTTACTACTTATATTTGCAATGCCTTTATGAAATAAATATAAAATTATTTTATAATAACTATGAAGACTTACGAATTCAAAGCCATCTCTTCTCTGGCTATGATGAATTGTGTAGGTCTCATTAACATAAAGTGAACGTTATAAATTTTTTTGGCTGGGTTTTATTATATACCATTTGCCAACGGAAAGATACAGTTTTTAAGAGGCTTACTAAAAATTTGAAAAATTCCAATATAACTTTTAGTGTGCTCTTTTTATACCATTATTAATTAAATTTGATTATTCTTGGTCATAATTACAAAAAAAATAATATCTTACAACATTATATAAAGATAAGTTTTTTTCTATCCCTGTCTTTATCCCCAAATTTAAGTTTTGTGGAAAATAACATTTTTTATATAACGCAACATCGCGCTAATCAAATTTAATAATGCCTAGAGATGGAGAGTGATGTCAACCACTCTCAACTTTTCTTGATAAATATATGAAGTCGTACTCTCTCTTAAGTTTTTGCTGTTTTCCCTCATCAACGGCGATCAAACAAATACTTTGATATTCAGCGCTACCATACATGTATTCGGCACTCTTTGTTCCCTGTGAAATGACTTAAAAAATAACATCTTTTATGATATTCAAATACCCAGACTAAGGAATACAAAACGGAAAAAATGGCAATGAAGACCCAATGATAACTTTGTAAGAAACTGATTTTAAAAAGAAAAGTCACATGCGATCACATCAATGAAATTATTCGTGTGATTTCTTCTTTTTACGATGTTTCAATACTCAGCTGTAAGGAATACAAAGCGGAAAAAAAATGGCAATGAAGACACAATGACGACTTTTTATGGAACTTATTTTAATATGAAAAATCACATACAATAACATCACTAAATTCAAGTTGGAAAATCCCGGGCTGCGCCGGGTGACATTCGCTGGTATATATATATTTATATATATATATATATCTTTTCTACATATCACAATTATATAATAGGAAAATGAATGGCACATAGGTATGTATTGTGATCATATTTAAAACAGGAGTAAATACTTTTCTTTCTCTTAGAATGGGTATTTTATTTTTCCAACCTTAATTCCACTATTAAGCTGAGCTCGTACAGAGAATGAGCTATAAATTACAGACAATGATAATCTGTACTTAATTCATAGAGATACCATTATTATTTAAACACAAGTGGTCGTAGGATGAAGTGATATATAGGCGATTAAGGTCCAAAACATGCATAACTACTTACATATAATCCCTGGATATAAAAACCCATATCCATTAAATACAAACAAAAAAAAAAAATAAGATGCGATAGCAGAAGGATTGCATAAGATAAAATGTATATGGTATAAAAGACATTGTTTAAAAAAAAAATAAGAAGAACGTATAATATAATGTTTTTCTTAGAAATTCTTGATAAGCCTTGAAATATGGTCAATCTTGATTCATGGCTCAATGCCACAATTTTTTATATGCATGAAATAGTTTTTTTAAATAGTATAATTTGCTTATGATATAAAATAAAAAAGTAATGGACGCTTTCTCATTAGGCAATGAATTGGATATTGAATACTATTACACTAAAAGCTTCATACAGTTTCTGTCAATGGTATGTCACTCGCACATCATTTCATTTCGAGTGTTTGCATGTATTAATAAAACGACAATTAAAAACTCATTTTTTTAAAAAGAGACTTAAGAGAGAAGAAAAAATATATAAATAAACATTTTAGTTTTAATATTAAATCTCTAATCTAAAATCTAGCAGCACTAAATACAAAATTAATTATTAAAAAAACATTAAGGAAACAATATTGTAATAAACATACAGATATAATAAATAATGTCGCAAATAATAAATAATAAACTAAAGATTGAATATATTATTTAATGTCTTTTAGCCAATCCCTGCACGCCTCATAATCCGTTGCAGAAATTAGAGTGTCCAGCGGAGCAAAGCAAGACGGATCAAATCTTACCAGATCCCCGACATATAATAATATTATGTAGTTATTTGTATCTTGACTTTGCAAAAATAAGAAGTAAAATGTAATATAGTCTAGAAATTAAAAATGTAATGGAAAGTGATTTCAATACTAACAAAAATGACAACTACAAATAAAATATATTGATAAAGAAAACAAGATGTACAAGCATAAATATAAACATCTTTACATTTTCGAATTAAAATTGAAAATACTTAAGATAACATCAAGTCAATATCACCCCCTTCTGTACTTCAAAATTCATTTGTCTAAATAAGTTAAGACTAAGAATGGATCATGCTAAGTGTATATATTTTTTAAATTAATAATAATACCATATATTGATGAAGAACGATAAAAAATAAATTGTTTAAAATATGATAATAATATCATGTTTATATAGATTGTGATTAGATTTTTTTTTCTCCTTTATTGTTTAGGTTATATAAAATTATATAAAAAAATAATATATAAGTAAAATAAACATTATAGTTTATAATAAAAATCTAAACAAGAGGTAAAACAATAAACAAAATATCAAACGGGTATCTATTTAAAATATTTCAATATTTTTTGCATAATTTTAAAATATTCTTTTGATTTGGATGGATAAAATTTGATGACGTTCCCCGCATGGACCCATGAGTCCTCGGTGTCGGAGGGGATCTTGAGGGAGAGGGCGGTGTATCGGGCGGCAGCTGAGAGCATCACAGATCGAAGAATAGATGTTTTACTATTTCTTTTTTCGTCAAACAACTCGCTATGTATGCTTTGGAGTTTGACAGAGCAAATTCAATAGCTTGACTTTTATGGGAATTGTGACCTTTTTTCTTTAGAAGACCGAAGAGGATTGTTGATTTCGTATATTTGCAGTTGGTGACCTTAAATCCCCTTACGTTGATTGTCAGAAACTTTTTTAATATTATGACAAGCGGACAGTCAACAAAAGCGTGCTCGACGTCGTTGTACAACTTGCCACAATTAAAGCAATGGAAATCAAAGGATAAACAGCCAGCAGATATCTGCAACTGAGCCGTAAATTTTTTCCGTCGTAGATTCCAGAGAGAGAATTTAATATCCTTGATTTCCATTCCCCTGGAAGGGAAAGCTTTTTTTATGGACGTTGGCAATAGACTCAGCCCTCATAAAAGCTTAAAGAAGACATTTTGAGGTGCCATGGACAGGGGGTGTGTGTAAATGGGCTGCTCTTTCCAAAGGAAAACGAAAACGTCCATCACGAAATAGACAATCGGGCGATGTACGATGAAGACTTAAAATATTATTACTTATCGCCTTTTCTTCCAATACTGATGGACTATCGAGATTTTTGAAAAAGAACTTTTTCTTGGTGTGTTTGCGAATGATATCCACGGTGCAGTCGCTTTTAAAGTTAGGGACCCATCTCCAAATAATCCGTTTGGCGGCACCCCAAGTCTCTGATAGCCTCGCAGTTTGTGCATTGGACTTAGATTATATTGATTTAAAAACCTAATTTGTACAATTTATCAAAATTAGCAATATTAGTGATTTCCTTGAGTATGTGTTGGTGTAAAAGTTTAATTCCCTGATCAACGCCTACATTGATCCAACCCATATAAGTGCTCTCAATACTACCTTTGTATGTCTAAATATTAAGTTATAATAGAAGACCCTACCATTAACTAAACTCAAATATTTCCAAACACTTGGATTATATTTTTAATAAGCTAATCTCACATTGTGTGTTTCTCTCTCTCTCTCTCTTTATATACACACACACATATATATATATATATTAGACCTCCCAAAAAACCACTTTTTAGTTCTTTACATATACCCAGCGATTCTGATTCATTTTTTGATGCTGAAAACGAGTATCTAAATAAAAAATCTCTAGCATTGTTAGAAATCGGACGTCACTGGTGTCAAAGGTTTCGTTATGAAGCAAAACTTTTGGTTATTACTTATTTTGAAAAAAACTATTTTTACAAAATTTAGCTATGATCAATTGATGACTTTATAATTTTTTGCAAATTTTCGTCAAATAATATTTAGTGCCAATAAATGAACATAAGTGCTGACGCACCAACCATTTTTAATAACAGCTCCTACTAGGGTTCTTTATAGTTTCAGGAAGGAAAAAGAAAAAAGATGTTTTTAAGTTATCTTTTAAATACAATACCCATTTAATCTTATTTCATCAAAACCTGTTTTTATTTATATACACGTGATTTAAACACCGTATCAGATTCAATTTCACTCTTTGATCTATCAGTCAAGTGCCTTAACATAAAATGGAAACTCGGACACTGAAGAAGTGCTTAAGCGAGGCACTGGGTATTGGTTATACTCTAGAAATTTTCAAACCAGGTCCATTCCCGTTAACCGAAGAGGTGATACGGCACTTTTACTTTCATCTTGGTCTTTGGGTAGATCGGACGCGCAGCTAGCTGCCCGTAGCACCGCCGATTCCCTACTTCGTCTCTGGGCACCGTCTTATTTGCCACTCATGGCGAGGAAAAAATTAATTAAGAAGCTCCATCGCCTCCATGATCTATTTCGTGGGGTGGTGGATTCACTGCGACGGAAGCAAAAAAACGCCGAGGAGAAGAAGGAGCTCTTCTCAAGGAATTGCAAACTCGTTTCGATGTCAGTGCCGAAAGTGCTTTGGACATCATCGAAGCTGACAAAACTCTTAGCGGGTAAACATTCCTTTAATAATTGTAATAAGCTTTGATTATTTACCAAAGAATAACAAGAATTTTTATACCAAATTCCGCCACCTATATCTCATTGAGCGTTTCTACCTTCAGCTTACAACATCCATCCAACCTTCTTGGAGCTCCCGGTCACACAATGAGCTTCTGATTCAACATTCATTGAGTTAAGCGGCATCGTCACCTATCTTCAAGTTGTCAATGACGCGGCAGAGAGGGCCGTCAAGTTCGGGTCTGACTTTACTAAAGTGCTGACCAAGAGCGAGAAACAGCGTCAGAACATTCTTCAGGCTGTAGAACTTTCACGTCGTGCGTTTCCTCACGCAACCGAAAGTGTTTCAATCGTGTCAACGCTACCAGCTCTGTGATTGAGCTGATGGTATCGTCTGGTTATGACCCCGTTAGATTCATTTACGGAATTCATAGTTCAATCCATAATTTTGTTGTCAATTATGCATATATATATATATAATATTATATATATATAATATAATATATATATATATTATATATATATCATATATATATATAATATTATATATATAATATTATATAATAATATTATATATATATATATATTTATTTATATAATAATATATAGATGTTGAACAAAATGTCTATGGCGAATTCACGAGATTACCATAATGACATTTCCATTGAAAAACTGTATTTTGAGAAAAACAAAATTTGGAGTTCAGAACTCGTTCGGGTTCGACAGGAAAAAGAAGGCAGCCCGACGGTGATAGGTCTCCGGATGAAGGCAATAAACATCATAGATGTACTAATAATCGTTAAGTGACTCTACTACTCCCCCTCTCAATAAAAAAGATAAGTTTCAAAGAAAGATATAAGAGTTACAATGCTTTGGACCAAATGAAAATAACAGACTTCTATCATGAACCAGTTAGCCATGCAATGAAACTGAATATGGGAATAAGTAAAATCTTGTCTTTAAACACAAGAGGAGGAATAGAACGCCACTCCAGGCATGCACTTATGAAACACTTATTGTCAATGAACCCAGATATTTTGTGTCTGCAAGACATAAGATCGAGTGTGTCTGGTTCATGCAGCTTAAATTGCCCTTTATGTCTCCCAAGAAAATACTATTCCTATTTTACAGGCAATAATATTAATAGAGGCGTGTTGACACTTATTTCTAAAAGATAGAGCGGGTAAAGTTCGTCAAAGGGTATTCAGGTAAAAGTGACTGGAATAAAACCCTTCTTACTAACAATGGCTTCACTTTCTCTATTATTAATGCATATGGCCCTAATGAACCATCTTCTTCTTTTTTTCATGCTATTATAAATCTACAAAAGACTGATCCTAATCCTTTTATACTAATTGGCGATTTAAATGTTGACTTCGATAAGCCTCCATCCCGATATCCTAATTCAAAAATCCTGAGTGAGCTATGTGATAGATTCAATCTTGTTGATATTGTAAAGAAACTTTCACCCGACGATACCATATCATGGAGAAAGGCAGGTCAGACTTCTCGAATTGATTTAGCTCTTGTTTCTCGGTCTATTCAAAGGGCAATAGTAAATGCTTCTATCGTCCCGAGACATCGTCCGATCATAAAATAATCACAATTTGTATTCGCTCAACTGTAAATCGTCGCCGATATTCTATGCCAAAATGGATTCTTGGAGAAGGAAAGTTTGTGCAAAGGCTGAGGAATAATCTAAGCCAATTTCATATAACTGATTTATCTGCAAAAAGTGTATATTTGACATATATAAGGTTATTCGATCCACAGTCGCGAAATATCTTAAGGAGAAAAATAAGGAAAGATTAGAGTTTCAAGAGTCGGTAGAAAAAATGTTAAGTAACAATTCTCTTTTTGTCCGTTCAGTAACGGCAGACATAGCGAACACTTTCAAAGTCGCAGAGATTGTGCAGATGGAAAGGGAAGAAAAGGTTGAGGCAGAAAATAACCATAATTTAAGACTCAAATTCCTTTTAATAAGGGAAATATCCTGCTAGTGGCATAAAGAGGATAGTGGATAACGGCGAGGTACTGACAAAAACTGATGACATTTTACAATATTTTTATAATAAGTTTCAAATGGTGGTCAATACTAATAGAGGCTACTTCCCCAGAAGACTCCCCAGTACACCAAGGAATAAATATTTACTGAGGATAATATCAAAGAATACATCACAAAAAAACTCAAAACTGACAAGGCGGCTGGTCCTGATGGATTGACAGCTGGTATATTTAAGTCTTGTGCGCATGAATTATCTCATTACCTTGCTAGGGTGGGTTCTTCTATGGAAGTAAATGGAACGCTACCTAAAGCATTAACTGAAGGTAGAATTTCTCTCATACCTAAAAAAGGCGATGGTACGCATTTTAATCATTGGCGTCCTATAACAATCCTTAACATATCTTACAGGATACTGTCCGGAATCCTGGCTAGTAAAATGGAACCTTTTCTTAGTCAACGGATCGGAGTCACGCAGAAAGGTTTTTTGAAAAATCGGAAGATTTTGGATATCTCGAGAAACATTCAGACTGCCATTGACTCCACTAGTAAAAGAAATATGTACGGGGCTATTGTCGGAATTGATTTCTCGAAGGCCTTTGATTCCATTCATCATGTTCACGTGTTGAAGGCTGCTAAGAATTATTACCTCGAAGTTTTTTTAATCCAGTCAGAGCTCTTTTGTGGAATGGTTCGTCTACAATTTCGTTAAATGGGGCGGAGAGTAGACGGATTGTTTTAAAAAGAAGCTGCAGACAAGGAATGTCCCTCAGCGCCTTTGTTATTTATCATGGCTATCGAGGATCTTTTACTTCAGTTAAATAAAAAATATAAAGGATTTGGGATCAAGTTTTATGATGAACTTCATCTAGTTGATGCTTATGCAGATGACGTGACAATGTTTGTAGAGGCAAATTCTGAATCTCAGTTGTGTAGGAGGGTCAGTGTCATTTTGAACTTCTTCCGTAAATATGGAAAGAGATCTGGACTTCAAATTAATGAAATACATTTGTTTTGCCTATTGGGTGTTGGAAGCCGGAAGAAGGAAAAAGAGTAGGCAACTGTATTTGCAAAAGTAGAGTGGAAATTCTTGGCATTGTCTGGGAAAGACAAGGAATGCACGAAATCAATTGGCGGAAAATCAATGCTACTATCTACAAAAATATTAGTGTCTGGTGAAATTGGAACTTACAGAAGAGGATTGACGCTTACAACTCACAAGTTGTACCTTAGTACTATATAAGGCAGTTGCTTCTTCTGTATTTGCTGAAAAAAGCCGTCACTGAGGAAGAAAAGTGGCTCAATAAACTCTTCCACAGATCGTATTTAGAGACCATAAAAAGGCCCCGCAATGTTCTTGGGGTGGTATTGCCCGTTTATGTAAAATAATCCCCAAAATATATAAAGATCTTCATTGATTTGTCTTCCCAACCCTCATCAGGAGTGGAGGAGACTCCCTGCTTCTAATCCCCTTTATAATAGACTGATGATGGGGACAGTCTTAACTAATGACAAAAACCTCTTGCTTGTCTTCAGAGTGGGGAGCTGCACAAAGATTAATCTGGAATGCTTCTCCAATCTTTAAAAACGACTCCGTGATGGATATCATTTTGCAAAATGAAAAAAAGCCTTTCTTGTTTTCGCAACCTGTTCCCTCCAGATTGTCCAAAGCCACATTGACCCCAATCAAATTTTGGAGATTACCATAATGACATTTCCATTGAAAAAACTGTATTTTGAGAAAAACAAAAATTAAAAGAATTGGTATCAACATTGATGAGAGGGATTCAGAGGGAGTAGATTGGGATTCGATGGGGAAAATCTACTATCATTAGTCGTTTTAAAAACGTATTAAAAAGATAACTTAAAACATCAACATGAGTACCCTCTTTTTCTTTTTCCTTCTTGAAACTATAAAGAACCCTAGTAGGAGCTGTTATTTAAAAAATGGTTGGTGCGTCAGCACTTACGTTCATTTATTGGCACTAAATATTATTTGACGAAATTTGCAAAAATAATAAAGTCATCAATTGATCATAGCTAAATTTTGTAAAAATAGTTTTTTTTCAAAATAAGTAATAACCAAAAAGTTTTGTTGCATAACGAAACCTTGACACCAGTGACGTCCGATTTCTAACATGCTAGAGATTTTTTAGTTAGATACTCGTTTTCAGCATCAAAAAATGAACAAGACATCGCTGGGTATATGTAAAAGAACTAAAAAAGTGGGGTTTTTTTTGGGAGGTCATATATATATATATATTATTATATAATATATATATATCTATATATATATATATATATATATATATACATACATACATACATACATACATACATACAATTATATATATATATCAAACATTTTAAAATTATATCACCGTTTTATCCCCCTAAGTGTATTTTGAGTAATAATAATAAAAACTTCATGATTTTTTAGCTTTAAAGAAACATTAAAAGTAATATCTGTGCTATTCTTCTCAATAAAAAGCTGGTAGTTGCAGCGACGTTTTAATAGCTAAGGGTACTTTTTCAATTATAAAAGCTTAGATCGTAGGCTCGATGGACCTATTTTAATGTTAAAAAGCTTATACCTATGCAGAGATGCAATTCCATTGAGTAAAAAAGCAAAAATAATACTTTTCTATAAAGCCCATATGGTGTTATTATACTAAAATGTATTGCCATCGTATTTCCATATAATTTGGCTAATTGTTCAACCATGGTACTACATTATAAACTTCAATTTGCGTTTGTTAACTGCATAATAATAAAAATAAACTTTCAATTTTGATTATTTTGTAAATATTCAAATATATTTACTTATAATCTATATACATGATACAGTAGACTTAAATATGAAGAGTCAAGATTTATTTGATGTGGAAGCTACGGCATCATCTTGATTGTGACTTCGTGTAATATAGTAGTGCCTTTTAGTTGGTACCTTTTATGCTTGACGCCGTGTTTATTGTCAGCTACACTTTGTATATTCCTTTTCCTTTAATCATTACTTGCGTGCTGACCGTATAATAAAGAAGATCTATCTACCTACCTACCTACTCTTCTCAACGTTATTTCACTTTTTTAGATAGTTTCGACGACATAACTCTATGATTAGTTTCCATAGATCACGATTCATCAATTCCAGGACACTTAGTGATTTCCCATAATTGCTAGATTTTTAACTAGCCATATATATAAGAATACCTAATAAATAACAACTCCAACATAACGTGTACCTAATGTAAAACATGATCAATAGTTTGCTTTAAATCTGGAGTCCCACTCAGCCTTATCCCACTTTTTATCCCTCGAATACTTTTTAGAGACGTCATATCATATGTAGTTTAATGAAAAATGACTTTTTTTCTCACCCCAAAAATATAAGAAAAACATGTATGAGACACTTTCAAGCTGCCCCCTCCTTCTCATCACAAGCATGGATCCAGGCACAATCATTTATATGAAATCCCTTAATAAATCTTTTTATGAGATGGCAAGTTCTTCTTCTTAAGTCCTTGATATATTGTTACGTTTAGAGAGCTTAATCTTCTACATTATTTATATTGATACTTCCAGACAAAAAAGAAGGTTTTTTAGTAGCCCTCATAAGTGTACAATGCCTAAATACCGTTGTAATCATTTATATGTCTCTTATTAAAAGTAGCTTACATAGGAAATCTTTTATAAGAGATGTCCAGTGTGATTATATTAGTATTTATTCTTCCAGAGGTATTCTGGTTAGTTCTTGTATCAAAGAACTAGATACATATAATATATGTTGTGTTATGTACATATATGTATTAGTATGTATCGTGGGGGCAAAGGTTGAAGATAACAAATGTGGTAGCCTCACAAAAGATGTGATATGGAAAAGGACAAATAAGTTAGATTTTGGGAAGACATCCATTTTACCAGCAAAATTTTCGCGAATAAGAAAACCTTCTTAATTACTATTTAATCATAAAAATAAGAATCCAAAAGATGTTATATAATATTAAAGGATATATATTTTTACTTTATAGTCAAGCGATAATCTGCTTAACTTCTTATCTGAGGTTTATAATCGTCATAGTAGTACTTAAAAAATGGTTGGACCGAAGAACTTTGTCTTCATTTCATGTCAAAACAATGACAACTCAATATTAATATATAAAAAATAAAATATGTAGTTAATTATTAACTGATATCTCAATTATTTCAATAAAATATGTGTCCAAAATGTTTTGGTCGCAAAATCTATATGAGGTGTGTCAGCTAGAGTCCATGTTTGAAGATCACTATGATAAAGCTGGTAAAATTTCCTTTCGTTTTTCGAATTTGAATTATTCGAAGCCAGGCTCCGACAATTGCTGGCCAAATATGCCCAAAAAATGCCGGCCACATCAAACATATGGTACAAGTGATCGTAAGACAGAGAAGGGAAAAGGGATATTGACAATTGGAATTCATAGAGGGAGTACTTCAAAGGAGAAAAATATATTACTCTGTATTATAATCCTCGAAAAAAAGCTTCAAAGAACATAGAACTTCTGTCTTATCATAAATAGCAATGTTGTCTTCTGAGATCCCTACGGAAGTTTTTACTTATGTAAAACTTATCTCTTGGATCTCCCTAAAACTACCTTCGATTGGCCCCTGACCTTTACACTCCGTGAATGCGTATGGAGTATTTTCTGTTGACTGTTTAACAAATAGGAAATCTTTTAAGGAAAAGAACTAATATATCTAATATGAGCCAGAAAATATATTTCAAAAGCTTTGACATCTTCATAACAAATAAATGTTTGAAACTGAATAGATTAAATCCAGGAAACGACCGAGACACTTTTTTTCGCCTTAGAAATTTGAATTATTGAAACCATATATAATATTGTAATATAATTATTACCAATATTTGATATTAATGATTGATATTAATAAATATTATGATTTCAGCTGTTGCCTCATTAGAAGAAAAAATGCATGGAATTTATTAAAGACCCTGCAAAGGAATACATTTCTTAGGGCTATGAAAAGGTACTATCTTTGAGGGATCATATCGGAGCCATATATAACTGAGCCCTATATTAATTGACTCTAACAGAAATAATAATATGCTGTCCATTTGAAAAAGTAATTATATCATTGGGGGAAAAACGTGCTAAGCTGTTCTTGGAACCCTTCTGAAATATTTCTTTAGTAAAAAATTTAAAATGCGTTTTATCCTTTTTATTATTAGATTAAGAATTGCTTTCTGTTGATTCAACTCATGTGTCTACGATAATTTATTTTCTCAAAAAGCAACTTTTGTTGCGCTTACATGTTTTTTAACTTAAACGTCGGCTCCGACAATGACCCCTAATGATTTTTACAACTATCAGAACTTCTACTAAGAGAATGTACCACTGCTGTTTCATTTATTGGGGGCGGTGATTTTGCAAGCATACACCATAAACATTGTTCCTGAATCTATCCTAATATTTTTTTATGGCTCTTTATGTATTGCCCTGGATTTTATATTGAAAAAACATTGACTCAGTATGAAAAACTTCTATGAATATCTCTTGACCCTCTTCTTGTCTTCATCTCCACTGCACACCTTTGTCCTTTGGGTCATTTTGACTTGTCTTCAGGCAGGAATAACTAATTGACTCCCAAATAGTATAATTGAGTTCCTTTCTTATGAATACTTTTATCTAAAAAGGTAAAATGGAATGTAAGTAACCCTTTATTTTTGATGTATTTACCAATAAATAATTTAAAACACTCAGAAGAAAAATGAAAAAATATATAAATAGTACGATCCTGTTATCTAATATTTTTTTTTTGGCCCTGGGGCATTCATATATTTCATTTGATTTATCTCGACATCTTACATGTTAAATAGTAATAATGTAAAACTCAAACAAAGAAATAAAATTATAACGAAAGAAAGACGTTAATCAGTCATAGGATATGGTAAAAATATAAGTATACAAATAAAAGAATAAGTTGTAACAGTCATTGTCGTATTAAAATTTCTAAATATTTTCTTGCAATGTTTAGTATGGATCCGCGAATCTCTTTCTCTTTTGGTTTGACGGCGTATATACAATATTGGAGCTTAACAATCACTGAATGCTGAAGAAGTTTGTCCTTGGCTGAAAGTGTAAAAAAGTCTTCTCTACCCAAGGAGGTCCCGATCCTCTCCTCTAGTTCCACTTTCATAGCTTCATAAATGGGATGAAGAATTTGCACTCGAGTAGAAGATGCACAGTTGTCTCCTTAGCTTCTTGGCAGAATATACATTGAGCATCACTGTTTAAGTTTGAGGAAACTTCAAGGGTCCCGATGACCACTTGATAGACGAACCATTTTTCCAGAGGGGTCAAGAATGGGTTGTGATAACTTTGGCAAGCTTGTTTATCCTTTATCTTGAGACTTCTTCTTTTTAAAACATTATTTATAAGAGGAAGTGAAGAGGAATTCCATATCCGTCTGAGCTCACAGAGTTTAATGGATGCCAATTGTTCCCTAAAGGATCGCGATGGATTAAAGTTGTTATGGAAAACGAATTCAATTTTTTGCTTTTTCTTGATTTTTTGAATGTCATTGTATCCAGTAAGTTGTCCTTATGTTGTAGGAGGTCTATTAGGAAATATGAGGAATTAATCCTCTGTAGAGAAGTGTGAACCGCAATTGTGGATCCCTTGAGAGGAGTATAGTCTCCAAAACTCAATTCCACCAAATAAAAAGTATCTAAAACATTTTTCAGAAGAGGTTTCCAGAAAGTTAATTCTGAGAGCTGATTTATTATAAAACGCACGCCGTAGTTTGAATACTGATTGTTAAAGTAATCACTTGAAGCTGTATTCCAATAGTCTGGTCTTCTAAAGCATTTAAGAATCCATTCTGCTAAAAGCAACTTCCAGAAACTCTTTAAGTCCACGGCTCCAAGTCCACCAAGGTTATGGGGTGTCACAACTCTTTTTATAGAAATGTTTCGTTTTGTCTTTAAGTCCAAAAACTCCAATAAAAATTAATCAAATGATGATGCAATTCCTGAGTCAAATTTGCAAACTCGTAAAAGGTGAGTCACTTTCGGAACAACATGTGAGTTCCATAGCTGAACAGATTTCCTCGTTTACTACATTTTTTGATCACTTTTATAATTTCTTCTTCAAATAGGTGTCTCTCAGTATCTTTCACTGAAGAAGGTACATCCTCTACAATATTAGCATCAACATTATCTGCAAAATCAGCATTTTAATTTTACATTTGACACATTTCTGATGAGAAATACAGTCACGGCACTTATATAGATGTGTATAATATTGTATTACCTCAACGGAGTCGTAGTTCATGGATCTCCTCGGGGCTTTAGTTCTGGAAATTGATGTTTTCTTAGACGTTCGATGGATCTTTTTTTCATTTTACATTTCATTTAATTGCTTTTATGCATGAGTATTTTATAGCAATTCTTTTCCATTCTGATTCCATATTTTTAACTTCCTCTGTTACGCTCTCTCCTTGAGAAATCCGGAACCTTGTATTATTAATAACGAGTCTCATCTCATCACAAATGTCTTGTTCTTGCAGAGTGTTTATATTAAATTTCGATATTTATTTTTCATATTACTTTTACTTGATTTTAAATTAATTAGTATCGAAGAATGGTTAGATATATTTGTTGGGATATACGCTTGGAGGTAGGGGAGTTAGACTCAAAAGATTGGTAGCATTTAGGAATTCCTGTTATCTAATTATCACAAGTTGAGTAATACGAAAGAAAATAGTTTTTTGAGTTATAGTTTTTGAATTTAAATATGAAAATTAATTGGCCTTCTTTTGTAGGCAAAACTAACACCTTTTTCTCTTTCTTGGCATAACATAAGAGGTGACAATTGTTTCTTGAGCCTAGTGCCGATCCCGTCTGAATAACCTGAGGATTTTGCGGATACATTTTGCCTCCGTTCAAGGAATGGAGATACAATTGTTTTTATCTAGCTAATTCGCGAACACAATCCTCTGTTTGTGAGAAAATAATCTCCAAAGTACAAAGTGCATTATCAGAGGAAACTTCAAAGATATTGTGAAAGACGTCTTGGAGCAAACAAGTAGTCATCCTCTTGAAGTCTCTAGTAAATGTGAAAACCTTTGATTAACATTATGGTCCTACTATTCTCTGCATCCAAAAAGTAAATGTCTATGACATTTAAATGGTTTTGGGGGAAATTCAACTCAGCCATGGGTCATTTTGACTATAAAAACAGGAGGTTAATAAAATGTCAAGATACTTGGTTATTTATACATAGTATATAAAAAATAAAGTGTCTAAAGTACTTGTACATGGGAATATTAAACTATTATTACTGAAACATGTGGATCAGTTTCTGTACAAAGAGCAGTGTAAAGGGATATAGGATGATGGCATAGCTTAGAATAATATATTCTTACAGGATTTCTATCTCCAAATATATCTTCGTTATTAGTTAACAGCTTCTGATATATCTTTAGTCAACTATGATTCACTATTTCGATTTATTTTATTAAAATTCTGGAAATTCATATTTCATCCAGAAAATACTTTTGAGTTTATTAAAAATAAGTGAACTTAAAGAGTAAACTCATAATATGATTCTAAAAATAAGTATATGAAAAAGCACAAACCCTCTAATAAAAACAAACTTGACAAAAGTCAATAGATTTCATAGTACTAATTTTATGAAAAACTGTTACGTTCTTTGCAAAAAATCCTTGGCATTCTCTAAGCAACAAGGAATGAGTTTTACAGGTCTTCCATCTAATATTTTTAACTGCTCTTTATAATTGTTTTGCATAAAATACTTTCCTATATATAAAAACCAACAAGTTAAAAAAATCAGCCCTTATGATTCATGTACGAAATCCTTCACTTAACATCTATCTTTTGACATGTAGATTTAAAAGTTTATTTTATTTCCAGCATATATACTTTGCTTATTCTATGAGTGCAATAAATGTAAAATACATTGTATACTAGCATATACTTTATATGAACGCTACAAATTCATGAAACTTCTAAGTACTTATTATATTCGATGACTCGGCCCTTTTCTTGGACGTCCATTGATGTACAAGGGATTATGCATTTCTTAATACTTAGTTATTACATGTATTATATGTAATTCATATTTCTAAGCACTCTATATTCTTTGTAGAAGACATTAACTAAAATAGAAAGTAGTTATGCAACTATATCTTTGAATATGTCATACTTTTTTATATATTTTAAGGTGATTGCATTCTCTGTGCAAAGTGGTCCACAAAAAAGTATTTTTTAAATAGTTTTCCTATTTACCCTTGATTATCATTGCAACTGACAAATTGTATGTTTTAATCTAAGCCAATAAAATAATATCTTATACATGGATATATTTTATTTTAAAGCGGTAACATGGATACACGTTGTAGATCACACTGCATCAATTTTAAACAAATTTTAAGAAGGTATTTCTGTTTTGTATGCAATAAAGTTCACCTTTTCAATTTGTTAACTTAAAAGGGTTTTTTATACAAAACAATAATTTTCATTAACTTTTGTAACGCTACTCTTTCGAGTCGATTATATCTTGTAGTGTTTACATTGTTAGTAAATTGTTTTTATTCACACTGTTTTTGATTTTATAGTTAGATATTACAATTACTTCAATCACAGAATTAATACATATACACACACACACACATAATATATATTCTCAGACAAAGAGGCCCAGGCCTGAATCAGCTTCTTCTTTAGAATCTCCACCGATGGCCAGGACTTGCTACACACTCTTGTCTCCAGAATGGACTATATTCCAAAGTCCATTGGGTTCAGATCTGGGGAGGAGGGAGGCCACAAGTCTTTGGACCAAAAGTCTGCAAACATATCAGTGCAGAAGCTTTGAACCAATTTGCTGGTATGGGATGGAACCAGGCGCGTAGCATCCAGTAATGCAGCCGATGCATATGCATTGGGGCCCGAGGGATGAGGGGCCCGAGCCAACGGGAGAAAAAGAAAGAAAAATAAGAAGGAAAGAGAAAAAAAATCAACATGAAATTCATAATGAGAATAAATATATTTTTTCAATTCAATGACCGGTCTAGTGTCTGAGTCTCACTATCTCTGTCATTTTTTTGCTGGCTATAATGTTTCTGACTAGCTGAGTTACCGACCTATATAATAACAGGATACTCATTTCATAGATATACATATAGATATATAGAGTGCTTACAGTTGGAAAATAATGAAGGTGTCGATTGTGAACATTTTAAAGAAAGGTTGGGATCAAAACATTGAAGAACTTGGAATAAGTAAGGGAAGAATATTTAAAAGAAATCATATTCCTTGGGGTTCCACGTGATATTTAAGTCATCAGATTCGAGATACTCCAATTCCGAACCCCATTCCGGAACCCGAAGGCGTCGGGAGTATTTGCGTTTTGAAAGGGGATTCTTTAGGGTTAATATATGCTAGGGTTCACGGCCATTCCACCTTCTCCAATGCATAATCATTTCAGTAAAAAAAATTCTACATATTTCGGTAAAAATTCCGCTTTGCAAAAATTCCTAGCGTGAAAAATTCATTTCTGTCAAAATTCCTTCTGTAAAAAATCGTTAGATAAATATTGATATGTACCCTTTATGAATGTTATTTATGATAACCATAATTAAAATTACCCCCATATTTTATCAATTTCGATTGCACGTCGTTTCAAACCTCTACTGTTAGGGATAAATTAATAAAATTAAGAACTATTTTTATATTAAGAGGTTATAATAAAAGTTAGAAAAACATTATTGCGCGTTATGGAATGATGTGATTGAAAAACAAATTTAAAAACATTTTCTCTTAATAAAATAATGAATAATAAGCAATTAAAATATTTAATAAGGATAACACTACATAAGTATCTAAAGTTATGATCCCCGGAGCATAAAAGACAACAGCTGACAGTACCTTCAGCTCGCCCCCCCCCCCCTCTTTATGAAGTAGGTTAGCACTCTATATATTTATATCTCTATGGATAAAATAAACCCCAGCCGAAGAAGGAAAGTAGTACAATAAATACCAGTGACGTCATGTTAATTCTTTAGAATATTTTTTTACTATTTATTTCATTACGATTGCGTCACTGAGTTTTTTCTTTTTTTTTTCTTTAGCTACTACATAAGGCTTGGTATTTAGACTTTGATTGCTCCTGCAATGCACTTGCACCTCTCCCACGACGTGGAGGGGCCAGCCCTCCCTGCCCTGATGAGACAATTTACTTGGTACAAAATTCTCACTGCATGTTTAACTAGTTAGGAAATTATGTTCTGCAAACAAAAATAATCTGAGCTGACAAGTCCTTTATTATTCATCATGCCTAGCCCAGGAGGAGCGTATAAGCACAAAAGCGGCAGTCAGAAAAGAAAACAAAAGAAAGAAGAGGCTGACAAAATTGCAAAGTTGCCCAAATTAAATGCATTTTTAAAGGCAGACAAACCGCTGTCATTGAACCCGGGGACCGGCACTCCCTAGCTGCTGCTGCCGATGAATCAGTGTTATGCTCGTCTAGCTTAGGCCCGTGTTACTCGCTCTCGGCGGTACATGAGGAACCAAAACACCCTGAACTGTCAAGCAGGTAACTTTGAAGGACATATATTACAAATAGGTAGATAAACATATTCATTTTATTTGTATTAATGCAGGACTAACGAGACCCTAGGCTTGGGGACAGTCGCGGCTTCCGTGTCAAACACAGTCACAGCCACAGGAGGATCAGAAGAACCTGGACCGAGTACCTCGTGGGCCGCTAACGCGACACAAGAGAATGGGAACACAGTGGTAACAACACATCACTCGCAGCGCCCCCTTGTGCCTCCGCCGAAGTACCCCACAGACAGGGGGCTATATGACGAAAACATCTCTGCCGATTTAAAACGGTATATTATAGTTACAGGGCCTTGTAAACCCAGCGGTCCATTCCCAATGGATGAAGGAAAAAGGCGTTCCTTTAATGTGGCACATTACCATACCAGAACAAAGGCTGGTATAAAACTCCCTCGTAGGTGGCTTTGCTACTCCCTTATATTGGACCGTGCGTACTGCGAGCCATGTTGGCTGTTTGGAGACCGTAGTTCACCATTCTTTAAGGAGGCATGGGTGAATGGAGTTAGAGATTGGGGGAATTTAGCTCAAAAGATAAATATCCATGAATCCTCCCAAATGCATTGTATAGCCTGTAACGTGTACGAGCAGTGGAAACTGAACGTTACAATTGATGCGGAAATGGAGAGGGATGTGCGTAACGCTGCTGCGTTTTGGAGACAAGTGCTAGAACGCATTGTCAATGTGACACTAATGCTGGCTACTTGCAACCTCTCATTCCGGGGGCACAGGGAACGTTCGGGACAGGCAAACAGCGGGAATTTTCTCTCCATTATCCATCTGCTGGCAACCTACGACCCTGTGCTTAAAGAGCTGATAAGTCGACCTGAAGGCTCAGTTAAGTACCTTAGCCCCGATATCCAGAACGAGATCATATATATATATTGGCACAGCGAGTTAAACAGGACATAACAGCTGAAATAAACGAAGCACCGTTTTATTCGGTGATTATGGATACCACACAGGATCTGTCTAGGCACGACCAGTTAAGCCAAGTATATAGGTATGTAACCATAGTCAGGAATAAAATGGATGTAGCTGTTGATGTAAAAATAACAGAAGCTTTTTTGGGCTTCAAGGAGACAACGGATACGTCTGCTAGTGAGCTTGAAAAAGCAATAATAAAGAGCATTGAAGCAAATGGTCTTGATTTTTCTAAGTGTCGTGGGCAAGGCTATGACGGAGCAGCTAACATGAGTGGGATTTATTCTGGTGTACAGGCGAGAATTAAAGAAAAGGAACCACTTGCCACTTATGTACATTGTGCAGCCCACAATTTAAATCTAGTCCTTAATGATGCTGTGAATGACATTACTGAGCTCAAGAAGTTTTATGGCACTGTTGAAAATATTTACTCGTTCTTTGGCCACAGTATTAAACGGTGGGCCATGCTGGATGGGATTATTTCATCCGATGGTTCATCTCACCCTGGTGTCACGTTGAAGCGACTGTGCCCTACCCGCTGGTCATCTCGTTATGATTCTCTTGCAGCTCTGCGCTACAGATATGTTGACGTCATGAAGACGCTAACAAGTGATACAAAGGATGAGCGTACAGTAGCAGCGGGATTGAAGAAAGAGATGGAGAAATTTAATTTCATTTTTCTTGTGGTTCTCCAGACCAAGATATTGGAGAGTGTGAATGTCGTCTCCAAACTGCTCCAAGACACTAAAATGGACATTATGAGGGCAGTGGGTCTGCTGGAGAATGCCATAAAGACTATGTCCGAGTATCGAAATGCTTTCGAGGAGGCAAAAATAACGACACAGACTCTCGCAACTAAATGGGGAGGGAGAGCTCATAATCCGATCCAGCTCACTTTTGAAAATGTCAGAACAAGGAGAGTTAAACGTCATTTTGACGAGCTCGCTGAAGCCTATCAAATCCAGAAAGTTATTTCAGAGTGAGCATTTTCTATGCCAATTTGGATATAATAATCAACCAAATGACCCAGAGATTTAAATCTATGCGTGCAGTTTCACACATGTTCGAGGCGCTGCACCCCACCACCCTACAGCTGGCAGGCGACGATGAGCTTCATGACAAGGCAAAACGTATCTCTGAACACTACAACAGGGACATAGGAAAGGCTTTTCCAGCTCAGCTCGTGTCATTTAGGACCTGTTTCAGAGAGAAGATTGCAAAGGAGTCTTCCTCCATGACTGTGTTACAGCTTGCTAAAATGCTACTTTTGGATAATCAGTCTATAACATCCACGTTCTCCGATGTATGTACTGCCTTGCTGTTGTTCTTGACAATACCTGTAACAGTGGCCTCAGCTGAGCGATCCTTTTCAAAATTAAAAATTATTAAGAACTATCTGAGGAGTACTATGACCCAGGAGAGGCTTAGTGGACTGGCTATTCTGTCCATTGAAAACATACGAGCACAGGAGTTGGACATTAAAGAAATCATCGAGGACTTCGCACAACGCAAGGCTCGCCGTGTGCCATTATAACAAGGAAAAGTAGGCCTACTGGAAAGGAAAAATGCAAGCGCCCAAACAGCGACTTAATAATATATATATATATTAAAAAAGAGATTAATTTAAATATGCATTTCATTTATGAAAAGAACCCACTGAATAAATTACTCAATGATAAATAATTTCCCTTCAAAGATTAATACCTCAAAAAATCGCCCAAAACTTATTAAAATTTTTTTTGCTTGAGCTGTGATAGGGCCCGTCCTACATAATTTGCATTGGGGCCCGTAGTCACTGCCCTACGCCACTGGATAGAACAGTCTTGTTGGAACAGTAAAAGAGCCGTAGAATACTCTCTTTGTACCCATGGGACGACCTCCTCTGAAAGAAGATGCAGGTATACTGACTGGTCGATCTTCACGCCCTCCTCGACAAAGATATTTGGGGCCTTCTTCCCGTCCGACGTCACTCCCGCCCAGACCATGACTGAGGGTGGCTTTTGCCTTCTGAAGAGAGTCCTCAGCTGCACGGGGATGTCTTCCTTTTTTCTAGATAAAACCTGGTCATTCTGACTGTTGTGGGTGGCCTGGACCGTGAAAATCTTTGTCTGAGAAGAGATTCCTGCCTGTGTTGCCTCCACCGTGAGGAGGTTCAAAGCTGTAGTGAAGTCCAAAGGAGGATATGTGGAAATTTATTGAATACATTTTGTAAATTACACATTGTGCTATATTTTTTGTTTTTAAAATATTTGTGTAAAATTTATACAAAGATTGTAGTTTGTAATATGTGAGTCTCAATTAAGTAGTACCCTGTATATATATATATATATATATATATATCTATTATATATATATATATATATATATTATTCAAATTTAACACTTTTTATTAAAAACATTCAAATAGATGTTTATGTATTTTGTTGTGTGAAGAAGTGCTCCCAACCGCTCCCCGGGATTTCATCAAATTTCTCAGGGATCAGCTACTTGTGGACGGATTTCTTTATATCGACAGTAAGCCTGGAATCTGGGCTGTGAGTACATTATACATATACTGCGCATTGCCCCTTTTTAAGTTAAAAATTGGGCTTTTAAGATAAGGAGTGCTTAAAATAAGAGTCCTTCTTTTTTTAACTCTCCCCCTCCCCCCTCCTATTCTTCTCCCTTTTGCGGGAGCGTCAATAAAGAGAACAATTCTTCTTTTGTTCCTCTAAGTTTTTCTTCACGTTTTCACCGTCTTTACGGGCTAATACCAATAAGGCCTAAGGAGTTAAGTTAGGATGGAGGATATTCCTCCTGATATACCTCATGATAAGGGCAAATCGACTTTTCTGAGGAGCGCTTATTCAGACGTGTTGAAAAAGAAGAAGAGCTCCAACAACAATGTTGTTGAGAAAAGATTAAACCTGAATGTAGATTACGAATGGGAAACCTTCGTTATTACAATGGAAGACTCTGATGGAAATGCGTTTAAAACGGACAAATTGAAGCACATTGAAGTGTACGATATGGCTATGGAATTCGGATTCCATGAGCATGAAGTGGCTGGAGCAAACCCCAGATTTGGTTTAGGACAATCTTGTATCTACACAAAGTTTCCTATCGATGTTAGATCAAGACTTTCGGACCTAAAAAAAGAATTGAAAATAAAGACTATAAATAAGACGGCATTTATGAAGAGGCAATTTGCAAGCTCAAGGGAATCGATAAAATATCTCTTGACAAGAAGAAGAAGTTCACCATTACTCTGGTTAATACATTTAAAAGAGTTAACGAAGGCCTCCTAGTCAAGTGGCTCGAACAATTTGGGGAGATTAACAATCACTATCCCAAAAGTAATCCTTTTGATAAAAACGCGGAGAAAAAGTATCAAAACTATCGCGAAATTTGGAGGGATAGTGATTATATTGTGGAGATCACTGCAGATCCTTCCAACATTCCCCAGATAGTACCTTTCCAGGGTTACTTAGTTAAACTTAAGTTTCTGGGTGTTAAATTGCAATGTCAAAGGTGCTTTAACTTTGGGCATTTAAAGCAATATTGCGACCAAATAAAATGAAAACTACTGAGTATGAACAGCTATTGAAAAAAAAATTAGATGAACGTATATTAAGTAATGAGGCCAATTCTGCTGGAGAAAAGTCTGTTCCTCAACCTGAGGAGATCTCCAATACAACAGAATCGCAGAAACAACAATCACCTGCTCCTGTAATAAATATTTCCGACTGTGAAATATCTATCCCTGTCGAGGATGAAGAAGTCTGTGGAGGAAACATAAATGGTTCTACTGCAACATCAGTTCAGGACTTCTGGGAATGAAATTCTGGAGACTAACGTCGAGGATAGTGTGTATGGGAATAGCATACCTCTTGTCAGTGAGGAAGCTCCCGTTTCTATACATGTCTCTGAGACTCAAGGACCAAGGATTGGTCAACGAATCCCCTCTGGCTCTTTCCATTGAAACTGCGACAAATTCGGACACTAACATAGTAGCCACAAATACACCTCAAACAGCGAAAACAATTCCGAAAAATCAGCGTTCTCACCTGGACACGAATGCTATTCTGTTGAACAGGACTCGGTCTCAGTCATCGAAAAGAGTAAGATCTTTCTCAGGTCCATCACCCGACAACAGAAAAAACCCGACGAAAATAAAAAGAAACTAATCTTAACTTCGTATTCAGCCAAATATGAGTGTTTTTTCAGATAAACATTCCCAAATGAAGATCACCGATTTTTTCGAAGATAACTCATCCAACGAAATTAAAGCAAATATGGGCATAAAAAGAATCATATCACTCAATACAAGAGGTGGTATGAACAGACTAAAGAGACATGCTCTATTGAACTCCATCTTTGAAAAAAATCCCGACATTGTTTGCCTACAAGATGTAAAATGTGAGGTGTCATCAACATGTCCTCCGAACTGTTGGTTATGCAAACCTCGACGCTTCAAAACGTTCTTTACGGGTAATAACTCAAATCGAGGGGTTCAGACGTTTATCTCGAAAAATATAAAGACGGCGAAATCTGTTAAAGAAGCATCCGAAATAAGTGATTGGCATCAAATATATATTTCGACAAGTGGTATGGCTTTCTATCTCATTAATGCTTATGGTCCCAATGTGCAATGCTCGGACTTTTATGAATCCATTGTTGGAACCCTAACGGACAGTGTGAGAGCAACCAATCTACCAGTCATAATGGTTGGAGACTTGAATGTGGATTTGGACAGGCAGGGTGCTTATTACTCTAATAGGAGAAGTCTTCAAACGGCTATCAACATTTTCAAACTTGTGGATATAATGGGTCGATTCTCCCCTGGTAGTTTTTCGTGGTCTCGAGGTAAATATAGATCAAGAATTGATCTGGCCTTAGCTTCTCCTAGTATTGTTAAACTGATTAAAAATGCCACTTACAAACCAGAACCTTTCTCGGATCATAAGTTAATTGATTTGGAGCTACGCCTAGGATATCATCAACGCCGCTTCAAGCTCCCTCTTCAAGTTCTTCAGGACGCCAAGCTTAAAAAAGTTGCAATCACATATAAGAGAGGCGTTTTCTCCCAAATACTCCGCGGACACGGCAATGAGGGTTTTCACAAAAACTATTCAATCCACCACAACTTCTTTCTTGAGAGAAAAGAGAGAAGCCTCGAAAAAGCGACAACAGGATATTGAAAACATTCTTAGTTCGTCTTCAATTTTTGCCCAGTCCTTAATGGCGGATACATTCAACGCATTTAGGATGTCCGAGGTTGTGGAGGCTGAAATGGAAGAGAAAGTATCTCTCGAAAAAAGTGCCTCCCAAAGAGTTAAACTTGTTTCAAATATTGAACAACGACCATCTCCTTTCGTTAATAGAATTATTGAGGGTGGGAAGGTCTTAAATGCCCCGAAAGACATTCTTCGATATTTCCATCAAAAATTCCAGTCTATTGTGGGAGGATCACGGAAAAACTTTCCTCGGCGGAAAAAATGGTCAAGAATCGGAGAAAATAAAATATTCACCAAGGAATCAATAACAATTATATTCGTCATAAACTTAATTATAAAAAAACCTCAGGTCCAGATGGGTTAAGTGGTGGAGTTTTGTTCACTTTTTGGAGGAAAGCGTTCCATACCTATTAAAAGTAGGTAAAGCCATGGAATTAAAGGGCAAGATGCCTATGGAACTTACAAAGGGTAGGATCGCTTTAATCCCAAAGAAAGGTGATGGGTCAGACTTTAGTCACTGGAGGCCCATCACCATTCTCAATTATTCATATAGAATATTATCGGGAGTGCTTGCCCAAAAAATGGAACCCATTCTTACACCAAGATTGGCACTCAACAAAAGGGCTTTCTCAAAAAAAGAAGAATCTGTGATGTCTCCAGAAATATTCAAGCTTGCATTGATTCAGTGGAAGAAAGGGAAACTTTCGGAGCAATAATTGCTATTGATTTTCAAAAGGCCTTCGATTCTATATCGCATATTCACATTATGAGTGCGGTAGAGAAACTCTTACCGAAGGAATATTTCAATCCCATTCGGGCATTATTGCTAAATGGAACCTCGACAATATCACTTAACGGAATGGAAAGTGATCCCATCCACCTTAAGAATAGCTGTAGGCAAGGATGTCCATCTTCTCCCTTACTTTTTGTTGCAGCGGTTGAGGATCTAATTCGGATGGTTTTGAAAAAGTACGGAGGGTTTGGCGTGGATGTCAAAGGCACAAAACATTTAATAGACCTCTACGCCGATGACGTTACTCTTATGGTAGAAGGAAATTCAGAACTTCAACTGAGTAAAAGAGTAGATATCGTTTTAAACTTTTTTTCAAAATACGAACGAATATCAGGCCTAGCTATCAACAAGGCAAAGACAACGATTCTACCCCTTGGAAAATGGAACCCTAAAGAAAGTGAAATTACTTCGTGCCAAATTAGGAACCAAGTGGACATTCTGGGAATTACCTGGAATAATAAAGGAATTGATAAGAAGAACTGGACGAATGCATTTTCAATCATCCCTCGAAACATAGCAAAATGGAGGAGCTTCAACATTCAGAGAAGAATTGACTTTTATAATTTGAAAGTTGTTCCTCTAATGTTATACAAGGCGTCCTCTCATCCATTAATTGCCGAAAAAGTCATTCTCGAGGAGGAAAAATGGCTTCGTGCCTTATTTCACAATCATTATCTTCCATCTATTCTAAGACCAAAACGTTTGCTCGGGGGAGGTATTTCTCGCTTGAGTTGTATTATACCAAAGGTGTATATGAAAATCTTTAATGAAATTACAAAAAATCCATCCATCGAGTGGAGAAGATCTGTAGCTTATGACGAAATCTACTGGTGGTTAATGTTCGGCTCAGACTTAACTAACCATTTAACTTCACGACTCTCTCGGGTCTGGGGTGCATCTCAACGTATACTATGGAAACTTTACCCTATCTACGACACCAATACGACCGTAGATGTCATTCGACAAAACGCTCACAAGCATTTATATTTTCGAAATATACCTCGACCGGACATTTGGAGGAAATGGCTATTAAGTCAAGAATTCTTACAGTTCATGATCTCTGCAAAGATAACGTATTTTCTGATGGGAGATTTGTGTATCCTTTGACGAGGACATCTCTGCAACACATTCTTCCGAAGCCATGGCACTTAAAAATGTCTCCTCCATCGCATCAAAGAGAGGTGGAAAAATAAGTAATAGTGATAAATATTTGTACTGGCTTCTTCGGCTTGGAACAATCGGATTCGACAATCTTTGCAAGGTATCCACGACGGAAGAAAATTCACAGCTCAGCTGATGATTTCGGCTGATCTTTTATTTTTTCTAGGCCGTGCAAAGATTGCGGTCTTTTGTTTAACTCAACAATTCATTTATTTGTTGAATGTCGTGCAGTTAAAATTCTTAAGGACTTCCTATTGCTCAACCTACCTACCCTTCAGTATGAGTCCTCGAATGCTTGGAAAGGCATTATCCTTTTCGGCCTTGGGAAAAGCAACAAGTCTCCGGAAACTAAGGCGTTGACCTTCAGTATTATGAACTCTAAGTCGCTGATTTGTCATAAGCTGACCTCCTACAAACCTCTCCATCCTCAAGAGCTGAGAAGCATATTTATATCTGCGGCGGCACGATATGCAGCATTATCGTTAAAAATCCCCTCGCCAGACGAAGGAGGAACGTGGACGTCCGCCGGAAGGATAATTAAGTATTATCCAAGCCTCTCCATCCAACACCAAAGACTTATAAAAATAATTTCAAAAAGATTTAGTAATTTTTAGCACTTAGCATAATTTTATTATGTTTTAATTACTTTTATTATGTTCATCTTTTAAAATTCTTAATAGTTGCTTCCCAAAATATTGTGTTAATTTCATAGCCTTTACCTGATATTATGTGTTATTTTATTTTGTGCGTTCAACCCCAGAGCAAAAATTTTAAACTAAAATGTTTAATTATGTTTTTATTACGCATTTGCTCTGGTTTTTTTATGTATTTATTTTATTTACTAATAAACGAACATGATAGTTTAAAAAAACAAAAAATAGATGATTTTCCTGGTTCTCCAAGGCTTGAAATAATCGACAAGAAAAATATTTTTAAATTTGG
>CP045896.1:8881023-8899277 GCA_013387185.1 Caligus rogercresseyi
TTTTTCAAAATACATGGGTTGCACCCCAACCAAAATACAGTAGAGGACGACTTAAACTTAACTCACAGAGAACATGTAAATGTAGTAATATAGTATTTTCTTTATTTATCCAATTTCTTATGTATACAGTAGAAATTTATCAACTTTACATTTTCGGAGGAAATATTAACTTTTCCACAATTTATGACCATATTGCAAAAGTTGTAAGTATATTTATAAAGACCCTCTATTCGAAAAAGGGTTGGCATATATTCATGCTTCTAATAATTAAATTTGCTTTGGGTGCCCAAATAAATTTATGAGAAAATGGTATACTCAGCATAAAATTTATTGAGTAAAATGTTGTACTTTAAAGATTGTGGGGACGATGCTTTAGCATCATATACTGTTGTATTAAAATGAAAAATATATAAAAAGCGTGTGTTTTTTCCTTATAACTTTTAATACTATTAACAATGATAAATTGAGGAAATTTATATTTTTATGAAAAAAAAATGTTTTGAATGTATGTAGATAATTAAATTATAATGTTTCAATGTTATTGAAAACTCTTAACTTGAAATAAAAGTACCGGGTCAGTTAGGAAGAAAATGAAACGGATACATTTTAAAGAGTTTCCATCAGTGATGCAAGACAAAGGGACTTAGTTATAGTTACGTTTAGAAAAAGGTGATATTTATGAAAGGTCATTATTGGTGGAAGAAAAGAACGAAAAGGAAACGACATAATAATAAATTTCAGTTGGTATTGCGCAAGAAGTATAATAATTTCATTCTGGGCTGTTAAGAGTACACATGAATTCAGAGAAAGAATGTTATCCTTTATATATGAGTTAGTCTCTTTTGATGGAAATACATTCATGTAGTTTACACATCCTTTAAGTAGCTTCTATTCCATGTAGGTAGGTATGTATTAATATTAATCGAATAAAAGAACGCCTTAAGCTATACAAATGATGGTTTTTGTTTGCGCATATCTGTGGATGAGGGATCATCATCACCTGACTATCAAAAAATCGAGAAAACTCTGTAACCAACTGTCAATTTTTTGGGTGACTTTCAAGAAATACATTTTTCTATCCATAACAATATCTGATAAGTCATAGTCTCTAGTATCACCTCGTTTATGGCATCTACACTCTCAAGACTGGGGCCTATTTGCCTCTTTCTATTATAAATATGTGTCCACTCTTTTGAGACCTTAAGGCGCAATATGATTTATAAATAGTTGATTGCCCTATTGACCATTTAAATAAGTTGAATGATCTAATCAACATCTTCTTCTATTAAATTAAAATCCTTATCCCTAAATGATTCTCATTTACTGGGATGTCTTTTAAGATAACTAAAAATATAAAATATATGATCGTTTAAAAGTCTCTTTATTTGTTTCATTCCCAAAAGGACTATGATTGAGATTGTCAATTTTATCCTGTGAGTCATTAAAGTCTGGATAATTTATTTGCTAGCTGATTGGGACGATTTTGATGTTGAGGAATAAGGTGAAATTGTGTCTAATTTTTCCTCCTTCTTGATCGTCCAGTCTTTAGGATCCAAACGATTTTGTCCACCAATACCCCTACGAGAACCTATAGAGTTTCATATTTTACTTTATTGCCACTTTCCTGGAATGTATTTTCCTTTCTGACTAAATGGTAGACTACTTCATGACCCTCGTTCATCGTGGAAGGATGTCCAATTGATGATATATTTAATCTTGTATGTAATGAGGGCGCAATATATACTCATACAACCTCCTGACTTCTTGTAGATTGTTCGTCAATTTGAACCTTTCTCGTAAATCTATCAATATTCAAAGAAGACACTCTTGATTTTCGGATCTGAAGTTTTTTGCAGCCCAACCCAAAACAAAATTGGCATTGAATCCTAATAACCTGCAAACTTAACACTAACCGAATGGCCTTCTAAAAGTAAAAAAAAAAAGAATAAAACGAGATTGTTCCTATATAGACAATATAATCACTATCCCTCGTAGCCACATACAATTCCAATGTTTTGCATCTGCTTCATAGTCTGAAGGGCTCCAATCGGGAAAATGGTTCAAAACCTCCCCGAATTGTTTAAATGTGTTTATCAATTCATTTCCCCCCTTTTACTTATTAGGACACATTTTATCCTTTATTAACGTCACCCGTCGTTTATGGACCCATCAACGTTATTTAAATATATGAACATGAAATATTTTAAGATCATTTAACGGCTCCTGACGTCAATGGGGAACTTCGTATAGTGGTCTGATTTAGGGCATGCTATTGCAATTCCATGTCGTATTCAGTGGATTCTAAATTATCATTATTTCTTAATGAATGCTCGTGCTAAATCATAAAGAAATTATAAACCATCAATATTAATTACTTTAGGTTTCCTCTAATTAATTCATGATCAATGTAGTTTTTTTCGTTCTTCGGATCCAAGCCTCCCGCAAGGCAAGATCCCAGAGGTCTAAACTGGGATATTTTAACATATATTATACGTACATTTACACATATCTATGAAGAAAGAGAAGACTAATGGTTTAAGGTGAATTGTTATATCAGAACCTATGGCATTTTCAACATCAACAAGTTCGATTTATTTTCTTCTTCCCATGGATACATGGAGAATTAAGGTTCTACCTGTGGACAAACGAAGATTGTGAGCCTTTGTATTTTAAGCCTTTGTCAAAAAATATGCTCTTCATCCTGTGAGCTTATTATCAGCGTTATATTTTCTGATAGTCATGTATTGGTTCATTGATTTCATACAATCAGGTTATACCTTTTCCCCTTTAAGTATGAACTAAATTATCTTTCTTGATTAGTTTTTTTTTTTGTATAAAGAGTCATTTATGATAATTTTTATGAAACGAAATAATCATTTACAAAACGTTCAAACATGTATAATTAAAGCTCAAACTTGCAATGTTAAATATCATGTTCTGTATTTACATACATCTAGTAAATAAATCAATTCGAAACATTTTCAAAAAAAGTCATGATCGATTACAAGATATAATGAAAAAGATTGCATCTCTCAAAATCAATAGATTTTTGTTTGATAATATTATATTAATATATAATAATAATAGTTATATCATTACTTTGATACCCATTGTGAAACATTAATGTGTTTGCTGAAAGTATTAGTTTTAGAATATTATATTTAATTTAAATTTAATGGTCATATAAAAAATTCAGTATTTTACATTTATCGCTAAATAAATATAATAAAACAAACTGGAAATAACTTTTTTCTAATTACACTTCTAACAAATGATGCCAGATTAACTTCCGCTGAAGGAAGGATCGGTTATACATTAAGCAAAAAAAATATGATAGCATTTTATCCATCATGTGCCTACGTACGGAGACACTTTTGTAGTTTAGGCGAGTGAAAATATATTTTTGAGAATTTCGTTACAAAAAGTTTCTTAACATATATTTTAATTTAACTCTGAATTTTATGAGGTAATCCTCTGGCACATCCACAAAATAAAATTATATTGTAAATTCAATATGTGCTTTATAAGTATGAATTTGACTTCAACCGATTCAATCACTCTATCATCAATCAACGATATCATATATAGCTTTCTATAAGGATATGTCCTTTTTTTGAATGAATAGTGATTGAAAGACCTATTATTATGCAATAAGTACTACTGGATATATAATAAAATGTTCATGTTAATAATTGATTTTTCATGGAATTATCCATATGACTTCGTAGACTTTTGTACTGTTTGTGGCAAAAAAGATTTGCAACTTAAGTGAAACATACTCAAACGTGAAATATGGGTGCGAAGGTTCGATAGGAGAAGGTCTTTTGATTCATCTTTTTGAAAGTAGTATAGATTGGGTTTATGTTATGTGTATTGGTCCAAAAGAGTACAACTGCAGTGAACTATACTCATTTATTCAAATAAATTTATTTTACATTAAAATATGAAAATTTATTTCCTATATATTTTTATATTAAAGGATATCTATAAAGATTTAAGGAAAAGCTAGTATTATCATTTTGCTACTTTTGGGATGAAGTTTTGTATAATATTCGACCACTTTTAACCACACACCGAGCAACTTTATACTGTAAGTATTTACTTATTTGTTTAATTTTATATTATAATTATGTGTTCCATTGATTTGTGTGGTCTACATTTCAGATCAAATATTTATGTCGTAATTTAAGTTTTTCGGTTCTATAAATTTATCATAAGTTATTAAAGAAGTTTTGTAAATATTTTTCGAACGCAAACCTCCAACCCTTCAAAACACATAAGCAAAAGTATTCATATTAATAAAATAGTAGAGTAACTACTACTTCTAGATATCATTGGTTATCTTAATTTTTATGTAAAAACATACTGTAGAAATCATAGGGTGTAAAAATAGGACGTGCAATTCTTAAAATTAAAGGAAGAAACTAGAAACTGATGCATTCTGAAAAACACACTAACTAAACAAAAACTCTCAGTAGTATCAAAAAAATGTCCAGACCTTTATTGAATTATCCAGAAACTCCCCCAAGACGGAAGGAACACAGAATCTATAAGAACTCACTGCAAATAAGACACACTGTACTCTTATAATAGTTTTTTGATCCTGAAATGAGCATACTGAGACGATGAAAAAAAGATGAGCCATTTCGATCTTGGTAGTGTACCGTTTAAAGAAGTTATGATACGTCCTGTTGTCAATCTAATAGTGGAGCCAACCTGGTACAAAATACAATATATATAACTTGACGTTTCCCAATTGATCCACAGAATTTGGAAAGCCGATTTGCTAGATTTCCTCGGGATCTATTTAGAAATAAAGATGAAGTTGTCATTTTATACTTCAATAGACTAAGGAATCCTGAGTCCAAGACAACTTCCTTTATTGATATATATTTCTGGCAAAACGAGTGATTTGAAACTAAATATCTGGATATATTTTTCAAGCTGGTCTGTTTATAACATTCCATTTTCTTAAAATATTTATGACCTCACAAATCATTAAAAAATTACAAATTTTTATAAGATCCAATTATATTATTGCTTTAAAATATGTAGAGATTTGTTTCAGCTTGTATAGCTAAATATGTTGCAATACTTTTTTAAATATATCCTTCTGAAATAGCATTCAGAAAACAGTTTTTGAATCATACAGCGTCTTAATATGATCCAATTTATTGTACATTATGACACAGCTGATAAAAAACGATATCAATAAACAACAAGGGCATAAATTAGAAAATATTTGTCATTATATATAAATGTAATGCTTACAAGTAATATAAAATAAATGCCATACATTCTAGTGACAACTTCCACGAAAAAAGTAATGGAAATGGAACAAAATATAGATGATTTACTTTCGTGATGGTTGCTTAGATATCCTCTTTGCTTCCAAGATAATATCTAATATACAGGGATGTAGGAATCTGCTAAATACACTTTTTGGGCATAAACTACCTTTTAACGCATATTTGGCATTTTTCTGCATATTTATCGTATATTTGAACAAATTTTGAGGATATATATATATATTCAGTATTTACGGGTCTAAACTTCCCCACAAGGCGCCATAAAAAGAGGAAGAGTGTTTACACGTGGCTACAAAACAAAAGAATAATGAATTCTCGCCCGATTGCCTCACTCCAACTAAAGTCTCTTTTGTCTGACTAGCAAACCAGTCTGACAGAGAGGCATGTAAAAGATATGCTCATTCTTCAATGGAACAATAATTACAAGACATAATTTTTATTTATTTATAATATACATTATTTTTCCTCATATTAAGGTGTGTTTTGCTCATTTAACTTTTTTCGCATATTATTTCACATATTTTATTGCATATATAGTAAATTTTTTCAGCATATTTCTGGGCATATAGGGCATTGTTTTTGTTCTAAACTCCAACAGCCCTGCTACTATATTAAAATATGAAGATGATATATAACGTCGTGAAAAAGTGTTATTAACTCTATCAAACAATGGCTATATTCTTTTCGGCACTAGTATTTTTTTAGTTTTATATCGAAATACCAAGAAGGTGCTTGGAAATAAGATATATTAAGTTAAAAGTGTATCTACAAAGAAGGACTATTAACTTAAGTAACAAATCCTAAACTCTTACACATAACAGATTTACAAAATGTCATATTATACAGTAGTGTGATTTTTATTTAGGTTTTTTTGGATGTGAAAAAGGGCACTCCCCCGGATTTCACCTCAATGCATTAAACTCATCTACTTGTAACGTAATAACGTCAAGTGGACCCAAAGTTATGTTGTAACTTATAAAGTATTTTTTTCGCCATTCGACCTCTTAGGTTCACAGCATGAATGATATTTTAAATTATTGGCACAAATTGTAAATATGATCTCAAGCATTCCAAATTAGATTTTTAGATGCGTACAAAAATATGCAAGTAATTATGTTTTTAAATAATCTATTCTTGAGAAAATTCACAAAAACACATATTATATCTTTATGGTCTCTATGCACTAAGGTAAAATCTCAAATCCGAAAAAATGAAATAAAAATCACCCGTATATCCAGTTTATAACAATTTAGAGCATAATTTTTTTTAGTTGGGCCTAGCCTCTTTTCACTGAGGTTGATCAATACTGACTTTCCTCTTTTCAGGAGGCGAACTTGCGCCCTCTACAATGAGAGTTGAACATTACATTTATGTAACATTACTCAATTGAGCCTACGGTCTTCTCAATAGGATTGATAAATTTTGACCTTCCCCTATTGGGAGGTGAATCTGCGCCCTCAATCCCGCGCTAATGTACTCCACAGAGAAAAATACATGTAAAACTATTATTTGAGTATTTAAGTATAATACCACTATGTTACAAAAAAATATTTACGTTGTTCACATTCTGACCATAATAATAATTCACCAGCCACTCATCCCTTTTTAGCTTCAGAACAAGAAGAATGGAAGCGTCAATGCCAACAATATATAATCAGAAGGATCATAGTCTGGTAGATAAATTAAATGAAAAAGTAGTTTCTTAGTTATCCTTCGTCCTAAGCATTTAGAGTTGAACACAGCACTGAGCTGATGTGCTCTCTTAATTGATTATAAGGATAATTCGAAAATGTCCAGCAGAACTTAATGAGAAACATTTCCTTTTGAGCAAAGACTCATGAATGTTTATGAAGGGGAACAACTTTGAGAAAATACGCCTTATAAGCTAATCACAGATTGACACTCTTTAAACATTATCCCCTCTAAGTTTGTATTTTTTAGTCCAAAAATAGGAAATACTTATGAAGTGCAACAAATTATAATACTGTGAGTTACCAATAATAATCCAATAATAAAAGTCATATATCAATGTCAGTTCTCCTCTTTCCCTACAATATCCCTTATAGAGCACAAATAAATCTAATTAAAGGAATTAGACAATTACAAATGAGTAAAAACATGCTATGATTATGTTTATAGGAGCGGTGCAAAATCTATTTATTCATGATCAATAACTTTCTCATATTTCAACTTGTTCAGCTAACTCTTATGATATCTTAAACATTGACTCCAACAATAATCCCGAATTTACATACTAATTATATTCCATTTACACGAAGAACAGGAAACAAATTATCCTTATATCTTTTCATTGCATTTAATCCCTTAAATTCATTTATCATCTATACCCATATTCATTTCCTATTTCCTGTAGGTTAGCTAGAAGAAAAGGCATACGTTTATTAGTTTGAAATTAACTATGCACTCTCCCAAATACCTATATCTATTTTCATTTCCTAGGATTTATGTATGCATGTATTTTTTATCTCAAAATTTGTATGTCACAAAAAAAACTCTATTTTTCCATATGTTTATCCCATATTTCCGGTTGTTAAGGACAAAGAACCATATCTTAATAAACCTTTACTCAATAAGAAGTTGATGTCCTTGTCTAAATATACATTTATGATAATAATAAATCTAAATAGAGGCATGTATACTCTCAGAGAGTGCAAACCTCCGCCGATCCCCACCAAATGATCACTTGGTCTTTTTGTCATTTCCAACCCTCAACGCACTGTCCTTTTAACTTCTACATACTGCTCCTTTACTCTACACACTGTGAATTATAGGGTCGTTCCAGTTCATCAAAGAGGAGAACACAGAACAGGCGACATCTATTGGCAGCGAAGGCTAACTTGAAATATTAGTAGTATTTAGCTCATTTGCATCTAAAGAAGCACTCAGACATGCCAAATTTAATCACTTGTTCCTTTTGGCATTTCCAACAACTCACACAGTTTCATCCGAATCCGTTCCGCCTTTTTGAGTTTTCCTGCTGACAAACAAACAAACAACCAACCAACAAACAACGCCATTGAAAACTAAGCATGTATACACTCAGAGAGTGTGTACCTCCGCCGATCCCCACAACATTCCCATTCAACATTCTCCCTTTCACCGCCCGATTTTCTATATCTAATCATTGTATCCTCTCTGTTAGCTCATTTTGCATATTAAAAAAGCACTCAGAGACGGGAAGAGGAAGAAGTTTAAGCTACGTCACTGGGGTAACATAGTCCTGAGCTAATATATGAACAATAATACGTCAATGAATATTTTTTTAGCGTTTGTTCTTTCCTACTCCCTGAATAGATACCCCATTTCATTTAGTATTTTTGCTCATTTTGCATATAAAAAAGCACTTAGAGATGCCAAAATTTATCAATTGTTCCTTTAATATTTCCCAACAGCTCCACAAAGTTTTATTCGAATCCGTTCAGTACTTTTTGAGTTATCCTGCTGACAAACAAATAAACAAACAACAAACGCCAGTGAAAACTAGAGGCATCTATGTTACACTCAGAGAGTGTGTACCTCCGCCGATCCTCACAACATGGCCATTCAACATTCTCCCTTTCACACGGCCCGATTTCTATCTCTAATCATTTTTTCCTCTCTGTTAGCTCATTTTGCATATTAAAAAAGCACTCAGAACGGGAAGAGAAGAAGTTAAGCTACGTCACTGGGTTAACATAGTCCTGAGCTGATATATGAACAATAATACGTCAATGAATATTTTTTTAGCGTTTGTTATTTCCTACTCCCTTGAATAGAGACCCCATTTCATTTAGATTTTTGCTCATTTTGCATATTAAAAAAGCACTTAGAGATGCCAAAATTTAATCACTTTTTCTTTTGGCATTTGCAACAACTCCACAAAGTTTCATTCGAATCCGTTCAGTACTTTTTGAGTTATCCTGCTGACAAACAAACCAACAAACGCCTGTGAAAACAATACCTTCCTTCGGCGGAGGTAATTACCAAAAAAATATAACCTAATTTTTTAAAGTATTTAACTCATTGAAAAATGATGATGAATTAATGAAATTAATTAATGACTTGAAAATTCCTAACAATATTTGTTCTTTAGTTCATAAATTTAATAATATTTTTTTATACCTTCAAATTCAGACAATTTATTTATCCATCTTCCCTTATTTGCTTATAATAATCTGAAATTCAATCCGTATACAACTGGTTGAAATTATCTAGAAGATGATATTCATATAAAAACCAAAACTGTTTTCATGTACGATTAAGTGCCAAAAAAACTAAACATGTGTGTTCTTCTTTCGAAGTGACATGTACTATTTTTATTTGGTATCCTAGAAAGCGACGGACTAACCCTTCTTCGGCTGTTCACTTCGCACTATCGAGTGCGAAGGCCCTTATTGGTTCAAACCTGTCGAGGAAGGAAACAGTGACAAGGCAAGACCTGCGTCCAATTTATTATCTCCGCAGCTCGATATACCGCACTGGAGTTAAAGATCCCCGGAGTTAGGCCGGATTCGTGGAAATATTCCATCGACTTGGTTTCATACATGGTACCCTTCTTCGAGCCGTCAACTCACTTGTGAGAAGATAGTCCTTCATATCACCGTTTTTATAACCCCTTATGATTTGTTTTTTGTTTTATGTTTTGTTTTAATATTGCGTATATTTCTGTTAATTGAGTTTTTGGGTCTTTTTATGTAGATTATTTTAAACTATAATGTTTATTTATGTTTTTTTTACGCAATTCTACCTACTATTTTATTATTGTATTTTATGTATACTCTATGTACTACAATTTTAAATAAAGACCTAAAAAAAAAATTATCATTTTACTATTCTGGAGAATGTTTTATATCTTGTTCATTACAAAAGTTTTTGGCTTGAGTTAGCTGGTTTTATGCCGTCGGGCCACCTCGTGTCAATGGTACTTGATGAACATATTCTGTCTCCTTTCCTGCGATAACTATTTGCATTTATATTTTAAAGATATATTTAAGTCGGCAAATTAATCATTGTTACAAACCTTTTTATGTGTTAATATACTAAAACAGATTATTTATGACTTAGTTCACTTGAAGAAAGAGAAAGAACATCTTTTATTGTTTTTGCTTTGCACGAATATCGTTCCCATCTTTGCGTTATGAATGACTGCACTGATAATCCACTTGCTCTTTTGTGACATTGGACTATATTTTATATCACAATAAATATTCAAATAGAGGGGGCTTTCTTTATTGCTTCCTTTCTTTTATAAAATATGGGGGTCAATTCAAATGCACGGATTTTTTGTAGACATGAAAAATGAATGGCGGGCCCTAATGGCCTGAGTGCCGCTTTTTGCCGATCCCTCTTATAAATTTATATTCTCCTTTACTTTTTAATAATATATTATAAATCATAACAATGTGTGGTTTCTATTAGTTGTACAGTCCCCATATATATTTTTTGATATGGAAAGGAAATACATCTAGTTGTAAGTTGATACAACAATCTCATGAGAATAAGTAATTTCATTGATTTTACTTTTGCTTAAAAATAATGTAAGAACTATAGCGGGGTTTCCTTTTAAAGAATTTCATATACCCCTAGAAAACCTTGAAAAACACTTTTCATTACATTACATTGGATTTGATTAATAAAAATTGAGGTATGTGTTGAATAGTTTATTATAATTATTACTTCGTTTACATAACACAACATATAATACTATATCTTCTTTTGAACTTCAATTGGAATAAATTGATTTCAAAGAATATACCATAATAGGCATATATATATATATATATATATATATATATATATATATATATATATATATATATATGTATATATATATATATATATATATACATGCAACTACAAGGACCCCATTTTTCGCCGGGACCCAGCCGGGACTTAAGTTTTTCACGCCGAGTCAAAACGGGCCGGGACTTAATATATATTTTCGTTCCTTCGACATTCTGAAGTGACGACGTTTTTTTATTAAAGAATTTCCAAAAAACGAAGCCGTTTTTTTTAAGAATGTCCAAAAAAAGTTATGAGAAAAAGTGATGACGTTTTTTTTAGATAAGAATATTTCGAAAATTTCTAAAAAAAACGTCGTCCCTTTATGAATGACAAACGCAAGAAAAAAATTACTCAGTCGTTTCCTGATATATATATATAAAATTTTATATGCTACTCACTAAATAAGTACATTAAATTAAACATTTTTTTTTTGTAGCCACTAGGCAATTCTATATTTCAATTTGGTATAACATTATGCACATTAAATTAACAAGATTTTGTACAGTTGTTATGTAGACTTGGTTTCGCGGGGGCTTATATGTACATTGGTATAAAAAATGTGAGTAAGGGAGGGGGAGGGTGATATAAAACTTCAAACATCAAATAGTGAACACTAAAATCGTAATTTGGAATCACAAGCTCCTTTTGTATGTCATAAAATAAAATACTAAAACACTTTTATCTAAATTTCAAATGCGAAAAATTTAAAATCAGATAAAAAACAGAAACGATAGCATTAATCATAAAATTTTATTCCAGACATTTAAAACTCTCCTAACGCAGGTAACGATGCCTGTAGGGATGTGTCTACCTTGCGATCTGCAAGCGTAGATCACTCTCTGCACTTTTGCAATGCAGGCCTCCACTTTGAATTTTGACGGATATTTTGAAGACGTCACGATGAGCCAATCCTTTTTGGACGGATAAACCCCCAGTTCTGACAATAGCTCTTCGTTTACTTGGCGCACTAAAGGGTGGACGAAGGAGCAATTATAGAACAAATGTTCTGACGTTTCTACTTCAAGTTGGCAAAAGGAGCACTTAGACGAGTCCGAGGACTTGTTTGTGAATATGGAGGATGTGGCGACTCTGTATCTAAGCCATTTTTCAGCCTGTGTTGTTAGGGGATTAGCCATAATGACCCTCGGATCCAAATCTCTATTTTCAACACCGACCCTCTCACATCGTCTTGACACAAGTGTTCCAGCCGAACTGATTCTCTTCTGAGAAATGATTCCCTCCCGTACTCCTCTCGAGGAAGTGCCTCCGATAGCATGATAGAAAGGTGAAGGGGGGCCGATCGCTTTCCTTGTAGATTCATCCGTCAGTATTCTGATTCGGTGATGGGTGAGAAAATTCATTTGATATACTTCTTCGCTGTGTTGCCAGAATTCTGCTACTGAAGTTATCACTTTTGACGCACTAGAAGCCTGGCCAGAACCAAACCGTGGGTTGTGGTTCAGAGGTTCGTTAGGACCCAGGAGAGGCAGTACAGAGGCTAAGATTGACATCCACGACTCCGACATTTTCCCCCAGTATGTGTCAGTTTTTTTAACGACTCCAATCAGTTCGTCCGGTCCAGAGTGAAGTTTTTCGCAGAGTTCCACGCCAATTTTTTTGGAAAACCTCTCTTTCAAACGGTGAGCCCAAAGATCATAGCTAAAGGGTAATTTCTTTAGCCAGGACAGATTCAAGGATTTCCACATTGCTTCTAGATCTACCGAGCCCAGACCCCATGTTTTGGAAGGTTCTATGGTTCTTTGGTGTGACACGTATCTTCTTTTCTTTCCCCACACAAAGCTGCTCTTTGAACTATCAGCTCTTGAGCAAATGTCTCTGTTAAAAGGTGTATACCTCAGAAGATGGATTGCTTTAGGTAATATCACTTTGTCCCATAAGCGGAGTTTTTCTAGGCGGCATAGCTTCCATTCCACAAACATTTTGCTCCCTTTTTCAAAGACATCCTCTATACGCTTATAGTTTAGATTCATAGCACTAGCCTGCCCTGATGTTGAAATTGCTACTCCGAGAAGGACAGTAGAGTCGACATATTTGTAACAAGGAAAAACTTTTTCTAGATCTTGATTTACAGAGCTTAGTATTTCAGATTTCTCGACGTTGATCGTGAGGCCAGATTTCGCTTTAAATTTGGAGAGTATCCGCTGGATACTTTTAATACTTTTTACTATCTCTTCTGCCGAGCCTGTCATAAAGACTGAAACGTCGTCCGCATATAGTAGAATCTTTAGAGACTTGTCGTGCAGTTTCAGGCCCTTTACCTCAGTACTTGAGTTTATATTATTGTAAAGATAATTTATGGCAATTAAAAAGAGGGAGGGGGCTAAGGGATCACCCTGCTTGCATCCCCTCTCTATAGGGAATTTTTGGTCGGACCCGTTTAAGTTTATCGAAGCGTAGGAGCGCTTTAGAATGCATGTAATTAGGTGCACGAAGTGTTTAGGAAACCCGGTCCTCAAAAGTTGCTTTATAATAAAAGAATGGTCTATGGAGTCAAAAGCCTTTTGAAAGTCAATTAGCAGGGTTGCGTAATTTTTGCCAAGCTCCTTAGCTGCCTCCATGGCATCTTGTAGAGTCCTTGGTATTTCCTCTGCGAGCCTTCCTCTCATAAATCCCTTTTGAGCCCGTGAAATTACATATGGCAGAGCTGTTTTTAGTCTTTTATTAAGAATTCCCGTCAAAATTTTGTACGGGGTGTCAAGGAGAGTGATAGGTCTATAGTTGGCAATAAGTTGTTTGTCTTTTCCTTTTTTGGGAATTAAAACAATAATTCCCTTGTTCATAAAGTCCGAGACCTCACCTCTTACACTTATTTCTTGAAAAACTCCCTCAAGGAGCTTAGCTAGAGGATACATGAACTTCTGATAAAATTCAAAAGGAATACCCGAAGGGCCTGGAGCTTTGTGTTTCTTGTTGAAGCTTTGGAGGAATTGTAATATTTCACCTTCTTTAATAGGAGCATCAAGGCGTGCGCATATCTCCTTCGGGATTTTCTTCTTCTTCTTGATTTTAAAGTCCTTTATATTCAGAGAGCATGTTTGGCATTTGTTTATATTGTTACAGATGCTACAGTTGTTTTTAAAGATTTTGGAGAAGAATCCATAGACCTCTCTCGCAATTTCATCCTGGTCTGAAGTAACCTCGCCCGAGGACTTTCTGAGTGAAGAAATCAGTTTTTTCGATTGACGTGCTCCCTCCAGGCGCTTTAGGGGAAGTTTCCCTGACAAATTGGACAGTATAAGGTCGGAGTTACATCGGATGAGAGCCCCTCTCGCTTCATATTCAATCAGGTCGTTTAGTTCATCTCTAATGCTTACATCATCGCTCTGTTGTTCCTGCATTTTTTCTAGCCTTTCACGTACCGTCCGTCTTTTTTCCGCAGCTTCAATGCCCTTTTTCTTCAGGAGTTCCCGGGAGAGTTCTTCAACCTTTGACAAGGAATCAGTTGCGGAGCATATTTTTTGTTCCCAATTGTAGATGCTGTCCTTGATAATGCCTAAGATTTCCATGGAGGTTTCTTCGGCATCTAATAAGGAGACATTGAGCTTCCAGAGAGGTCTAAAAGATCTCCTAGGGAGAGCAAAGGAGGCAAAGACGGGACAGTGGTCTGATAAATGACATGGTAAGGTCCTAAACTCCTTCATGAGCGCTGCAATTGAAGGTGAGGCAAAAATGTAATCGAGTCGACTGCTTATCTTTTCTTTGAATTTTGAAATTCTAGAGAACGTCATTTTCGGGGAAGCTTTGTTGAAGTAAAGTCCCAGGTCCTTAAGTCGAAGGCGTTGATCATTTTTCAAGATCTGCAGCGTTTTTCTTGTTGTGGGAACCTCCATACCCTATGGCGTCTCTCTTCGGATCCCGCGTTATGTTGAAGTCACCCATGAGGATAACATCTCTATCAGGAGAGGTATATTTGTTTATTATGTGGCTAAAATAATTGTCAATATCTTTATTAGGTCCATAGAAGACTAGCAGATCGACCCGCAAAGAGAGAAAATCTGTTTCGATGACGAGGAAATTTCCGTCTGGATCAGAGGCCTTCAAGACAGGATTTTGTGATTTTCGGACGAAGCAAATGATGCCCTCGCAGGGTGTGATCCTGCTCTAGAAGCTACGGAAACAAATGGCTCGTGGGAATTCGGGAAGAGATGTGCAACTTTCTCAAACTCAGTAACTCTTGTATCTACAAGGGAAACTACGTCTGTGTCATTTATGGCCTTGATATATTTCAGGGTACTTGAAGCCCTCTGTAAATTGGAAATTGAGTTAACATTAAAAGATAACTAAGCATATACACTCAGAGAGTGCAAACCTCCGCCGTCACGGGGTCCTTATGAGCCTTCCGAGGCGAATTTTTCACGACTGGGGAGGCGTAGAGGGACGGGGAGGGTTCCCCTCGACGGAAATTCCGAGAGGAAGACGCTCCGGCACCCGATTTCACAGCACAGCGACATCTATTGGCAGAGTAGGCTAACTTGAAATATTATTAGTATTTACTCATTTTGCATCTTAATGCACTCAGAGATGCCAAAATTTAATCACTATTCCTTTTGGCATTTTCAACAACTCCACAAAATTCATCCGAATCCGTCCAGTACTTTTTGAGCTATTCTGCTGACAAACCAACAAACCAACACCAGTGAAAACAATACTCCTTCGGCGGAGGTAATAACGATGAAATGGATTATTGATGTATGTATATTTAAATAAAGAACTGGAATCGCGGAAGGACTACTTGGAGGAGCTGTTTCGTCTTTTATTCTGTTGTGCCGCCATCAGAACCCCTGTTACCGTTCTAGGACGTTCAACATTGGGAAGAGGGCATCCAATATCAAGGGGGAGAGGGGGGTGTCCGAAGAGTTGGTCTTTACAGTAGTTTTTTTTGCAGGAGATGCTTTGTTGGGGAGAAAAGGAGGCTTTGTTTGTTTAGGGGAGGGTATATGACCCTGTGCTATAAGAGGATCAGGAGATCTTGGCCTTTTACAGGTCCCTTCTCTGGGTGATGAATGTTTTGCTTTTATTTCGTTTTTTGAGACGGCAACATGTTCTGCGGGGAGCATTGTTGTTGACTCCGAAATTATTATTGAAGGGTTTCGCTTGTAGGCGAATTAATTTCCTTATCTTTTGTATTTTCAAGAACCTTCAGTTCTTCAGTTGGGGTCACAGAACTAGGTTTTTCACTTTGAGGGTTTTGTTTTTCTTTAATATCAGAAATGACACCAGGGAGGGTCTTTGACACCTCTTCAATCCTATCCAAGCTTTCATTCCTCGAAAAGAGGAAATCTCGATAATCCCTCAATTTTGCCTTTTCTTTTGCACACACTTTGGACAAGTGTCCAAAGCGTAGACAGTTGTAGCATTGCCTCCTCATGTTGGGGAAACTAAGTCGAATCAATTTGCCATTGACAGGCAGAAGGGTTGGAATTTTTGTTGGGTCCCCGGTTACCTCGTACACGACGGATCCAGAGCCAATAACATTTTCCATGCCTTTAAGGGCAGGATGCATGGCAAGACTACTTATGTTCGCGCTAGAACGTGCATACCAAGTTTTCTTTATATCCTCCGTAAAGGTTTGAGGGAGTTCATGAGGTCAATTTCAGAGACTTAGCCCACACATTTTATAGCTTCTATTTCGAAGCTCTTTGACTTGGCAGCCTCCAATGCGGGCTGTAAGCCGATGATATCCACGAGGAATTTCTTATTTGTTGAGTTTTGTATATACTCGAAAGGTAACTTTAAGGCTTTGAACCTCTCAGAAATGTTAATAGACTGTTTAAGGCCAATGAGAGCTTTTCCAGGACCCATCTCAGAGCTTAAGTGAGACAGGTCGTGAGCAGGGAATCCTAACTTTTGGATGGCAATTTCTGCCACGTCGAAGTCACGAATTTCACTTCCATCCGGGAAGGTTTTGTCTTCGTTGCGAATAACCAAGTCAAAAAATTGCCATAATTTTCTTATATGAACCGAGGTTTTTTTTGTAATGACAGAACTTACGGTTTGGGGCTGCGCTGGGGATGAGGGGTTGACCTTGTGATGTGAAAGATCATAGGAGTCGATGGCTGTTCTTCTGGGTTATCTATGAGAGGCCCTTGCTTGAATGATGTCGTATTTGGGAGGTGAGTGCTCCCTGGGGAAGAAGAGGATGGGGCATCAGGAGGTGAGCGAGAGTTTTGGGGGGCTCGAGGTCCCCCTCCGGTTTTGACATATTGGAAGGTTCCGCCTAGGGTTCCTAACACAATGATGCCACTCAGGAGGACGTTAACTATTAGTAAAGCACTAATTTCGATAATTAAAATTTTTTCGCTGTTGACGCACGTGTAAACAGCACGGCAGCAGAAGAAAAAAAACATTTAATTTTATATTGATTATTCAAATTCTCACGCATCTCAATCTCATCTTTTCATACATCTGTAAAATATTGCACTATGGCTATTTTTTAAATAGTTTGAAAATTTCACATTTTCAACCGGAACTTTCCTGACAGAAATTATTATTCAGTTATGATTTGATTTTGATTTTCTTAAATCTTCATAGTAATAGAAAGACTCAAACATCATTTTTTAAAGCTGTCAATGCACACTATTCAACACATTGAAAACTATTTCTTTCTTTATGTTTTTAAACGCAAAGCCTCTGATTAAAAAAAAATATTGAATAATCAAGAAAAGTAAACTCTTTTAGAATATCTTTGATGTAAGATAATCAAATATGTTTTCTTGTAAACAGACATATTTATAAATGCATGTATATTTAAAAATGCACATGTAGGGTGACAAAAAGAAATAATATATTTAGCAAGTTTGTCCATCCAAAATAAACAAAAATAAATGTATCCTTTTGAAGACTTTCAAGATTTACATGTTGCATTAGACTTGTTCAAATTTAACACCTTTTTCTTAAAACATGTATGTAATTTTTTATCTGTATTTTTTTGAAAAGAATTCCCTAATAGATGTGAAGTAGCCCTCTTAAAGAAAATTCGAGAACTTCCCAATGCTCGTTAAGGTTCAGAGGCTCATTTGCTCTAAGCAGAGGAGAACCTTGCTTCAAATATCTTAGAAGTTCAGTGGGCCATTTAAATCTTCTCAAGGTAATGACGTCCTCAAGATTCCATTCTAATTTTAGCAATGTATGGCTTAGAGC
>CP045896.1:8899377-8917126 GCA_013387185.1 Caligus rogercresseyi
AAAGTGAGAAATTGCAATAAATTTTCATCACTATACGGAATAAAGCATAATACTTTTTATGAGCAATAACATAGGTTGTCCTAACTGGTGTTAATTGATGGATAGCCTATTTTATATTTCCAAGACTATAATACTTAAGCAATGCGGCGGCCATTTTAGATTTTTTTCTCTATTGAGTATCCAGCTATTATACAGGTCGGATATTAAAAATCTCTATCTGTCCAACCTGTTTCTTGACACTTAGGCTTTAATTTTATAATTGATTTAATTAGTATTCTTCATAACTATGGACTTATAAATATACGTTACTATAATCAAATGTTACAGAAACAAAAAGAAAACACATCTTGATTTAGAAAAATGGTCATTTATGTATAAAGCCCTCGAAAGCAAAGTCTTAAATAATCGTTTGCTGGTCTCAAGCAACATTAATAGTGAAGTAGTCTTTTCAGGCCCGTATTTATGGGCCTGGAGATCTCCTACCTGAGTTCGTTCAACTATCAAAAAACAAAACAAATACAAAATAAAATTGAACCAAGTGTATGTACAACCTAATATGTAGTCAGAGATTCCATTTTTAGGAATGCAGTACAAATATAAAAACAACTCTTTTACGGTCAATTACACCATCAATAAATATCCCTTACTTAATACAAGTATCTAGTATTCCTTGCTAATACCACAGGATAATGGAAGCTATACATCTTTCTTTACTGAAGTTTATTCTCTTAAAATAACCAAATGAACACAGACATCAAGATTAATAAAGTTATCCTTCCAAAAATGGCCATAATTTATATTGTTCTGCTTCTATAATAAAATGGTGACCGGAAAAAGTGGTGGAGGATAAAACGTCTTAGGAAAACATAAGCACTTAATTTGAAATACAAATAATCCGTATTTATTACATTACTTACTCAATTAAGATCAGGATTATGTTTGGACAATATTTATAAATATTCATTCAAATACTTCCTATAAATGTATTTTGACCAATTTTTCATATTTCATTATTTTCCTATTATTGACCATATTTGCAAGGCCACATTCAAAAGAAGTTTTTATTATTATGTATTATTTTTAAATAATTTTATACAAAATTGTGGGAAAGTACTCAATCGGTCAACTGAATTTATGTATCTAAAATAAAGTTCTGGAGACATTTTAAATTTTGTTCGGCATTGACCCAGAAATATCCAAAATTAGATATTATTAAAAAACTACATTGTTGTAGCTGGATTTATGGGTTCCAAACAGGTTTTATATTTTTAGCCAAAGCTCAGGAATGGAAATATTAAATTCATTGCTCAAATCTTCAAGAGATGTGACAGCACTCGCTGCCTCTTATAGGTTTCTGAGAGCTGGTGAGGACATCAATGAGTCCAATACCTTCCACGAGGAAGCCACTACTTTCCATGCAGCGGGCAATTAAGAAAGGGCGAAGACGACTATTGAAGGTTGTCTAGCGATAAAATTATGTTTATGGATGGGATTGCGAGCATTACCATAGAAGCATCTTAGATTATATTTATTGCCGATTATACTTATTTCATTCCCTCTCCATGAAAAAGACGATTTAATGCAGAAACGTGGCAGACCTTTCTTTTTCAATTTAAAAACTCACTGCCACCAATGCCAATGTAAACAATCCAAATCAAAGTATACTGACATACCATATGATTATATATATATATATTGTAATCTGGAGAGACATCTGGTAAGTGATTCGGAAGGTTGAGATTTTTTTTTTGCTCATCTGATTAAGGAGTGAGTGACATCTTAAAGCATTGCTTTTATATACACTCTGTATTTAAATTCAGTAGACTCAATGACGTCACATTCCAAGTTGGATTAAAATGGATCAGAAATGGGAAAAGCATCATAACTAAAAGAAAGTAATATCCAGCCAGAACAATCTACCTTTGAGGCCACAAATTAAGATTTATTTTGTTCCTTCTGGTTGGATCACAGGGAAACGTTCTGACATTTAATGAAAGTTATTAGATGTTTTTAGGAAGTTATATTATGATTTTGTACTTAGAGACCAGCTTTATTTTACTATATACCTATTTAGTGATGAGCTATATTTTTTAAATCATAAAATATATCAATATTATTAAATATAATCTGAAATACGACTAGAAACATCAGGTAATGATATTTAATACATTCATTTAATATTAAGTTGTTGTCATATAATGGATTGTGGTTCGTCATTCTTAATGGAATGCCCTGACGCTGTTACGTATTTATAAGTATTACAGGAATTACAATATTGAAAAATTGCTCTGTAACTGATTGATATGAGTTATTTCACTTGTATTTTAGCAGTAAATATTGTTTTAACCATAATTGAACATAGTTGCATAAAAAATAGTTGGTTCTATAATCAAAGATTTTAGTCTATTATTGTTACCAGCTGTGGAGCTGTACAAAAATAAAGCTTAAGATTGTGTTTTAAGATACCTAAGCATAAATTAATTGATTTACAAATGTTTCTTACACTGAAAAGGAAGTTATCGTCTTAGGCTGAGCATTGTATTTATACTTTGAAAATTGTTGTCCCAGCTGAACTATCAAATAGTTGGTGTATTGTTATTTATTTTCCAAAGGTATGTACATATACATACGAAGACTCTATCTATTTTTAAACAAATATAAAACCCTGTTCAATGCATACAAATGTATCTAGGAGCCCAAGTACCTATAGAAAATAACAATACTCACAATTGTAGTTAGTAAACAGAATATGTATAAAAAGTATATGTTTGGACAATCAAAGGAACTGTTATCATCATTATATAACGTCATTATATAATCCATGTTTACTTTAACGGAAGTTATACATGAACTCAACCCATGAGTCCTTGTTAAGTGATTAGATGCTAGGATTATTGATGATATTAATAATTTCCTGGGTATAATCATAATCCCAATGCCTCATCTTCAAAATCTTTTCTTTCCAATAATATCGAATAATGGTTATATTTCATTATATATACATAACTTTTAGTCAGAGCTGCAACTACTGAATGTAAATTGGTATTTAGAACTGGAAGCGTTACCTGGTGTGAAGAAGTTGAACTTTTTTTGAATATTTGGTTCGATAGAATTGCATCCGACAGGATATAAATAAGCATTTTAGCATTAAGTTAGTCTATCGAACCTAGGATTTTATCAATGAGGTAGATTAAAATGACCATCCCCTCTCGGGATTCGAACCTGCGCCCCCAACATTGAGAGTTGAACACGCCTTAGTGCACACGGATGAAGTTGAACTTTGCAAAATAAATAAACAACTCTGGAGCTGAAAGCGCATTTAATATCAAACGACGTATAACAAAAGACAGTTAAGGAAATAATTTGTTTGCTATTGCCTTCCAATTCCTTCAAAATCCGAATGCATATATGATTTATAAAAAAATAACATGTATTAAATTGAAAATAATCTCTGAAAAATTATAACAAATTATGTATATAATAGTCTTTCGTTATAAATTGCCCGATACTAATTGCATATGAAGAAGTCACAGAGCAGATACATAAATAAATTTATCTTTCTTTCTTATCTACCGCACCTATCGATATTCGGTAGATATATAATAAAATCTACCGAATCCCAGCTCTGCTTTTAGTCTATGAGTGTATATATGATAAACCATACAATAAATAAAATTTTAGACTGTGAATCGCAATTGAAATACGGTTTAGAGCCCTCAGCTCAAATAACAACCATTGTTTGCAGTTATTATTAGCACTCTGTCGTATTTATTTTGTCAATGCTCGACTGTCCAAATATATTTAATGGTTATTAATTGTCGCTATCAAAATCACAAGTATAAGTGATTTGACTACTCATTTGTATGTATTGATAAAAATGGCGAATGATTTGCAGCAGTAACAATTGATTTCGGCATTAAATCATGGCATTTGGACTTATTTTTATTATTTCTATAAAGTCTGCTCAACTTTGCACAAAATAAAAACAAAAAATAATTAGTCTGATCCAAATGACAATAACAACATTAAGCTCCAAATCGTGAGTTTTAAATTCAAGTGCTTTGTCGTAACATAAGTCTATAAATATCAAAATTAGATAAATAATTTTGTTAACTGAACTAACAAACCATCTTCAAAATATTTACACTCGTAGTTTTAAAAACTGAGACACTTGTGATAAAATTAGCATGAGCCTTTCATATATTTAAATAGCGGATGTTACTCGGCGTTGCCCCTGGAGACATCACTCTCTTATCCTTAGGCATAATTAAAATTTGATTGGCGCGAGGTTGCGTTGGAAAAAAGTAGTTATTTTCTACAAATTTAAAATGTGGGGGGGGGGGGGAGGTGAAGGCAGAAAACTTATTTCCAGGAGAATATAATAATGTGAAGCAATGGAATCGAAGTAGGCAATTGCAGGGTGACAGCTGACTTTTTTGGTGTGATGTCACAGGTGCTACGCTTGATTTATAGTTCAGTTTGTATTGTAAAGCGAAAATGCTATATTCTCGAGAAAGTTATCGTGTTTGTGCCACCCCCTCTTGCTCTAATCCTCGAGATGTACAATATTTTGCACTTCTGACGAAGGATCTCGATATTCAACGTCTGTGGATTGCATGATGCAGAAGATCCGACAGGATTGGCCTAAAGAATGCGAAGATCCGTGATCTTCATTTTACTCCAGATGACTTCCAAAGGAATATTCAGGCTGAGCTTCTTGGCATCTTTGCTTGGAAGAAGCTTAAGTCTCAAGCTGTTTCTTCACTCTTTATCCCTGGATCACCCTCCTCAAGTGTGTCCAAGTCCTTCAGACAGGTCCATCAAGAAGCCCGTGAACGGAAAAAATAATTGTGAGTTGACTATTGAGGAGGAATGAGGAACTCTCACTCACGAAAATGAAGCTGTCCTGCTACAAAGTTAAGTGCCTCAAACTTAGCTCATAAAACTTTAAGGAAACTTTAATTAGAACTTCATTGGAAAATAATTACACAGCGATTCAAACAAGAAAGTTCATGAATCCTTCGACAAAGTTCAATCGTGGCCACTCAAAAGAAGATGTAGCTACCGCCCTCATCCTACGGAGCATATGTACCCGGGCCTTTGAGTACTTGCACTCACGGAAACTCCTTCCTCTGCCTTGTCGGCAAACACAGGAAAAATTCCAAACTGTTCCAACGAGGGTCTCTCCTATATCGCTGGATACTTAGCCAGGAAGTTTAAAGACATCCACCCAAATTTGGGGAAACACACGAGTAACATTGAAGGATTTGAAGAAACTCAGTCCTTGGATTGAATTATTACCGGCCCTTCACCCGATTTTGAAGTTCTGCCACTTTTTAGAAAATCATTTCCAATTTTTTCATATACCCATCAAGACGTAACCGATAAAGACCCCATGTTTTCAAAGTATTTTTAAACCACTTATCAATTTATATCCAAATTGGTCAAAAAAGTATTATTGCTTTTGTAAAAAAAGAACACGGATTTGAATCAATTTTCTTAATAAACTACTTTAACTAAAAAATGCTACTGAAAACATAAAAACATAGGCCAGATTACTAATTAGTGTAATTATATTTATATTCTTATGTACCCTTTTTTGTATGGACATATGTATAATTATATTATTGTGATTTATAAATTTCTTCAAATAAATCAAAATCTTGATTGTAAAAATTATTTTTATTGTTAGAAATTATTATTTGCTAATTACTTAAAATAATGAATACTAATGGTAAATCATTTACATAACAATTGTTTGAAGCATTAGAACAATATTTTAATGAAATATTTTCAATTGAGATATAAAGTTGAGAAATAATTTTTATATCATAGCACTAATAAATAATGTTTTTTTATTGTAACATTCGTGACGTCACAAAAATTTCTCTTTTGAACAAGAGCATAATTCAAAGATCTCCTCTGTGACTCACCTTATTTATATTCTCCTTGACTTATTTTTAGGTAATCATAGGAGAAACGGATTTTCCAGTAAACACCCAATAAAAAAATGTCTTACCATCTCAAAATCATCCACAAAAAGTTTAGTCAAAATCGAACTTGGTAATTTTAAAAATTGTCAAAACGTTTTTGTGAACAAAATAGGCATGTCGATGACGAATTTTCCGGGAGTTTACATCCCCACTTAAGCACTTTCTAAGCTCTCAAACTATTCACGGAGAATTTCGTCAAGATTTAATTAATTGTTCGGGAGATACAGGGGAACGAATTATTTTTTTAATACATCATTAAAAAATAAGAAATGTATTACCGAGCTCTTGAATGAAACAATTTATATGAAGGATTGGTTTGCTTAGTTCCTTCAATTTTACTAACTTAAAAAAACTACATGCAATTACAAGAAAATAAACACATGTCATCACACAAATATAGTCTATTTTTAAATTGATTTCAAACAAGACATTGCGTAAGGATATTCACACATTATAGTACATGAACATATTTTAATGACTTAGATACACATTAATATTTATAATTCAAAACATACATATTTATGAAGTAGTTTGAAAATTGTACTCTAAGAGTGCATTTTTATTTTTTGATCAACAGAATTATCCTACAACTTATTCTTAATATATGTTCTCATAACGTTGCACCCTAATTGAGCAAATGATGTTTCAATATATTCCACATCATTAATTATGTAACACTATTTTAATAGATAGCTTAATATGTTATCCAATGAAGAACTACAGTTTCGTATTGGACACCTTGTCGAAACAAATATTAGGAATGTAGAAGTAGTATTTATATCCCATAGCCAAGGACGAGAAAAAAGCGATGTTTTTTAAGCGTGATTGGTTGAAAGAAAAAGAAGGAATTATACAAATGATAGTTTTCGCGGCTTTTGAGGAGTGAACAATATATATACTTATTTTGTTTGCTCATATCTGTCGATAAAGGAATCATCCACACTCTGATTATCGGACGTAAAATAATGAAGAAAACATTGTAATCCAATTTTAAAAAGATCATGTTTTTGTTTTGGGTTTGGCTTTTTTAACCCATAGTTGTTAAGTATATTAATTTGGCGTTTGCTCAATGTTGAACGACATGTTTAACTCTCAATGTTGAGGGCGCAGGTTCAATTCCTCCCAAGGAATTGATGAATCTCATTGAAAAGATCCTAAGTTCCATTAAGTAATTTGGATGCTCTAATGTTATTTCACCGATTCGATTCAAAACAACCATATAGGCAACAAAATAAATATTTTGATAAATGACTAAGATATTTGGCTATCTTATCACTGATGGAATGCTCTTCCATTACCAATAAGTAAGTGTATACAATGAAAACTGAATAACTGATAAGGGTAATTATTAGTATTGTTGACATAATATGCAACTAAGTATTATTTAGTATGACGTATGAAGGCTTCTCAAATTGAAAAAAAATCCCTTATAGGATATGACGTCAATATAAAGAAAAACTCGGTTTTTATATAGATAAAAATTAATAATTAGAGGTAAATAAAGATAAAATGTATTGATATATATTTATTTTGTTTAAACCGCCCCATAATTCTAATTTTTTTTTGCTCCTAGTAACATATATATATTTGTTCATTTACATTGATACATATTTACATATTCCACCAATGAATCAACAGCTGAAAAAAACAACTAAAACACAAACATTAAAAAGAGATAATCATATGAGTAAGCGTTTTATATAATCAACAATACTTACAACAATGCATTATATTATAAATTTTAAATGATATAATCAAACTGTCACCGACTTTTATTTATAGTTTATTGTAAAGTAAATAAATAATAAATAAATAAATGAAAGTGATTATGTCTTATCTCTGGTGGATATAAAATTGAAGGCTGAAATAATTGGACATATAATATGTCATAAGTATAACAGATTATAATTTTTTGGAGTTGAACTATTTTTAGTAAATATATAGCCTGTACAAAAGAAAATATAGCTTAATTCATTTTTAAATCAGTAAGGATTGAATAAGGATAAGAAACAAAACAACTGTTTTTATAAATTACGTTTAATTCATTTAGAAACTAGAGGCATGTATACACTCAGAGTGTACCTCCACCGTCACGGGGTCCTTATGAGCCTTCCGAGGCGAATTTTTCACGACTGGGGCGGCGTAGAGGGACGGGGGAGGGTTCCCCTAGACGGAAATTTTGAGAGGAAGACGCTCCCGGCACCCGATTTCACAGCACAGCGACATCTATTGGCAGAGTAGGCTAACTTGAAATATTTATTAGTATTTAGCTCATTTGGCATCTTAAAGAAGCACTCAGAGATGCCAAAATTTAATCACTTGTTTCTTTTGGCATTTCCAACAACTCCACAAAGTTTCATCCCAATCCGTTCCGTACTTTTTGAGTTATCCTGCTGACAAACAAACAACCAACAAACCAACGCCAGTGAAAACATTACCTCCTTCGGCGGAGGTAAAAACCAGTAGGTGGAAGTTAAACATAGAATATTGCAAAAGAAAACCAAAATCCTAGGCCGGAGGTTTTCCCTTAAGAAAGATTTCAAACCCATGGAACACCCGATTAAAGTAGGTGCATTTCTTTAAATTAGGATCTACGAAAGTCTTAGGCTGACTAACCCGCGAGATTGGGTCTACAAATTAAAAAAATAAATTGCGTGGAAAATGCTTCACTACAAAAAGCTTCGCAATACAAATACTCACGAGAAAAAGAAGAACGAGGTAAATGCTTCACTACAAAAAAGCTTCGTGACAAAAATACCCACGACAAAAAGAAGAAATTGACTGACTATAAAGAGTAAGTGAGGTAAATACCCACTAACAAAAAAACGGCTATACAAGGTCTACGAGGAATTTACGCCCAATAAATTACTGGATACCGTTTAAAAATGTTTGGTTGTAAGTCCTAGGATGCATGTTGAAAGAGTATTTTAATGCTCGAAAAAACTTAATTGTTTTATAACTCAACATGTAGTTTCAAATGACGGTGTATAGAAGAAACACCCAGAAAAAAATGAGCCAAGAAGAATGGCCTGGGAAGAAATGACTCAAGATAAAAAAAAATGAAAATAATGACGCACACATTTTAATTTTAACTAGAGGCATATATACACTCAGAGATGATCTTCAAGTTATGGTTAATGATATGAATAAAGCTTTTCATACAGTTTTCCAATGGGGACATGCCAAGGGTCTAACTTTTAACCCATTGAAGACAGTGGCTACTGTATTCACACGTAAAACCAAGCATGTTCACTCACCTTGGCCAAACCTTTATATGGGAGGTCAAATAGTACAATATTCTCATGACATGAAATATCTTGGAGTTATAATGGACTCGCAACTTAGATTCCACGTCCATTTGAAAGAAAAATCGGCCAAAGCCAAGAAGCTTCTTCATGCAATGAGAGGAATTATTGGCCAAGCATGGGGCCTCGGCCCACGTCAAACGCTCTGGGCCTATCTTAGTGTTGTAAGACCTGTCCTGAGTATGGGTCGCTTATTTGGGCACACAATATAACACTAGGACAACAGAATCTTCTGGACAAGATACAGAGACTGGGTTTGATTAGTCTTTGCCATCCGATGCGTTCGACACCTACTCGAGGACTTGAAGTGTTCTTTGGAATTCTTCCCCTCTTTCTTGAGGCACAACGTCTTGCTACGATGGCTCGTCTGCGCATCGCTGACACCTTAGATGAGGGATTATAAAATGGCGACATCTCAAAACGAAGACTATCCCGTTTTGCTCATGATACTATCATATCCCATTTGTTCCCAACTCTCCAAAAAGATGTTATTAACAGAGAGAAAATATGGAAATGCAACGCTTTTGATAGACAACTCGAAAATCAAGTTCAGGTATATACAGATGGATCGAAAAATCATAGAGGTGTTGGTTCTGGATTTGTTGTAACAAAAGGTGACCAAGTTGTGGAGGAAGCCTCTTTGACCCTCACTCCTCAAAACAGTGTTTTCCAGGCAGAAATACTGGCAATAAAAGAGGCCCTTTCTTGGATTAAGGGTAATCGTGAGAAGTGGTGCTACAGTGGATTTTGTATTTGGTCGGACTCCAAAGCAGCTATCGGAGCCTTGCGAGCGGTTGAGACGCGGAGTTCCCTTGTAAGAGACACAAAGACTCTTTTGGGGTCGCTTGTTGCTGAAGTCCCTATCTCTTTATGCTGGGTTAAGGGTCACAGTGACGTCACAGGAAATGAGGTGGCCGATATGCTCGCCAAAGCGGGAACAATGAAGCAACATCCTTCACAGATTGTTGGTACTCCTTTGACCTTTATTAAGGAGAAGGTTTCTGCGCATTACGTAGAGAAATGGCAGACGCTTTGGTCAGGGCTGAATTATTGTCGCCAAAGCCGTGAAGTGATGCCAAGAGTTAAGCTGAATAAATGGAAACGTCTCTTGGACTTTTCCAAAGAAAAGATTAACTCCTTGGTACAGTTTTCGACGGGTCATTCTCTTCTGCGTCGTCACTATCATCTAATGCACCCAGAAGTTAACCCGCTGTGTCGTGGGTGTGGACTACAGGACGAGGACCCGCTTCATCTTCTTCACGAATGTCCGAAATTCATGGTTGAGCGGACCCAGCTTTTGACTGTCAGCGGCCTTTTCAGGGCCATTCAGTGTCCAGTATCTCTAGTTTCTTGACATGTACGGACGTTGGAGGCTGGCTGAAGGATACACCATCCCTACTTCACATTCAGGACGGATTGCAGTAGAAGACCCATTCGGCCAACTATTGCGAGGGCACCACAAGTTCAAATTATATTTTTTACATGTGCCCGTACTGAATGTATGTTTATACTTGTATATATATATAATTTTGTGTAGCATTAAACTATTTAAAAAAAAAAAAAAATACACTCAGAGAGTGTGTACCTCCGCCGATCCCACTAAAGCGTTAAAGTAAAGTAGCGCAACAAGAAAATGTAAAAAAAAAATGATGGACAAACCGTAGTTTATTTTTTTAACAATAGGTGCCGCTTATCCATTTAACATTTGAATGAAATGTTAAATGGGATAAGCGGCACCTATTGTTAAAAAAATAAACTACGTTTGTCCATATTTTTTTTGTTTACATTTGTATTATTTTGAAACGCTGCTTCATCAAACACCCTCTAGCGCATATTAAAGAACTACGGTTGATCCATCTCCTTTTGAAAAAGAAGGTTTTGTCCTGGTAGCGTCACTTTACTTTAACGCTTTAATCCCCACAACATTCCTATTCAAACATTCTCCCTTTCACACGCCCGATTTTCTATCTCTAATCATTGTTCCTCTCTGTTAGCTCATTTTGCATATTAAAAAAGCACTCAGAGATGGGAAGACGGAAGAAGTTTAAGCTACGTCACTGGGTTAACATAGTCCTGAGCTGATATATGAACAATAATACGTCAATGAATATTTTTTAGCGTTTGTTCTTTCCTACTCCCTGAATAGAGACCCCATTTCATTATTATTAGTAGTAGTATTTTGCTCATTTTGCATATTAAAAAAGCACTTAGAGATGCCAAAATTTAATCACTTGTTCCTTTTGGCATTTCCAACAACTCCACAAAGTTTCATTCGAATCCGTTCAGTACTTTTTGAGTTATCCTGCTGACAAACAAACCAACAAACGCCAGTGAAAACAATACCTCCTTCGGCGGAGGTAATAAATGTAATATTATCACATAAAAAGTGAACACTTGTAAAGCATAAATTTCTAATTATTAACTGAAGATTCTATTTATTTTTTCACATTATCGAGATTTATTCTTAAAGAACACATTCCATTTGCATCAAAAGCGTTCAAAATAGGGCATATATTTACTGTTAGGGCCTCTTAGGTATATAAAGGATTTACCTTATATACCTATTTTCTACAATAATAATTTAGAAATTAATCCAAAAACCATAAGAAAAGCCTTTTATTTGCAATTGCAAAGGATACAATTATATTTATGCATGATTTATTCAATTAAGATGAGAAATAGGGCTTGTAGTATACGTTATTCCTCTTGAATATATGTTATCCATGTATTTGGGACATTTTCCCGCACGTCATACTTTTCCTTTTATTTCTTGGATAATTTCTTCCAAGGTCGTTTTTTTTCTTTGGTTATTTGTTCTAAATATCGTGGGGCTACAATTACCCTTTGGCCCACCTCTGTGAGAGAGTTGGTTCATGGAGGAACCCCATGCAATCCTTAAAACATAAATCTCTTATGTTTGCCATCGATGAATGTATTTACATTTCCTTTCACGAGAATTTACAGGAAGTCCTACTACATTGCTCCCTTTCCTACCAAGAATAAATCAACATGTTTGTCCTGAAGGCTAATAAGGGATTGCTTACTTTGTGTCAGGAAATTGATTTTATTTAATGGAAGTGAATTACGACAGGATGTATTTTTGATTGCATACATTTTGGAATGTGATTTTTCCCATTCTATTTAATGGACGAAAATGCACTTGGAAAATCCTTGAAATTTTAGTATCCAAGTATCTGTACAATGTTGGTTGTGACTAATTATAGCGATTCAAATTACATATGAGGATTCAAATGCATATATATATATATCAGGCTTGTGAACGGAACGCAAAATTGAACGGCGTTCAGCTGAACGCACGTTCAATGAACGGAACGCTGAACGGAACGCAACTTTTTTTTGAACGCTGAACGTTGAACGCAAAAAAAAATAGTTTTGCGTTCAGCGTTCAATTTTTCCAAACATTTCAATGTAGTTTTGATTAAGTATTTTTTTCTGGATATAAACAAGGGGATGAAATATTATAAGAAGAACTTATAAACTACTCTCCCAAGAACTCTCTATAGAATAGTAAAGCACTTTTTTTTTAATTTTACCCCAAGTGACAAAAATTTACACACAATTGAATGACCTTTTTATTCATTCATTCTTATTACAAAATAAAAACTTATTTAGTATTTAGGTATGAAACTATTGTTGAAATAAGTTGAGATTAGGTCTGACTACGGGATATTCATCTGGGCTGTGGACTCGGAATCATGGATTTGCTCATTTTGATGGACTCGGATTCGTGGACTCGATAACTTAAATATTAGGACTCGGATAGGAGGGCTCGAGAGTTAAAATCTTAGGAATCGGATACGAGGACAGTATTAATTTCTTCAGCTTTTTTCATTTCGTCATGGAGAATAAATGACAGTCTACGAGCAAACAAAAATATATATTTACAAGGTTAGTCCCTGTACGCTTCCTAGTAATTAGCATAGTTTGGTAAACATTTTATACTCGCACGTCACAATTGTATATGGATGTATGATGACTATAGATGATAATTTATTATTTTGGCTTTTCCTGGATATAGCAGATCAATGAATACTTAAACAATCAGGAAAGGTAAGTCGCGCAACCTTTCAAAACAAAAATTCAAAGTGGGATCGACTAATTTATTTATTGCTGCGTGAATGAAGTAGTGGAAGTGTGTAGAGGAATCGTTTTAGAACTACCTATTTATCTTCAAACTAGACGACAATGGGGTAGGTTTGTGTTGCTCCGGGTTGCAAGAGTGGCTACAAAGCAAAGGACAATGAGGGGAAAAGAGACGGTATGTTCCCCAAGGATGAGTCCCTACGCCAACTCTGGACAAAGGCTGTTCCGCGAAAAAATTAGATACCTTCAAGACATTCTGCGTTGTGTGACGTACATTTCATGCCCTCCGATTATAAGCCAGAGTCTACTGACTCTAATCCATCACGTTCAGACAGATCTGGAAAAACTCTTTGTCTTAAGATATTAAAAAAAGATGCCGTCCCTTCCAATTTTCCAAATCTTCCTCACTACTATTCAAAAAAGCCTCCTCCAAAGCGTTCCTCCACCTCAACCTCCTCCTCACGACTCCTTAATGAAAACGAGCGAATTAAAAAAAGATTAAGGCTTTTGAAGAGGCCAACTCATTTTTACACTCGAAGAGCTTCAAATTAAAATGGATAGGACTTGCCTTCCGAGCGGCGTTCAAGAACATTATGATGAAAAAGATAAAAAGAGCTATGGTTCTTCAAGATGAACTTTAGTCATGGAGGACCGTCAATAGACTTCAGTCTAAAGATTAATGAAGAAATGTCAATCCATATACGGTAAGCCAAACTTCATTCCTTAACCTTCTTTATTTATATATTGTTTTTCACATATCAAAACTTGAATATTCCTCAGTATTTTCTTATTGATACTTCTTCATACAACTGCGATGACTTTATTCCCTGCTATATTGTATTTTTCAGGGTGAAAGATAGAGATCTATCTTTTAATCATCTCGAACATATCACCAAGAACAATCAAATTACAAAATGTTAAACCTTCTTAATATTTGGCCTTCTTAAATTCATTGACATCAAACTCTTCCACCAATCAACTATTTGGCTTGGAAAATGAATTAAACACAGCTTTAAATCATTTGACAAATATCTTGCCCATTTTGAACGAAGCAAAAGAGAAGAAATTACACTTTTTGATTGAACAATTATCCTTGTTGTTTAAATGTCCACAACAACGGAGATACAGTCCTGCCTTGTACGCCTTATCTATGTCCTGGAAAGGTTTTCAACGAGTCTTTATAGAGATCTACGTAAAGAAGTTCTCACATTACCTAGAATACGTCGCCTTACGGAACTTTCTTCATCTTTGAATTTAGAAACTGGATTGGCTGACTCTACAATAACTTACCTAAAGGCTCGCTTCAAGGATCTAAGTCAAATAGGGATAAAAATATTAGTATAATTTTTGACGAAACATATTGTACAAAACGAGTTGAATATTTTGCTGGGAATTTTTATGGGGTGGATGATGATCAAGTAACTAAGACCCTATTTTGTGTCATGGTTGAGCCTTCATTCAGTTTATCATGACATGATAGTTATGCAGCCTGTTTCGACTTTGAATTCTGGAACAATTAAAAAGATCATCTTTGATCAAGTGATCAAAGTTGTAACGGAAATTGGATTTATTGTTCGAGCCACCATTTGTGACGCCCACAAAGTGAATCAGAAAACATATTCCATAGAATTATGCCATGGGCATCAATACTTTTATTCATCATCCTCTGACTCCGGATAGGAAAATGTATTTATTGTTTGATTCTGTTCACATTATGAAAAACTTCTATAATAACTTCGTGTCTCGTGGCCATTTTGTCTGTCCAAATTTCAGAGGCCAAAAAATAGAAGGAAATATGGCACATATTGTAAATCTATACAATCTTGAATTAGGGCAACCATTAAAAATAGCTCATAAGCTCACAGAACGAGTATTGTACCCCCGTACATTAGAAAAATGAACGTTAAGCTGACGAACAGTCTATTTCACGAGTCTACCATTGCCGCTTTACGTCACTATGGGAGTGAAGAAGACAAAAAAGATTGGATGGTTACGGCAATTTTTTTGGAGGTAATATGGACGTGGTGGATGATAATTAATACCCGTTCTCCGCAAATAGGCTTTCATAAAAGAAACCCTTGGAAAAGAGCCATTACTTCTAATTCCTCTCAATTAGAATATTTGCGAGACTTTACATCATGCTGAATGAATGGGAGGCAGCGGGAGATAAAGCCTCAAGTCTTACTCGTGACACTTTTTTAGCAGCTAAACAAACTTCAAAAGGCTTATGCGAATTGGCTGAAGATTTGCTCGAAGAAACTGATGTCAATTACGTTCTTCTTGGCCACATCAATTCAGATTGTATTGAAGCTCGGTTGGACTCTATAAGAGAAGGTGTGGACGAACATTGAAATAAGCGTGCGCCAATATTTGGATTCAGAAAAAGCCTTCTAATGAAGATAGGAATTTAGACATCATTTCTTGAGGATAACATTCAAAAAAAGAAAAGATTAAGTCTTCTTCTTTAAATATATTTTCCAATTAAAACATTTTACTTTTAAAGATTCATTTAAATATATTAATGACGTATCTATAGTTCACTTTTGTTCTGGTTATATCGCGCATTCCTTATGTAAAACTATAGCCTGTCATTCTTGCCACAATTTATTGACAGCTTTAAATAAAAAATTCGATGTAAATTATTCTCCTTAGAAAATATTGATGATGAAAGTAAACTTTTAGATCAAATTAATCGAGGTGGGCTGACTCGTCCTCTGATGTTCTTTTTTAACGGTTCCTTTGTTTATGCATTTTTTCAGAAATTCAAAATTCAAAAAGTATCTTCAAAGAGTTGATTTCTCCCCTTCTTCAAAAATATTTTTGTTCTTTCGTTTATTAAACTTTTGGAAAATGATACTTACGCTTTGGAAAGCAGATGCGAATGCGAGAGAGAAAAAAAACAATTCCATTTCTAATTGTATGTCCAAAATTATGTTTCGGAAATCAATGATCAAATTCACAAAAACAAAAGAAAAACAAGCAGTCAAAATATGACAAATAATTCTAAGAGATTGAAAAAACTTAAAGGAGAAAAACAAAAAATGTATGTATGTTATTATAATTTTGCAGAATGTCTTAAATGTATCTATGTTTATTTAATATATGTCCATAAAATTGTAAATAGTAAAAATATATATTTCGTTCTCAAAATCCTAATTTGTTATGAAATTAATAAGGAAAGGGGAGAATGTATTCTCTTTTTCCTTTTTAGATCCCTCATCGTATTTTCCTCACGAGCCTTCTTTCCTTATTGTTTTAGTATTCATTGAGCAGATATATAGATTTTTTTAAGGCGCCATGATGGTCGCGAATGTCTCAACAAAGTACTCTGAGGAATGTAAGATCAATTCTTTGCACATTCCCATAGGCCAAGCGACCTAGAAACTTGTTGTTGTTGCTTTAAAAAAAGATAATTTGACGCCTTTGATCAGACAAAAAATTACCCTTGCAACAGTTGCAGTTAATATTTTGCGTTTTGTTTTGTTCCTTGCATAAATTTAATGTTAATAATTGATATTGAGAGTAAGTTATTTTCTAATGACGAAGACGATATTACTTCAATTTAATGTAGTAAATGGTTGATTCGTGTTTATATAATATTAAATGTGTTATATATTGCAAAGATGATTAAAAAATAAATCTCTCTAAAATAAGATGCATTCATATAATGTTGTTTTATAATATTAATTTGTATTATATAGCTTTGATCTCGTATTTGTCTTGATTTATTACACCTAAATATATTATTATAATTTAAAATGTAATGTATCCATTACGGAAGAAAGTAGGGATCCAGCTACTCATACATCGAAGGTTTAAAATACTATTTTGCAGATTCTTAATATCGAACTCGGACTCCGTTATTCGAAAATAAGCGAGTCGGGTCATCTCGACACTTTTTCAAATATATTTGATCTGAAGTTGTTTTTAATAAGATTGAAAATAGTTAAGTTTCTTTCATGCTGACTGGCGTGTTTGTCTTTTATATATGGAAAACTATAATATAATGATTATTTGTTACGGGTCAGGAAAAAATAATACAAGTTGGGGTTTGATCAGGGGTTCCCAACCTTTTTTCTTTGGCGACCCCCCTATAAAAAAATCTCCAGTCTGGCGACCCTCTTATGTAGTGAATATAGACGTTCTGCGGACCCCAGGTTGGAAACCCTGGGTTAGATCCAGTCAACAAATTTATATCATTTGAAAGTCGGTTCGGGCTCATTTTTATTATAAAACCCTAAATAGTACTTCCATTTTTCAAAATTACACATTGTTATTTTTAAATATTTGGGAACGCTGAACGAAACGGAACGGAACGGAACGATGCTGAACGCAAAAAACGCTGAA
>CP045896.1:8917226-8928103 GCA_013387185.1 Caligus rogercresseyi
TATATATATATATTTATAGATATACATATATTTTTATAATAATTAACCAATCTCTGTATGTTAACTGAACTAAAAGGCAAAAAGGAGAAAAAACTTACACAATCCTATTTTTTTATTTAGTGTTCTTTCTTGTTAATTGAGACTTATCATATTAATTAACATATGAGCTCAAATACTTATTAGATATACATTTAGCATTTTTTTTGCAAAAAATAAATTCTTTATGTTTCCTTAGCAACATACTTTTAGCACACTACTTTAACTTTTAACATACAACTATGGAGGATATCATATTATTATAATTTATATTTGTGATTCCAGCACGACACCCCAAATGATCTAATCTTGCAATTTGCAATAAATTAAATCATATGAAGGAAGTAATGTAGTCTTGACTATTGAGAAATGGCCATTATTGTACATAAATTTATTTATTTATGTGACAAGGTCTTAAAATATGGCATAATATCTAGGTTTTATATTTTTGACGCAAAAAAATATCAAAAACTAAATCTGTGTTTTTGCATTTAAATAGATGTACAATTTTAAAAGAAACTGATAAAAATTCAATTATTATTTTTTACTTTACTTTTACTCATAATATAAATATATATATTATATTATGGTTTTCTGTCCGAAAATTAAATTAATCATTTATGATTAAATCATATAAAATAATGGAAATCATTTGAAGAATTAATACTTTCGAATACTTTTCTCATATAAAATGAGAAAGCTTTGTTCCTTGCACTATTCTACCCTTTTGACTCTTTAAAGGACATTTAATAAGTTTTAGTAACTATAAATTTGTTTTCAAGTTTACAGGCTAATCTTTGACTTTTGAATTAAACTATTATGCTGAACACCATTACTCAAACATCAAATAATAGTAAATCAACTCATTTACCTCTTTTTTAAACGTAAATTTTGTTTTTTTTGTAACACATACACGTTAAAACTATTATTACTTGTCAAGAATAGAGAATTACATTTGAGATAAGTTACGTATATTATACTTTATAAAATTTTCTCAAACAATATTGAAAAATATTATTGACCATGCAATCCTCTTCTTTTGTATATATAACAATTCACTTCTTACGAAGATTTAGGATATAAAGTTCTTTCCCCCATGGTTTAAAAAACATTATTGATATTATTGGCAATATTAAATATGAACAACATGCCATTTTTGATATTTTTTGTTATGACTTGGTTACAAGAAAAGCAAAAGGTAGGTCATGTACAATAAATAGTACAAACAATGTTATTCGCGAATATTTCTAATATACAATTTTTATACATTTTATACTTAAATAGTTTATCGCTATTACAACAAAAGATAAATAAGAAAAAAAGAGTTGCCAATTGATAAAATAGAATTATTGATGAGTTTATGACCATCAATAGTCCTTTAAGATTAAAAATGAAACCTGTTACTTTCAGTCTAAACAAGAGTGCAATAACTTATTTATTTATACACATAGTCATTATATTTTATCTGAGTCACACTCAAAGTTTCAAATTATTTATTTCAAATATAATAATTTAAAAAATATAATATTGGGGGTGTAGGTTCGAATCCCGAGGGGAGGGATGGTCAGTTTTGGTATACTTCAAGAATAAGATCCTAGGTTTGATCGACTATTTTAATGCTATAATGCTTATTCATTTCCATCAAAGATACAATTCTATCAATCCAATTAGGAGAATATATATAAATAAAAATAAATAATCATTGGGGCAGCGGCACGTTATTCCTTGGGGCAGCGGCACGTTATTCGGCTCTTTCTCTAAGAGTTCCCAACGCAGGATCTTCTTCGTGGGAGTGAGCTGGAGACCTAATTCGTTATGTGCCATTAATGGCAGCAGAACACTTGAATGCTTTAAAGAGGATTTTAAAAAGTCATCGTCGCTTGTTACGGACAAAATAATTTTGTACATTTTATATAAGGTAATAATTTTTAGATAGTAATTTTGTTCTATAATGTTCAATTATGTTTTTATCTAAAACACAACTGTCTAAAATATTTTTTATTTATTTATTGTTATCTGTTGTTGTATCTTATTTACTCGTTTTTTAGATAACATTATAAAGAATTTTATAACCGAAAAGAAAAACACAAAAAATATATATATATATATATATATAAATACAAATTGTAAGATAATTGTCTGTATGCAATTAACTCTGTTTTTAATTATGTCTAGAAACTATTTCTTCTAATTTCTATTATATTAAAGACATTACTCTCTCTTTCAATGTACCGTATGGTAATTTCTTTACAGAAATGCAAAGTAAAAAAATATGCATCCCCCAATGACATATTAGCTTGCGAGACATAATTATTTAAGCATTAAGAGAACAATACTTTCGTTTAATCTCCTCAAAGTGAATGCATCATTTTCTTTAATTATTGTTGACATTTCATAAAGGCAATGGAAAAGTAGGTTTGTACCTCTTCTTTGTTTTTGAAAAATTATTTTTCTTTCTCAATCACTTTATTTATTCAGAGGAATTTAACAAAATGTATAAATAAACATTATACTTAAAATTAAAACATAATTGATGTTTGTTCTTTTTATTATATTGTACATTTAAAGATAATCTAATATTAGAAAGCAATATTAGGAGCATACAAAAAATATTAAGTACATCCCTTTTAGTTTCCATCATCAAAATTGTAGGCCCCATAATTATGTAATTACATTTGTATGCTTACTGTATGGTTCCGTGATCATTTTGCTCATAAAACTTACAATGTCTTGATAAAAAACAATATGGTGACCTCGGTGTATTCTTTAGTAGAATAACTATATTGAAACAAATTAGGCTTATCTTTACAAGTTATATACACAGACGACTATAGTCTAAAGCTTTAAATCTCAGATTTTTGTTTGGGTCTTTCTGGTATACCAAATATGACCAAATAGATGATAGATTGACGAAGGATTAAATGACTGCCACTTTCATTTTATCTAATATAAACTAAGATGTACATACTTAACCAAATAAGAGGATTATTAAAGTACCAATAAACATCGTTTCTTTGAGAAAGAGAAAGAAACGTACGTCGCCCTATCTGGGAATGTATTTATATATAAAAAGGATGGAAATAGAGGAACAAATAGGAGCTGAGGAGCAGATAAGAACAAAGGGACAAATAGGAGCAGCGAGAGGGAGACCTGCCAAGGAGAATATAAATAAGGTGAGGCAATGGGAATCGACGTAGGCAATTGCAGGACGACAGCTTACTATTTTGTTGTGATGTCACAGGTGCTACGCTTGATTTGTAGTTCAGTTTGTATTGAAAAGCGAGAATGTTATATTTCGAGGAAGTAATCGTTTTTGTACCACCCCCACTTGCTCTAATCCTCGAGATGTACAATATTTTGCATTTACAACGAAGAATCTCGATATCCAACGTCTGTGGATCGCACGATGCAGAAGATCCGGCAGTATGGGCCTAAAGAATGCGAAGATCTGCGATCGTCATTTTACTCCAAATGAATTCCAAAGGAATATTCAGACTGAGCTTCGTGGCATCTTTGCTTGGAAGAAGCTTAAGTCTCAAGCTGTTCCTTCACTCTTCATCCCTGGATCCCCCTCCTCAAGTGTGTCCAAGTCCTTCAGACAGGTCCATTAAGAAGCCCGTGAATGAAAAAAAAATTGTGAGTTGACCTTTGAGGAGGAATGAGGAACTCTCACTCACGAAAATGAAGCTGTCCTGCTACAAAGTTAAGTGCCTCAAAACAGCTTATAAAACTTTAAGGAAACTTTAATTAACACCTCATTCGAAAATAATTACACAGCGATTTAAACAAGAAAGTCTATGAAACCTTCGACAAATTTCAATCGTGGCCACTCAAAAGAAGATGTAGCTACCGCCCTCATCTACGGAGCATATGTAACCGGGCCTTTGAGTACTTGCACTCACAGATACTCCTTCCTCAGCCTAGTCGGCAAACACAGGGAAAATTCCAATGACTGTTCCAACGAGGGTCTCTCATATATCGCTAGATACTTAGCCAGGAAGTTGAAAGACCTCCACACAAATTTGGGGAAACACACGAGTAATATTGAAGGATTTGAAGAAACTCAAAGTTCTTGGATTGAATTATTACCGCCCCTTCACCCGATTTTTGAAGTTCTGCCACTTTTTAGAAAATAATTTCCAATTTGTTCATAATAGCCATCAAGACGCAATCGATAAAGACCCCATGTTTGTCAAAGACTTTTTAAACCACTTATTAATTTATATCCAAATTGGTTACAAAAATATTATTGATTTTGTAAATAAAAAAAATAACACGGATTTGAGTCAATTTTCTTAAAAAGCTACTTAAATTGAAAAATGCTAGTAAAAACTTAAACACATATGCAAGATTACTAATTAGCGTAATTATATTTATATTCTTATGTTCCCCCTTTTTTGTATGTACATATGAATAATTCTATTTTTGTGATTTATAAATTTCTTCAAATAAATTAAAATCTTGATTGTAAAAATTATTTTTATTGTTTGAAATTATTATTTGCTAATTACTTAAAATAAAGAATATTAATGATTTATCATTTACATAACAATTGTTTAATGCATTGGAACAATATTATAATGCAATATTTTCAATTGAGATATAAGGTTGAGAAATAATTTCTAAAAAATAGCACTAATTAATAATGTTTTTTATTGTAGCATTCGTGACGTCACAAAAATTTCTTTTTTGAAAAAGAGTATAAGTCAAAGATTTCCTCTTTGACTCACCTTATTTATATTCTCCTATGAGACCTGCCCACTATAGTTATAACCGGTTTCGTTGATGCTATTGACAGTCATAGAATTCTCTAAGTAATTTATCTAGTTCTTTATTTTGCTTTTCCAAAGAGCTTCTTCACATTCAAAGGGATGTATGAAAGCCTCCATGGCAATATTAAAGAGACATGTTTTCATTAAAATCTTAACAAGACATATTCATCATCCCAACTTTAACTGTGGTTTATGGGTACTCTCTGTCCTTCATTTTGCTATATTATACAAAATCAGAGTACTTGCTAAATAATAAAATACATTTTGATAAAAACTACACAGTGCCCGTTTTTATGACCATTTTGTGAACGTATTTTCCCATTTATGAGAACGCCCCTTAACTCTCAGACGAATTGTTTGGATTTTCAAAAACCCAAAATTAGATACCCGACTTTTCTCAGATCTAAAATGAATGATTTTATTTGTAAGTCAAAGTTACTTCCCATGTATAAGAACCCCCCCCTGATTTCAGGCATAACATTTGGGAAAAGGGTGTTCATATACACGGTTAAGTAAGGTACATAATATTATATTAAAGGATTTCTATAAGAAAGTCATTTCAAATTACTTTTGTCAACGCCACAGGATTAAAAAAATTAAAACCAAATTATACATAATTTTGAGAATTTGGTTTTTATATTCTTAATGACTTTATTATATATTCTTCAAACAAACCTTTATATTACACTAGAATATTTAATTATCTATTTTTAGACACGTTCCGATTTTGTATGGATTTTAATAAAGAATATGGGACATATATATTCTGTTCACAATCTCTTCTAGGATTTATATGATATTTTATCAAAGTATATATATTGTTTGTCAATATGACTTTATTATGAAATATACTATATAATTAAGAGGCTAACTAAGGTTTTGGCCAGAACAAGGCTTTCAAAGAAATCTTGTTTATTGAGAGTAGTTGTAGTTTGGATTATATTGAAAAGTCAATAAATACAATTGAAGCTAAGGACAAATTTGAATTTAAAATAATGATAAGCTTTTTCGCTATATTAAGATTTAGACAATTTAGAGCAGGGATGCCAGGTGAAATCGGTCAGGGGGCCATATTTTTTTCAAATGGGATCTCAGGGGGCAGATTAACGGTACATTTTTGGCCTGACAAGACCAAACACTTAAAACCATTTGGATTTTTAAAAAGCAGATTTAAATGGTTTATAGAATTATTTATTTATAAAAAAACACGTATCAACCACTGACGAAACGGGCCGAATGTGATGTCCATTCGGGCCGTTCCGGCCCGTGGCCGTCACCATGGCACCACTGATTTAGAGTAAATTATTTTCTTAATGGTTTTTTGTAAGTTTTTCATACTTGTTATGATGCATGGTTGTTAATGTTCAGAAAGGATATATTCAATACCTTAGTTTAAAAAATAATATTTGCAAGAAGTTATGTTTAATCTTCTTTTCGATTTTTCCTTGATTTGTCATAACTGTTTATGTTCATCAATAAATATTGAATTTGAGAGTTTACAGTATGAAGTTTTATTGAATAAAATAGTTGTTTTTTGGATCTTTAAATTTTCTATCATCTCCTATTCAAATGCACATTTTTGAAGAATATTTAATACGACGATATTGACTTTATCAAATAACAGTTTATATTCATAAAATATTTATTTGAAATTAATACGAGCGTTATCGTCTATTTTTTTTCTTCATAAAGTGTATATTTATAGAAAAAAACATTGTTTCCAACACCACTAATACAATGAATAAACAAATGATTAAAATTATATTAAAAATCTGGTAATTAACATTTAAGCATAAATAATTAAATAATAATGATCCTGATGGATTCACTAACAGCCCAAGCGAGTCGCTATCCAGCGCCATTTACCGGGAGCAGAGTTGACCGGAGACTCATGATAAACATCTACACAGTACCAGGAAACGCTTTAACAACCTCCTCCATCAACATAGAACTCACATTGAAAAATTGTTTCAAAATGTGAAACAACACCCATCCTTACACATCCAATGAAGTTTCTGACTCAAAGGGACGTGAAATCGGTCAAACATAGCCCTTACAACCCAAAAGTGAAACAACGTATACTACCGATTCTAAAAGTTGAAGCATCTTGAATGACAAGTTTGAAGGTCCTAAGGATTTCACACCTGCCGTACATTTACTAATAATAAAAAAATGTTCTTATGAACTTAATGAGCTTCTCTTAATCAATTTCATTTTCTTGGTACATCCTAATACGATGCCTTTGCCTGAATGTATATAAGAAAAAATATTTCTCCCTCAAACAAAGCACTTCTAATACATTTGGCTTTGCTATAAAAACTTTTATACAATGCCTTCAAGGTTTCTCCACCACTGTATATTTGTGTGGAAGACATTTTTATACACACTTGCCTTGTAAATAGTTTTTTCTTTCTTTTCTTTTAAGCCCACATATATATTTATATATGGAAAAAGTCCCATAACTACAAATACTCATCCTCTGTTGTTCATAATTCAAATTAAGAAAAGGTAATTTGAAAAGTTTTTTTGTGCCTAGAGACATAAGAGTTAATGAAATAGAAATGCCCTTAGGGTAGTCGAAGACATAATAGCTTTTATTAACTCTAACTCAAAGGATTTAAGTGATTTTTTTAAGTTAATATTTAAGTACTGCATAAATGTTGAAAATAAAAGCATCTATATATTAAAGAACACGCTCAGAAATATGTGCTATAAAAGTAATGTGGAGCTTCTTTTAACAATTGAAAGTAAATAAATTCAATAATATAGTATTTGGGAAGAAAAAAACACGATGCATTTTCACTTATGTATTTATGGCAGGTAAATAACTACTTGTGCACTTCCAATAGTTCGCAAGACATTTCTAAGAAATATGTTATATGTATTATATAGTAAATCTCTAAATAATGATTACATAAAGCAATAAAACATACTTTATTTCAGAAATATTAATACAACCCTTTTTATTCAGTTAAGGCTTTTTACCAATCAATCAGTATAAAAATCATATTTAATATGTAATACTTTTATTTTTTCAATAAAATTATAATAATTGTGAATAATGTTCAAATATGCAAAGTGAATGATTTCTTTGTTCAACAATATTGGCGCGACACTTCAAATCCAACAGCAATAAGATAATATTTTTGGGTTTTAAATGTGATTTCAGATGGATATCAATTTCAATTAATTCGGCATTCTTCTTCTTTTGTTTTGGACCAAATAAAGACGTTTATTAAATAACAATAATTTATCAGCAAGTTTTACTCCGAATTCAAAAGGTCCATTGGTATATCAAACGAAATGAAAACTAAACAAAAAACGAATCATAATTCGCTTTTACTCCAATTATTATGACAAATATTTATGCCGACATTTGTTTCTGAAGGGTTTGACTGGGCTTAAGATATATACTTTCAAATATTTCTATATCCATTTTTTGTGTTCAAAACAGAATGCTCATTATAAAACTTTTCTTTTAAAACTATGTTTCCTCATTGAGTAACTTATACACAGATTTAAATAAGGATTGTAATATTATATATATATATACATATATACTTAAAGTTTTTCTACTTTTCATACATTTAACAATGGTCGATTTAAAATAATGGATTTAATCTCAAATATATATCAACAATGTTTCGTAGGACTTTGTACGCATAATTTCCTTTGAATGCTATCTATTATATTTTTAATCAAAAACATGATTGAGCCTTTTTTCATTATGTTCTTCAATCTATATTTTTAATGCATTTCTAATTTTATTGTTACAGGTATGAATAAGCGCATAGTATATAGGTAAGCAAGTATTTTATTAATTTTATAGTAATCAAAACCAAAAATTTTTCATATATCATAGCTTAAAAAAGTAAAGAACAATCTAAAAGATTATTGTAGATACTCTGAATAAACATAACATTTGAATAGTTATTTGTTAAGAATTAAAGGATGAAATATTTTTTATGCTTTAAAATATCTAAACTGCCTGTATTAAATATGTTTATAGTTATTTCATATTCATGAATAGTGATTACTATTTATAAGATGGACGCTAATTTACTGATTTTAACCACCCTGAGCTCGACTAAATATCCTTTAGTTTACAATGATTGAGTCTAAAAGCCTTAAACATGACTGTTATTGAAACCCGCATATAATTAAGCACAAAATTAATACAAGCTTATCCTTAAGCTAATAGATAGTAAACTCAGAGGGACTTTATATTCAAAAAAATTCTTCCATGATTTATATCTCCTCTTCTTTTTATTTAGTTATTTGAAATCTTGCAACTGCCATGAAAATTTGTATACCAAATAATATATTTATTTTTCCTCTCAATTATGAACGAAATTATAGAAGGCTAATATGCTAAACTCATATTTGAAGCTATGCATTTATCTGAAATGCACTTTTATTGGAATAAACTTATCAATTATTTTTTTTCGAATGTGAATTATTATTTTTATTACCAATCAATTACTATTTGAACAAAAGAAAATCATATCGATGAAAAGACTTCACAATACGGAGGTCTTTCTGCCGTAGATTTAAAAATTTATGGAAATCTTTAAATACATACTGGGTTCGAAGTATGTGGACAGAGAAGGAACCACTAAGACATTATCTCTCACAAATTTCTGGAGGAAAATATACGGAAAAGACATATTTTGGACTGAGGGAGGTGTTGCAGAGATTATCAGAGTTTTCTGGAAGATTGGACAAGATCATAAAGGAGCCACCAGCACTATTCAGTTATATGAAAAGAGCCTTAAATGAATTTAAAAGGAACTAGAGGCATATATACACTCAGAGAGTGCAAACCTCCGCCGTCACGGGGTCCTTATGAGCCTTCCGAGGCGGATTTTTCACGACTGGGGCGGCGTAGAGGGACGGGGGAGGGTTCCCTCGACGGAAATTCCGAGAGGAAGACGCTCCCGGCACCCGATTTCACAGTACAGCGACATCTATTGGCAGAGTAGGAAAACTTGAAATATTTATTAGTATTTAGCTCATTTTGCATCTTAATTCTGCACTCAGAGATGCCGAAATTTAATCACTTGTTCCTTTTGGCATTTCCAACAACTCCCACAAGTTTCATCCGAATCCGTTCCGTACTTTTTAAGTTATCCTGCTGACAAACAAACCACAAACAAACCAACGCCAGTGAAAACAAGACCTCCTTCGGCGGAGGTAATAAATACAGTCGGAGTTCACTTTACTGCCGAAACGGCAGATTCTCCCTTGCTCCTAAGCAAAATGGCTTTCAAGCAATTCCAGTTTATTTTTGGCTTGTAAGAGTCTGTGGACAGACCTGCAGTACCAATCAGAATCTGTCTGGCTGAAACTTCTTCCTCCAAGCTGCGGTATTTTTTTTAAAGCCAATAATGGAACCTTTCATTAAATATTAAAAAAGACGTTCTATAAATATACCAGTGGCTAAAGCTATAAATGTGATGAGAAGTGATATGTTGTCGTCATCATAAAAGTGGTTTAAATACCGTGTTTTCTCTAGTACACTCGAAGTGAAAGGCAATTTTTTTACGGATTATCAAGGTAAATGTTATTTTTGCCGTCCGGAGAATGAGCCCAATAACACCATTTTATATGACTGCACATATCTTGGCCCTTTATACAGTTCGTTTCTGATCTTGTAATAGACAATTTAAGCTTTATGAACTAAGATAAGTGATTCTATAGCCTTTATGTTGAATTCGATAAACGTTTTATTAATTATATTATTACAAAATGCAGTACTATATAAAGAAAGAAGAAGTGCATCATGCAACGATATTTCGGGATTTTATCAATGGTTAGATCCCCTCTAAGTTTTAAAGGATACATGTCGTAGAAATTAGGCTTTACTGAAATGATCTTTCAAGTTTTTAGAATAATTTGTTGTATTAATTGAAATATAAAATGAAGCCTGGTGCCAAGGAAAAAAATATCATTTGAATAAATGAATAAATTCAAAATAAAACAACTATTTCATTAGTGTCAATCAATATATATATATAAATAGCAATATACATTATATTAAAAAAGAACAATTACCAAGAAAATTGATAA
>CP045896.1:8928203-8942451 GCA_013387185.1 Caligus rogercresseyi
AATATATAGCGTCACGATTTAGTGTTTGACAGAGTTATTTCAAAATACAGCAAATGACCCCCAAATGTTTTTTTTTAAAATTATTGAAGGCATGAAGTAGGAATTATTTATTCATATGATAAGTGAGGCTTCATAGAAAAAAGTTTCATTATCGATAAATATTGGACACCCCCCACATATAATTATTGTTTAATATTTAAAGAGCTTAATATGAATGAAATGAATATTCAGATAAATTATTCCTGAAATGAAAACATTTGTATTTGTCAAACATAATATGCAATATCAATAATATTGGTAAGAGTGTGTGCATTTAATAACAAAACATTGAGCAATGCAATTATATTAGTTTATAATGTTTTCAAAATATTATCTTTTGATACCCCCTGTATTTTTTGTAAAATAAAGGTATTTATTAAAAATAAACATGCTCCATTGAAATCAATGGAAATAAATTAAAGACTAACATAAAAAAGTTCTTGCGTGTACTCGTATGCCTAGTAGTTTCACTAACGACAAAACAATTTTTTATGAAAATGGCATGAGAATGATATTATACCACACATAAATTGGAGTAAAAATCACACTGCGTCTAATAAAAATTTAACCACTCGTAATATAAAAACACACACATTTACACAATGAAGGCACTAGGAAAAAAATATTTGTGATATTTTGCGTTATTTCTATCTTAGACACAGTTGATTATGACACCCTATATATATATATATATATATATATATATATATATATATATAGATATTATATAATATATATATATATATATTATTATTTATTTATTATATATGTAATATATCTGGAAACGACCGGGTACCATGCTATTTTTGATCGTCCCGGCCTGGGCTGATGTCTAAAAATCACCGGTCGGGACTTTAATATTTCGTTCATTCGTCATTCTGTAAGTGATGACATTTTTTTAGAAAATAATGTTTAAATTAAAAGGATTTTTAAAATATTAAAAAACGTCCATCACTCTTTTTTAGAAAAAGTTTTCTACAAAACGTCATCACTTTTTTCTAAAAAAACCTTGTCACTTTTTTAGAACTTATTTTTTAAATGAAAATGCTTATTTCTTTTCTAATAAACCTCAGCACGACAACAAGTTGCCTATTCTTATGGTTGGAGATATGAATGTTGATTTAGATCAGCCAATGCATGTTTATCCGAATAGCGCAATGTTGAAAAAAGTCATTTTGAGTTTTGATCTAATTGATGTCCTAGAGAATACAATCCAGATCTTTTTCGTGGTCCAGAGGAAATAAAAAGTCCAGGTTGGACTTAACTTTGGCCTCTCCCTCCTTAGTTCAAAAAATTAGAAAAGCAGGCTATCGTTCCGAACCTTCATCTGACCACAAAATTATGGAAATAGAGCTTTGGTGTAGCGCAAAAAAAAGCAACATCATTGTTCCATACTGGCTTCTGGATGATGAGAATACATTGCAAGCTTAAAAAGAATTCTTGAAGTTAGCTATAAAGATTGTCTTTCGGCCTTTCAGGCTATACAGCTGATGAATAAAATAATTATATCCACTTCCTTTACTTTTAAAAGGAAGAAAAAAGTAAAATATGAGAAAGAGAATCGGCAATTAGAAACGATGCTGGGAAAGGAATCCTTGCTTGTTCGATCATGTATGGCTGACTCTATTAACGCTTTTCGATTAGCTGAGGTGGCGGAAGCTGAAATGGAATCTAAAGTTAACCGTGAAAATGACTGCAACAAACGAATTAGGGACCTTTCGAGAGAGGAAAATATATTGGCCCGTTCTGTCTCCAAGATTATTGATGGTAAGAAGATCCTTACAAATAATCAAGATATTTTAGATTTTTTCTATCGCCGCTTTCAGACTCTAGTTGAAGAAAGAGTTGGACATTTTCCCCGCCCAAGAAAATGTCTCACCAGTAATCAGGATTCAGTGTACTCTTTTCAAAGCATTTCAAATTATATCGCAAAACATCTTAAGCTCAATAAAGCGTGTGGCCCGGACGGTATTGTTGGGAAGATCTACACAAAATTTCCTGACCAGACTACCCCCTTCCTTTTGAAGGTAGGCAAAGAAATGGAGAAAAAAGGAAAGATGCCCAGTTTATTATCCAAGGGAAGAATTGTGCTGATCCCAAAAAGGGGAGATGGATCTGATTTTAGCCATTGGAGGCCCATCACGATTTTAAATGAATCCTACAAGATACTTTCGGGTGTCCTAGCTCAACAAATGGGAGCTTTTTTAAATGAAAAAATAGGCCCCCATCAAAAGGGTTTTTTTAACCGAAAAATTCACGACATATCTTATAATATTCAAGCCTCAATAGACTCGGTCAGAAAGAATGGAAAATATGGCGCTATTGTAGCTATTGATTTCTCAAAAGCGTTTGATTCCATTTCACACATTCAAATTTAAAGGCAGTTAAAAATATTTTACCGAGAAAATTTTTTAATCCTGTTCGTGCATTACTTTTTAATGGATCCTCTACTATTTCTTTAAATGGACAAGAAAGCAAGAGCATCAAGTTGGGGAAAAGCTGTAGGCAAGGATGTCCTTCGGCCCCTCTCCTTTTTATAGCCTCAATCGAGGAGTTTGCTCAGAGGATAATTCGAAAGTTTGGCGGATTTGGCGTGGACTTTGAGGGGTCTCATCATATAATCGATCTCTACGCAGATGACGTCACCATAATGCTTCAAGCTAACTCGGAAGCTCAGCTTATTAAAAGGATAGAGATTATTTTAGAATATTTTAATAAATTTGAAATTAGCTCAGGTCTATCAGTCAATAAAGATAAGACCTCTATTTTACCAATCGGTTCTTGGAACCCAGTCTTTTGTACTCAAATCCGTGCTTGTAAATTGAAACCTACAATTGAGGTTTTGGGTATTGTATGGTGTAGGACCGGCGTGTATGAAAAGAATTGGTCAAGTACCAGCTGTATCATAATGCAAAAAATCTTGTCATGGAGAAATTTCCGTCTTCAGAAAAGAATTGACCTCTACAACACAAAAGTAGTTCCGTTGGTTCTCTACAAAGCTTCTTCGTCGCCTTTGATAGCGGAAAAAGCCATCTTAGATGAGAACAATTGGCTGGCTGCATTATTTCATAGGATGTATTTGCCAACTATTAAAAGAAAGAGAGGTCTTCTTGGAGGAGGTATAGTTCAACTCGCTACGATAATTCCCAAGATTTATTTAAAAGTCTTCCTTAATTTAGCGAAACATCCTTCTTGTGAATGGAGGCGTTGCGTTTCATTTAATAAAATTTATCACTGGCTTATGTTTGGCTCTGAGCTAACAAACGGCATTACCTCTAGCCTTTCGGTTACTTGGGGTTGTGCCCAAAGAATCATTTGGAAAAACACACCAATATTTGAAAAGGACTCCGTTGTTGATATCATAAGATATAATTCTTCAAAAAGGCATTTCTTCAAGAACTTAGGAACTCCGGAGGATCTTGAGAAACTCGCAATCAATAAGGGTATATTAACTATCCACAACTTACATCACCATGACTCTCTTAATCATGGAAGATTTCGGTTTCCCTTGTTACGGGCGGCAAATCTCCATAATGTGCTAAAGCCCTGGTTTTTAAAATTAACTCCCCCTGTGCATATGGGATTGTCGGAGTGCAATCTCATTTGTGATGCATTCTTAAAACTCCTGGATCTTCCGAGAGAGTGGAGTAATCGTATCCGGCATTCTATTAGCTGTATAACGGACGGAAGACAATTTACTTCACAGTTATTGATTTCGGCAAATCTCCTCAAGTTTTCCCGCCCTTGCAAAGACTGTGGTGTTATTTTTAACTCTATAATTCACGCCTTTGCAGAGTGTCGATCGGTAGACATATTGGTGAGATTCATTAAACTAAATGTAAGGGGCTTGGATGCACCTAACGCTGGAAAGTACTGCAAAGCCTCTATTTTATTTGGCCTTTCAAGTCAAAGGGCTTCCGCGAAGACAAAAGCTATAAACAACGCTCTACTTAGTGCCAAAGCCCTAGTGGCAAAGAGCCTTACATTGGATCGTCCCCTGCAGCCGCTGGACCTTAGGGCAATATGCATATCCGCCTCCGCTCGATATGCTGCATTGGACCTACGGATCCCTTCGGTCACGGACAACTCGTGGACGCTAGCTGGCGATTTGGTGAAATATGTCCCCTCCCGTTCCAACGTCTTAAGAGATGCTTTAAAATTACTTTTAAAGAAATTTAAAAAATTAAATGATCCTTTACACTTCGTTTTTAGTATTTATGTTTTAATAGTTTAAGTTTTACTTTTGGAGAAATTAGGTAGTATGTTCATGTATGTTGCTATAATTATGAACTAAAATGTTTATATATTGTATTTTTACTTATTAGCATCAATTTTATATATTGTTTTGTATATAAATTTTACATGAACTGTTGAATAAATAAAATAAAAAATAAATAAAAAAAAGTCACAAAGATGTTCTGATACTTATTCCATTTGGCATATATATCGGAGATAAAAGAGTAGCTACAAATCCAATACCAACAATAGGGGGTGTAATAAACATAAATTATGAATACAAACTTTCAACCCAGCGAAAGTTGCGTCATAAGAAATATGTAAATGATCGTCGAAAAACAGATTTGGGTTTGACCCCCCTCCCCTCTTTTTTCCAACCTGAAAATATATTCTTGCAGGCCTAATGGATAAATAAATAGAAAGAAGAATATTTACCTGGAAATGTTTTGATGCAAGAAAGAAATGAATAAATAAACATTCAACTATCCCTTAATTCTAAGCATTTTTAAATCTTCATCTCGACTAGTCCCAATATAAATTTGTCTGTTCCTCCACTTTTGCAATTTTGTATGAGAGGAAGATCTTATAATGCAAAATAACTCCTTTAAATATTTATAATTCCTTGCCTTCCAATCAGTGGAAAGAGCTGTGAACGTAACGGAGATATTTGTTAAAGTTTAAAGATATAATAAACGTCAGGTTATATATATCAACCAATGAGTCAAGAAATAAATTCCTTACATAGAAAACAAAAAAGAATATACAAATTTAATTGATGTGTCAAATTTACTGTATGAAAATTTAAAGATGTAAAAAATAAGCATATTTACAAAATAACTTAAACACATCATCACGAATACCTCTTATTATTTTCCTTAAATATTAAAAAAAATCTTGTAGGAGTTGTTATTATAAAATGGTTCGGCGTCAGCAGTATTATTATTTAATGACAATAAATGTTAATTGACGAAAATTTGAAAAAATACAAACTCATTTGCTTCATAACGAAACCTTTAAGGGGGGGGGGGGGTTAAGGGGGGTGAAAATGATATCTTATAATTAGGTGTCATTAATACTCCCCAACACAAACTAGTTTACCTTGTCAAGGTCCTGTATTACTTAAGTTACCCCACACAGGAAGCATATCCACATAGCAAATATATAGACCGAGTGAGAATTCAAGTCCTCTTTTTGTATTTTCTAAGGAATATAAATTACACTTGAAAGAGAATTTAAGGAGCCCTTTCATGTGTTTCTGTTTTGTACGAAGTATACAGAAGGATTGTGCTAGAGAAAAAGAAAATTACTGCGTTAAAGCCAGTCCGCATATCTGCTACTCTTTGTATAATTTATATTACATATGGTATATTCCTCCATTATGTATGAGTAGGTGCTACAGTGTCTGTATCTTCTAGTGATGGGTCACGAGCTTAAAATTCCTACTCGAGCTGGGCGAGTAGTAAGAAAAAATACTCGAGTATTTACGAGTTTTTACTCATAACTCGGATAAAAATTTAAACTCGAAAAAAACTCGTTACTTTTAAAAGCTCATTTCTTTTTAATATATCAAAAAGGAAGTTACTCGTGAAAAATTGATACTCCAGGAATACTCGTGCTTTTTAGAAAATTCTTTTAATATCCAAATTGATGTGAAATGATCATAAGTTCTATACAATTCGGAATTTTTTTTGTTCTTAATTTTATAAAAAAGTTAAAAATGGGGTTGAAAGGCTTCATTTAGTAGATTCCAAAATGTATTCCTTGAGTACATTTTTAATATAATTGATTTTTGTTTGTTAGTAATATATAACAAAGTTATAGCTTTTTTTTTAGCTAGAAGTAATATTTGTAAATAAATTACTTGGTATCAAAGCCTAAATCAACATTTAGTTCTTAAAAACAAATAATCTCAAAGATATTTTTTACAAAAAACTGTACGTGTCAACCAGCAAATATTTTGATCATTGACATTTCAAAATGTTACAAAATAAACGATAATAATAAGAACAAAGGCATAATAAGGTAAAACAAGATATTTTTAAATGCGATACTTAACAGAAATATAAATATAAAAATACAACTTATATTTATACAGGGCTTTGCCGGTAAATTGGGACTGTTTTCAGGGTTAGATTAAGTAACATTTGGTTTGCAATTGGTGCTAATTTTTACACCATTGGAATCAACAGACAATTTTCTTTCGTTTGACACTACTTGAGTTACTGTGGTGTGAGTGAGAGCCATGGAGCAAGAGAAAAGGTCCACCATCATCGTTCTCGCCCGTGCCGGACGCACAACTTCAGAGATAATCAAGACCACCAAACTCCCCAGGTCGAAGTCTTCAGGGTCTTAAAGGCCTTCAGGGAGGAGGGCAAGACGCAGAGGACGGACCACAAGCAGAGAAGAGATGCCAAGAGGTCTCCCAGATTCTTGGCTGGCCTGAAGAGGTCAATTACGGCAAATCCGACAATTCCGATGACCACCCTCGCTAAGAACCGTGGTGTGCAAGTCTACACCATCTCCAAGGCCATTAACAACAACCTGGGGATAAAGTCGTATGCCCAGAGGACCAGAAATCTCCTTACAGACAATCCCAAGGCCATCAGGGCTGAGAGGTGCCCCATGTTGTTGACCCAACTCAAACACAAAGGTACTTCTAAAGTGGTTGTTTTTGTTGACGAGAAGAAGTTCGTTGTTGACGCCGAGATCAAGTGGCAGAATTCCAGAGTGATTGCTTTTGAGCCCTCTGCTGTCCCTCATGTCCTCAAGAAAAAAAATCCGTCCGGTGTGATGGTCTTTGGTGCCGTTGCCAGCGACGGCAGCATCATACCACCCATTTCGTTGAGGCCGGCTTCAAGATCAACACTGTGGAGTACGTGTACATCTTAGAGGAGGTTCTTTCCCTTGGATGTATAAGATGTTTGGTCTGGACAATGTGGTACTCGTCCAGGACTCTGCACCATGCCATGGGTCCAATACCACACAGATCTTGTTGGCCAGGAAAGTTCCCAATTTCGTGCAGGCTCAAAACTGGCCTAGTAATAACCCATTTGAACCTTTTTGATTATTTTCTCTGGGGCGTCGTTCATGAAAAGAACAACAAACATTCTCATGGCAGCGGTGACCAGTTGTAGGCCTCCATCATCAAAAACTGCAAGAAGATCCCTGCCAGTGATGTGGTGGCTGCTGATCGGAGGTTCAGGGCCAGAATTGAGACTGTTATTGAGATAGAATAATTTCAATATATGTTACCTTATTAAACTTCTGTTAAATTTCATCCAAATAAATAATTAATAACCTAAATACAGTCATTTTCGTTTTTCATTGTAACAGTCCCAATTGACCGCCAAAGCCCTGTACATACAAACAACTTTTTTTGAATAAAAAATGTTGTAGAATTTTTTAGCAAATCTAAAATGACTAACGTAAATTAGCGCTTAATTTGAACAATTGTTCAGCATGAACATCTGTGAGCTATCTATTACGACGATTAGTTACAATTTTCCCCGCCGTATAAAATATATGATGTTCCTTGTACAATCAAATATTTAAAAACCACACATGAAAGAGTGATTTGTTCCAATGTTTTTGTTCTTTTTAATACTTGCTCCATTCTTTTCGAACCTTTTGAAAAAAATTGTCTTGATTGAGAATAGTGGATTGAAAAAAAATCCCCCCAAACACTAGATTGAGGCTGTTTGAGAGAATTATTTTTTTAGTCATTGATTGATCGTTTTCATTTAAAGCAGTGCTTCCCAAACTTTTACAATCAGTATATATGTATTTGCTTATATAATATATTTGTAATGTTTATATGTACTATGGTAAAACAGTAATAAATACTTAACTAACTAATTATAATCAAGTTGCGTACCCTAGGAGTACGCATACCATAATTGAGAAAGGATGGTTTAATGGATTATTCATAATTTTTTGACACTCCTCAATAATTTTAATTTTGAAATGTTCTGCTCATTTCGAATTGCGAAAGCTTTTTGAGTAATCCTTAAAACGAGGATCAAGAAGTGTGGCTTACACAATTCTTCTGAAGTTTCTATTTCAGAAAATTGCTTGTCTATTTCCAAATACAAGTCATGGATGAGTATCCCGACTATAGAGTGGGCAGGAAATCGACTAACCTCAGAAAAAAAATTGTACTTGCTTAACAAAGTTTTGGGAAGAGGAATTATCTTGGAGGATTTAACTTTTTTCTCTGGGATGAGTTCTGTTGTCACATGGTACATAGTTTGATGAAAGCAAGAAGAATAAGTACTATAAAATTGTTTTGGACTTATAGATGATATATTGTTTACATATATTTATTTTTATGAAGCTAGGATGATTTTTAAAGAAACGGTAAAATGTGTTTTAAAACAATACTCAGTACATAATTAACCTAAATGAGACCGTCTCATTACTATTTTTATTAAGAGTCAATTACTTTTGAGACTCTTGATTGGTTCAGATGTATTATTTGAAGGGACGAGTTTTTCGTTGAGTAAGAATTTCCAGGTTAATGACGAGTTTTCTCGCCGAGTAACGAGTTTTCCCCCGAGTAAAGAGTAAAAACTCGTCGATTTCATGCACGAGTCGAGTATTTGAAGACTTATTTTTATTACTAAGTAAAACTCGAGTATTAAAAAACGAGTTTACTCGTGACCCATCACTAGTCTTCATATGAAAATATCTCGAACAAAATATCAAGTCGGAATTTTTTGTAAGTCATCTATTTTTTTTTACAATTATTGATGTCATTCATAAAGTATTCAGTGAAAGTAAAATACCCCGACCTTACTAATAACATGATGCACAATAGACTGAATAAAAGTGGGAAGATCAATGTTCGAGGCAGCAACTGATGAAAAAAGGGAGGTATGCTTATTATCCTCTAACAGTCAAAGCATAATACGACCATAGAGATATAAAAATATATAGAGCTTATTCCCCTCAATAGAGGAGAAACATCAAACAGCTTTCGCCTGTGCCCAATATAAACAAAGTAATTTGTTCTACGTCATCGTAAGTTGATCATAGAGATAGAAAAATTTGTTTATATTAGGCACAATGACGTATTTCTCTGAAGAATCCAATAAGCTCTTTATGTTTTTATATCTCTATGAATATGACAAGTCTTAAGGCATAATAAATGGGAGAAATTACAAAAGTAGTATCCAATGACGTCATTACTACTTTTTATGAAACAGAGGATGACTTCATTGGATGTTTATTATTTTCTATTCTCAAGACTACTTATTTATTGTTTTGTTGGGACAGCCATTAAAATCTCTATACTTATTTGGAGAGCTCTTTAAGTGGACTGAATTTTTTTTGTCTGTTGGGTATAAACTTTTCATAGATCGGTGCTAAAATCAAAAGGGATTTTTCGTACTAACTGGTATGACTGAGTTACATCTGTTGGGATATTAATATGCATACAAGTTTTAAAATGAATCAATCCACCTAGGATCTCTTCAACGAGGTCAATTAATATTGACTTTCCCATCCAGGGGGGGGGGGGGGGAGTCGAGCATTATACACAGCATTGAGAGTTGAACACAATCACGCAATGATCAAACACTCTGTGAAACATAAAATAAAAGTACATATTAAATGCAGCACCAACAAAATTATACCAAAAATATCGTTCTGTGTATTAAAATGCAAAAACTTAAAAATAGTCAAGGCATTATCAGTTTTTTTATAAGGTCTTTATTTAAAATTGTAGTACATAGAATATACAAAAAATACAATTATAAAATAGTAGGTAGAATTGCGTAAAAAATACATAAATAAACATTATAGTTTAAAATTAATCTACCTAAAAAGACCCAAACTCAAGGAAACAGAAATTAAACGCAACATTAAAACAAAAACAAAACTATAAAACAAAACAAATCATAAGGGTTATAAAAACGGTGATATTGAAGGACTATCTTCTTCAGCAAGGTGAGGTGACGGCTCGAAGAAGGTACCATGTACGAAACCAAGTCGATTGCATATTTCCATGAATCCATTTACTAGTTTACAGTTTACTAGCTGTTTTTTGTACCTCCAAGCTCTGGCCTTTTCAGTGAATAGTCTTGACATTTAACTATGTATTAAAAGATAACACGAAATCAATTATTTTTCCTATAGTCTATGTAAATGAAAGGAGTGCACAAGTCTAAAAATATATTGAGAAATGGAAAATATTCTTCCTGATTCCAGCTTGGTTACTCTATATGTTTATAAGAAATCTCCATTTGCATATTTTGTACTTTTTATTGTCTATATTTTATCATTTTTAACTTTTCACTTCATATCTTAAATGCAAAAAAAAAAACAATAACTAAGGAGTTTTTCCAGATTCAATAACTAAAACTATATGTCTTGATGCAGCAGGATTGAGATGTACTGGCTACACTCCAACAGGATTTGCAGAATGCCTCTATTGTTCCTATTTATTTTTTGATAATATAAATGAAATTAAGAAGCAAAGACGGAGGAAAATAAGGCCTAGGAATAAATAGCCCAAGAAAAAAATAGCCTAGAAAGAAGTGATCCAAGAAAAAATTGCCCAGAAAGAATTGATCCAAGAAAAAATGGACCATGAAGAAATGGCACAAAAGATAAGAGGAAAATGAGGATGCATGCAAAAAAAATGTCCCAAGTAAATCATAGCCAATCTAATGACAATGTATTTGTAGAATACTTAGTTGTATTCCGCTCAATTACTTCTATAACCAGGCATTTGGGCCATATTTCCGTGAACCATCATTTTCTATCTTGGGCCATTTTTTCCGTGACGTGTATGTTTAATGGTTCATTTCTTCTGGACACCAATATATACACACACACACATATATTATAGATATATTTATACTGTAAATAGATATGTCCTGACACTATAAGACATTTACATAATAAATAAAACAATCCATACCTTTAATAAGAAAAACATATTTGTATTTAACAGATTTTATTATTTTAGAACGAAGGGAGCATATTGGGTTTCAAACTCACTTCAAATGGTCCATTTGGAGCAACCAATCACATGTAGTCATTTTAGGGTTTCATACTTACAATCAATGGGCCCTCGAGTCCTGCCGATCCCAAGTATAGCATATTGGGTTCCAAGCCCCCCGTCAGTGGACACACTCCGGTTCCACCGATCGGTTATGGCGTAATAGGGTTTCAAATCTACTGCAAATGCTCTATGGGGTGCCACTAATCAAACCAAACTATTGGGGTTATAAAACCACCACTAACGGTTAATTGGGTTCCACCAATAACATATTGGGGGTTTAAGCCCATCACCAACAGGTCCTCCCTAGTAACCTTAGTAATCCTTTGGTGGATTTGACATCTCCGTATGTAAGTGATCCGATTGAAATAAATCAGTTAGATACCCCGATATATATTTTATTTATTGTATAACCACGAAATTTACAACTACATATATAAAAATCCCTTTCATAAAGAATATATATATATCCTAATGGATGTTGTCCTAATTTTAACAGTAATTATTATTTTAAAAATCCCAACATATTACTTATATAATACACATACATTGAATTTTTAAAAGTATATATTTTTACAATTAAATAAAACGCTATTGTATTCCTCCAAAAAACTTCATATACTCCATGTCATTTTCTTTTGCATTGTTGATTATTTTAATGTTCCATGTGAGTTAATGAAATATAAGGAACTATATTTAATTACAAAAGACTCTTCTACTATTCATATGTCTCTGAACTTTATCTTAATACTGCATTAGTACAAAACATATATTTGACACAGAAAAAAACTATTTATGTTTGATAGTAAAAATCCAACAATATATTTCATTTCCAAATGAATACAACCCCACTTTCTAAGCTGGAATCGTAATTGATCACTCAAGCCTTTCATAATTTATCCTATTTTTTTTTAAATATGTAGTGTTTTAAATATTAATATTAGTATTTTTTTTTCATGCATGCAATTTCGTTTTGAACATGCTTATAGGATGATGGATATATGTTTGTATTTAAATAATAGATATAGAAATAAAGGGTACTGAATCCCCGTTATTAATATTACCAAATAATATAAAGCTACGTAAAAGGGATGTCAGAATACAATAAACATCTAAAGTCGAATGCCATACATATATCATATACATATATATATTAGGGTTCTTATTTTTCAAATGTTTGAAATGTTAGCAACTTTGTGGATTTTCTGTTTCTTGGTGATAAAAGAAGACGACATACAAAGTTTGAACAAAATCGGTCAACATTACGAGGTCGCGCAACGAGGTCAAAGTTTTAAAAATTTAGTAAAAATATAGTTTTCCGCAAATTTCTTCAAAATGGTGGACGTTACAGACTTCAATAATAATTATTAATTTAAAGGAAATCTAATTTACTACCAGACGTATGTTTGATGTTTTTTAATAAAACAAAGTTTTCAGTAAAAACAAAGCAAGAAAGGGAGTGTGTATTGTTAGCTTATTTCATAGCTTTTTTGTATCAATTAACTTCACTCGCCTGTAGAAGATGACTTGTTCGCTTCAGAGTAAAATAGTACTTTTAAGTTTAGAAACTTTAGATGATAAATCCAAAAATGACCTTGGTTGCATTCTATCAATTCAGAATTCAGTACAATCTGAGTTTACATCATATGATTCAGAGCCTGTATTGACCTATAAGAAATCGATTATGAAAAAAATAAAAATAATGTGTTTCTTAGATTTGCGTCAAGGTATCCTCTCAAAATTTTACTTTGTCTCTGACGCATTTATAATCCATTATATGCGTCATTTTGTACGCGAGATAGGCTTTTTTAATGTACATATAACTCTCTACTTATTAAATTGACATGATTTAGTATACCAAAATATTAAAGCTGGTTAACCAAGCTTTCATTTGATATGTTTGGTGTTCTAAAAATCGCTATACTTTAAGAGATATAAGCAAATACGTACTCTCCCCCAAAAATTGATCTTTTGATATGAGAATATACGATTACCATCTGGTAATGCTGTTAGTGTTACCTGGATAGAAAGAGAAGGGAGGGGAGTATTTGCCTCACTTCTCTCCCTTCTTTTTTCTTCCTATCCAGGTAACACTAACTGCCGTTACCAAATGGTAATCGTATATTCTCATATCAAAAGATCAATTTTGGGGGAGAGTACGTATTTGCTTATATCTCTTAAAGTATAGCGATTTTTAGAACACCAAATATATCAAATGAAAGCTTGGTTAACCAGCTTAATATTTTGGTATACTAAATCATGTCATTTAATAAGTAGAGAGTTATATGTACATTAAAAAAGCCTATCTCGCGTACAAAATGACGCATATAATGGATTATGTATGCGTCAGAGACAAAGTAAAATTTTGAGAGGATACCTTGACGCAAATCTAAAAACACATTATTATTTATTTTTTTCATAATCGATTTCTTATAGGTCAATACAGGCTCTGAATCATATGATGTAAACTCAGATTGTACTGAATTCTGAATTGATAGAATGCAACCAAGGTCATTTTTGGATTTATCATCTAAAGTTTACTAAACTTAAAAGTACTATTTTACTCTGAAGCGAACAAGTCATCTTCTACAGGCGAGTGAAGTTAATTGATACAAAAAAGCTATGAAATAAGCTAACAATACTCACTCCCTTTCTTGCTTTGTTTTTACTGAAAACTTTGTTTTATTAAAAAACATCAAACATACGTCTGGTAGTAAATTAGATTTCCTTTAAATTAATAATTATTATTGAAGTCTGTAACGTCCACCATTTTGAAGAAATTTGCGGAAAACTATATTTTTACTAAATTTTTAAAACTTTGACCTCGTTGCGCGACCTCGTAATGTTGACCGATTTTGTTCAAACTTTGTATGTCGTCTTCTTTTATCACCAAGAAACAGAAAATCCACAAAGTGCTAACATTTCAAACATTTGAAAAAAAGAACAACCCTAATATATATATATCTAAAA
>CP045896.1:8942551-8969663 GCA_013387185.1 Caligus rogercresseyi
TTATTTACTTTATACTTAATACAAATCTGGAGTCAACTCAAACTATTATCCACGTTATTGTAAGATTATTTCGTCCAATCTTTAGAAGTTGTATACGCAATATAGTATATTATAGATAATATGAAATATCTGACATAATATTTGTATTTCTTTGGTGATAAATGGTTTAATGGAGAGGGATATTCCTTGAAGAATGTCGAAAAAATCAGTAGGATTAAGTGAGCTTTTTAAAATGTTTTGAAATATATGGAATGGTTGTTTCATTGTTATTGACACAATAATAAATGCCCGCCTTTTGCAATAATATTTTACCATGATATCCAGGGCACGTTCATAATAATAATTTGTACAATAACACCTTATATATCAAATAAAGGCTCACCACTTTAGATTCTAGGTCAGGTTTGAAGAGGATGAATAAATGTAGGGTTATATGTATAGGCATAATTCGGATCCTTATCCATGATAAATAAGGTAATTTGCCAATAGTATATGGCAATTAAAGTTGTTGACATTATTTTCATATAGTAGTACTGATTACAAAAGTTGTTATTTATTGTTGGCCTGAGTGGCACTCAGAATTAAAAGAAATGTAAATTGCCCTTCAAATAATAGCCAAAAATATTTAGAATTCGGCGATGGAATAAGTAAAGCTTATTTTATTTGCTTAAGACAAGCTTTTATTGCATTAAGTTGAATGGTATGGTACTCAGTCACAATGCAAGATAAAAACCAAATCTCCTCTAGTTTCAATGAAAGGCACAAAACATGAAGGCCAGGCATAAAAACAATATGTATTAGGTTTAATGTTTGCTTGAGCGTCCAGAAACACCAAAGAATTTATTATTATTTATTTTGAACACGTGTGAATTATGAATATTTTTATCCTGATATCATCTATCGCTTTGTGAGATTTCAAAACTATATGAATCCATTTATTTATTTCAGAGTTCATTTTTGTAGAAAAAAAAAGATATAAGATAATGTTTCTTTGTTTAACTTCTATGTAAGCCCCACTACATCGGAAACTTATCCGGAATCTGGTGGTCCATAGTTAATTTGGAGATAATAATATTATTATTGAATAAATTAAATGTCATGAATATCATACACGTTGAAACATTAAGCCTCCAGTGGCGTCTTCCTAGCTTTGGACTGCGCCGGAAGATGATTCATCTGCCTCATGGTTTTCAACAATCCTACATGCGATGGTTCGGCGATTCCTCCTTCCTGAAATGACAGGTGAAACTTTGTGATTGCAAATATTGAATAAATAACTGTTAAGCCGCATACAATGAGCCAAATATTATTAATTATGGTAATGTGTACGAGCCTCATTATCAAAACATTAAGCTACAAATGTCGCTGGTAATATTTGACATTATTTGATATGATTTTGTTTGAAAATCTCAGAAAATAACATTCAAATGATTTAAAATAATTATATTTTAAGAAAATGTAAAATGCTCAAAAATATTTTTTTTGAAACCGCCCTAAGGTAAACATTTTTTGAAAGATAATATTTCATACAACACAGAGAGTTTTTCAAAGGATAGTTCCCCTATTTTGGAATTTGTAAAATGAAATACAGTTTTTTGGTACAATATAATTGCACCGTGTAGTTTTAAATAAGAGTTATAACATTAAAATTATCTTTCCTAATGAGGCTGATCAAAATTGACCTTCCCATATCGGGAGTTGAACCTTTGCCCTCAGCATTGAGATTCGAGATCGCTTCCACTGAGCCTTCGCGCCTCCCTTAGTACTGATGGATTCTTAAGTGTTCTATAATGTCTTTGCATTGTATAAGAAGGTTTTATTTGACAAGAAAACTTATCGTTAATAATGTGATGTAACATATAACAATGCTAACCACAAAAATAATATTATATATATAAAGTCACTTCGAGCATTATGTATATTTTTATAAATATATATACGTATATATCAAAAATAAATGATAAAATAAGTAAATAATTTTGTAGGTTGGAGTTTAACAAACAATAATTTATGGGATTAAAAAGACATCAATGAGATTTGTTATGTATCGTCTCGTTCAATTTATATATATGTTTTTTTAAGCTTTTACTAAGATACTTAATGATTCAAGTTCTGACCCATGTCAAAAATGTTATTTCGAATAAGAATGACTATTTTAGACTTTCACTATTAATAGTTATAAAATCTTTGGTTACTCATTGAGAACTACTATTTTAGAAACGTTATATTCTAGCCTCGGAAAGAAAGCACCCCATAAATCTATTTAAATAATAAAAACAATGAAGGCATAATGTTTTTGCAGAGATAGGTTTTATAAATGCTGAGACAAAGACTTTTCGGCTTTGGAACTAAGGATAAAAAATCCATTAACATACAATCTGCGGCTGTCCACGTACAAGGTATATGTAAGTAGAGAAATCGAACTGTATTTTTAAAACTTTTATAGAAATTTATTCAAAGATTTATATATTAAGAAAAATACCATGTGAAAAGTTTTAGGGAGGTGAATCTAGCGAAGCAAATACACAATAAATTACATTGAAATTAATCTTTTAAGATTTATTTGACAATTTCTATAAAAATTGAACTTAGTGATTAAGTTGAAATGGTGTTTATTTTGCTGAACCAATTTGGCGTGTCAATATTGACTTAGATAATAAAAATAATGAAAGTAATATCTCTATGGGAAGAAGGCAAATAAAATAATATTATCGCGAAAACAATCTTATGGCTTCTTTGTTTTAGTACATATACTAACTAAAGTGTTTTCTCTCTCGTTAACCCTTTCGCTCCCTGGCCACTAAATTTAGTATACAAAATTTAAACTGCTGTGAAAACTGTTCTAGTTAATCAATCAAGACGAAATATTTTCTAGGTAATAGCCCAATGTTTCATCTTTTTGCAATATTAGTGAGCTTTTATGATGTCATCAGTTTTTTGCCTCTTATACATGCTGAAAGTAAAATAAGTAGTGACACTTCAGCAGCAGGTCAATGACCTTAGTTAGGATCCTAATTGTTGGGCAAACTTTATCATTTTCGAGTTTAAATATTTTTTTTCCAAATCTCTATCATCTCAACAGGTTAATCAACCAATTTAATTAAATATTTTCAACCTTTCAGGATACTTTAGGGAACAAATTCCTTGTATACTTTTTTTAGTTCTTTGGACTGAAAGGGGGAAAAAATCTGGAAGAGAAACTTGTTTAGATATAATCTTTGAATACTTTCATTGTGTTTTTTTACTGTTAGTGTTTGGATAAGATCTTTGGATAGTTCATTTTTGTTTTCTGGACCCTGAAACAATTCTTTAGGACAACTTGCATGGATTTTAGAATTTTTGGATCTTCAAAGAAGATGCGAAGCCAACAGCCGAAGGCCATCAAAAACATTTATGGTCAAGATGTCAAGGGAGATTTTGATAAGAAAGGGCTGACATCTGAGGAGATTAAGAATATTTTGGAGTATTCTGACCTTGATGATTCAACATCTGACGATGAAGAACAATGCCCGTCATGGCTTGGGGCAGAGGAAGAGGTCGCCTGTGAAAGTGAAGAAGTTGGAGAGGATGATGAAGCGGAAGTTACCTTTGAAGGAGATGAAACAGGAGGTGAGCAAAAAGGGGGAAAAATCGGTGGTAATATAGCTGCTTCTGGGAAGCCCAAGAAAAGGCCAACCATCTGGTACCAAAGAAAGTACATCCCCCCAGACGATCTAGAGTTCAAATATGAAAATCAGCCAAATTTCAAGGATGCATTGGATTTGAGTCCATTACAATACTTCTTGAGATATTTCCCTGAGGAAGTGTTTCAACAATTTGCCCTAAAAACAAACCTCTACAGCGCACGAAACAATGGTGGAGTAGACAAGGTTTGCACCAATGCCAATGAGATAAAAAGGCTGATCTGCATCCATCTTTTACTTGGGGTGGTAAAATTCCCTCGAGTCGAAATGCTGTGGCAACGTTCGACACACCTTGCTCTCATGGATGACATCAATATATCAAAGAATATTTTTTTTGCTCCGTAATAACCTTCACATTACAAGTGAAGAGGACAAGCAGGATGACGACAGTTTTTGGCGTGTTAGGCCACTTTTGGACTCGTTCAGCAAAAGATGTGAGCAACTGGTCTTGGAGGAGGAGCTTTCAATTGATGAGTCAATGGTACCTTTCAAAGGCCAATTTAGGGAAAAGGTGTATCTTCCAAACAAGCCCAACAAGTGGGGGTTCAAGATTTATTGCCTCTGTGGAAGCTCAGGGCTTGTGTATCGTTTTTTGGTTCATCAAGGAATAAACACTGTGTGACCAAAATATCAAGAACATGTACAAAGAACTGGGCTCAACTCAATCAATCGTCAAGTCCCTTAGTGAGCGAATACCAGAGCATCATGGTTTCAAGCTTTACATGGATAATTTCTTCACTGACCTAAAAATGTTTCGATTCCTTAGTGTAAAAGGCATCTATGCAGCCGGAACAATTCGAGAAAATCGTACCGAAAATTGCAAAATGCCTAGCAAGAAGGAAATGAACAAAATGGTGCGAGGCTCTTGCGTCGAATTTGTTTCAGATACTTTGGTAATTGTCAGGTGGCAGGATAATAAACCCGTTACCATTGCCAGCAATTTTGTAGGCATTGGTAAGACTGACTTGGCCAGAAGAGCAAGAAGGACAAAACTTTTGTTGAAGTATCTAGACCTGAAGTAGTCGCTCGATACAACAAGGCAATGGGTGGGGTGGACAAGCATGACCAACTGGTCCAACTGTATCGTACATTTATCAGGAGTAGAAAGTGGCCTTTGAGAATGATCTTTCATTTAATTAACATGGGGGTGTCGAACGCCTGGTTAGAGTGGCGCCGTGATGCATCATTGTGCAAGCTACCAGCAAAGCAAATCAAAAGCATGGACCTACTCACATTTACTCAAATGATAGCGGAAGCCCTCTCAACTTCAGTCCCGGGAAGAGGACGCCCATCTTCCACTTCCTGTCCTTCACCATCATTTTAGGTAGAGAACAAGAGGAGAAAGATCGATTGTTGTCCTGTGAAAGACTCCCGCTATGACCAATTTGGTCACTGGCCTGCCACAGATCCGAAACAGCAAACCTGCAAACTGGAAACATGCGGAGAAAGATCCAAGATCTTGTGCCAGAAGTGTAAAGTTCACCTGTGCCTAAACTCAAAAAGAAACTGCTTTATTTTATTTCATAAAGCCGTAAAATAAAATATGTTTGTTAAAACGAACATAAAAATTAATACCTCACAGTCCGGAATACTAAATTTAGTATAAAGCTGTAACCTCAAGGTCACGAAGCCAATCACCATTTTTTTTTGTAAAAATGTCCTTAAATAAAAGCAATAATCGAAAATGTCAGTGACCATTTTTTTATTCCCGGTATTTCTAATAGCGGTATTGAAAGGGTTTTAGAATATATCTCTTTAATATGGTAGTGGTAAATAAGTATATAGAAATTTGCAACATAAAAAAGATACTAAAAAGAGGCACTCTCACGGTTTCGTTATTTTTTATTTTTGATAAATTGAAATTTTGAATGCAAGGATTTAAAAGTAAAGGCTACAAACAAGTTTATCTATACCAGACAAATAAAAAAATATGTTAATTCAGTGAGTAAGCATGTTCAACTCTCAATGTCAAGGGCGATGGTTCGATCCTGAGAGGGAAGGTCAATTTTATTCAAAAGATTATAAATTCGAATGAGTAAATTTAATGGTATAATGTTTAGTTATATCCTCATAGATGCAACTCCATGGAACCATAAATGCAATAAATAATAATAACATTGTGTAAGGTATTGAGCATTTATTTGTAATAAATACGTCACAAATAATTACTTTTTGCATAAAAATAATACATTAAACCATAACAAAAAATCTAACAATATTTTTATTAACTGCACAGCAACACAACTAATATCTTACTGGATTTTGAATTGTAAATATGCCCCTTTGTGAAAGTCCACTTTGGAAATAATTAAGTATTTCCTTATATATTTTAGAAATGACATATTTCATTTTCCTACTGAATAACTATTTGTAAATCTGAAAATTACCAGTTTTGATAGATAGTTATTACTTTATATAAATAATTTTAGATTGCCAATTGTATTCATTTTGTTTTGTCACGTAGGCACTTTATATATAAAGCAATTTATTCAGCTAAATAAAACATATCTGAATCATTGAAATACTCGTAATCTAGCATCATAAAAACGTTTTTTTTAAATATTTAACTTACAAAGCAGGATTTTATACACCTTTTCTCTTTTATATTTAAGTCAGCAATTTACCATGGTATGCATATCAAGTACTGGAACTAAATAGATTTGTATCTTCTTTATACGTATGTACAAAAATGAAGAAAATATATTTCTTACAACGAGAAAGAGTGATAAAAAGTTTGAAGCTTATTTCAATTAAGCAGTCATCTCATGTGCAGTGTTAAGCAACTGCGAGGCTGATGCTACCAAACTAGAAATAAACTTTTTTTCGTATTTCATTTCTTATTAGGGTTGAAGTACATGCGTAAATTAATTACATAAATAGACATTATAATCTAAAATTTGTACTCCAACATAAGAATACTAAAGGATAAATTCCAACTTTATGAAGCGTTTATAAGAGGTAATAAATAAACTTATTTGTATTGAAATCATAAACTTAGAACCATCATGAGAGGGACTATCCTCATATTTATGTGCTATCTGGCAAGATTCCAATTGTAGAGAAAAAAAGGATGGAAATGAAATTATTAAACTGTTCAATATACCTATCCTAACCTCTCAACACCACTCGATTTTATTCTACAACGGTACTCAAAATACTTGGTAATAAAAAATAATATTATTCATTATCATACTATGTTTTTTCCAGGTGTATTTCGTAATATGATATATTTTGCTAGATTGTTTATGCTTTAGCGGGTACAGGCAAAATTGCCCGCAATTTACGATATAAAATACATCATGCTTGATAAAGCCTTGCACACCCTACTCTCATTGGGGTTCCAATCTTGCTCATACTTGATAATAATCAAAGAATGAAAAAAACATTAAAGGAACCACATGTGTCTTTGATAAATTCATATTGGGACGCCAAAACGAAATAAGGTTACGTTGATCACTCCAATTGTATTTCACCACGACGTAGAGAGTGGAGAAGATGATTTTTCTATGAAGGATCTTTGTTAATATATTATTTAAACAACTAGACTGTAAACTTAAAATTAGGTAAAAATACATAGTAATCATATCTGTTATATTAAAATGCTAATTTATAACATATTTTATATAATATAAATAAATGAAAGTTATAAATTTCAAACGTATTTCATGATTAGGGAAATATTATTTCTTTGTTAGTGTTTTCAATTTTCATGTTGTAGGTTATCTACATCAGAAAAATACAAACAAAAATATGTTGGATAAAATAAAGTAATTATTAACCAAACGATTTATTTAATCATAAAAATAATCCCATGTTGCATTCAATTGTGAGAAATTTCATCATGCTTATCTGATTGATCACAATATGTACAGTAGGGCTGTTCTTATTTTTCAAATGTTTGAAATGTTAGCAACATGTGGACTTTCTGTGTCTTGGTGATAAAAAAGACGACAAACAAAGTTTGAAACAAAATCAGTCAACATTACGGGGATATAAGAAATCGATTATGAAAAAAATAAAAATAATGTGTTTTTTTTATTTGCGTCAAGGTATCCTCTCAAAATTTTACTTTGTCTCTGACGCATTTATAATCCATTATATGCGTCATTTTGTACGCGAGATATGTTTTTTTAAATGTACATATAACTTTCTACTTATTAAATTGACAGGATTTAGTACATCAAAATATTAAAGTTGGTTTACCAATCTTTCATTTGATATGTTTGGTGTTCTAAAAATTGCTATACTTTAAGAGAAATAAGTAAATAAGATATAAGAATATACAATTACCGCTTGGTAACCACTGTTACCTGGATAGAAAGAGGAAGAAAAAAGAGAAGCGATAGAAGTGAGGCAAAATACTCTCTCGCTTCTCTTTTTCTTTTAAGAACACCAAACTGCGTCAGAGACAAAGTAAAATTTTGAGAGGATACCTTGACGCAAATCTAAGAAACACATTATTTTTATTTTTTCATAATCGATTTCTTATAGGTCAATACAGGCTCTGAATCATATGATGTAAACTCAGATTGTACTGAATTCTGAATTGATAGAATGCAACCAAGGTCATTTTTGGATTTATCATCTAAAGTTTTACTAAACTTAAAAGTACTATTTTACTCTGAAGCGAACAAGTCATCTTCTACAGGCGAGTGAAGTTAATTGATACAAAAAAGCTATGAAATAAGCTAACAATACACACTCCATTTTTTCCTTTGTTTTTACTGAAAACTTTGTTTTAATAAAAACATCAAACATACGTCTGGTAGTAAATTAGATTTCCTTCAAATTAATAATTATTATTGAAGTCTGTAACGTCCACCATTTTGAAGAAATTTGCGAAAAACTATATTTTTACTAAATTTTTAAAACTTTGACCTCGTTGCGCGACCTCGTAATGTTGACCGATTTTGTTCAAACTTTGTATGTCGTCTTCTTTTATCACCAAGAAACAGAAAATCCACAATGTTGCTAACATTTCAAACATTTGAAAAATAAGAACAACTCTAATGTACAGTCCCTTAGATTGTGTTGGCAAACACTCAATAAAACTATATAAACAAATAGCCAATTTTGTTTGTTCAATGACATGCTTTCTAACAAATAACATACAAAATAATTTATTTAATGTTAGTTCAAGTCCAAGGCTTGCATCTGTGAGGATATAAATAAGCATTATAACATCCATATTACTCAATCGATCCTATGATCTTGGAACTAAATTTGCTGTAAATCTCTATTTCCTTTTTGCCTCATGTATCCATGAGCCAGGATTGTCTTTATATGTAATAAATAATCGTTTAAATCAAATTATGAACTATAATGTTAATTTATGTATTGTTTTTACGCAACTGCCTGGTTTTATGTTTTATTATTATCGTATTGTCTTATGTGTATTTTTTCTACACTTTTGTTGATGATGATAAATAAAAAAGCCTTAACCGAAAAAAATCAAAGTAAACCAGATTTACAACTGAATTAGACAATGAAAATGAGACAAAGACTTTGCCTGCGGGTTTAAAAACAAGTCGGATTGAAAATTTGACTTTTATATCAGACCATTCAAAGAGCACAATCAAAAAAAATATCCGCAAACGAATATAATTTTATATGCCGTTATTGGTCACTGAATAGTAATTTTAAAATTTAATATTGAATTAAATACTCATTATATGAGCAGCTGTTTAATAACTCATATTTCCATACACGTTTTTTTAAGTTAATTTATTTTAAAATACCTATATTGTAGAATGTACATAAAAATTATATCAATAAATAAATAGGTAACGTTATAAAAAATAACTCAATATAAGAAACAAGGACCAAGATGGTTAAACCCCAAAAGCAGCAATTGATTCCATGGAGTTCTAGGTGGACCCTAAGACTACTAGAAAGGCTTTCACCAAGGAGTTGAGAAAGAAGTTACTAAAATAAAATCAAGTAGATCAATCCACCAATGTTTAAATAAATTACTTCGATAATTTTAATCAAATAAAACAAAATAATTTCTAAAAAGGGTATCACTAAGTAAGGTCAATTCAATTTTAAACTATCAAGAATATTCCCCCTTGCGTATTCTTATTTTGTTATATTTATAAGTATCATTCTAGGATAAATATAATGTTATTAAAGATATACCTCGCATTTCATATATATCCTTTTCAAAAAATTCTTTTGATGTATTTTATTTCGGATATATGAAGGAGGCTTAGAATTTTTTATATAGGATTATATATAATTAAGGACGCATTTGGACCATTTTTTTAAAGCTCAATGTTGAAGTTGACCAGATGGGAGGGAGTTACAAAGGTTTCCCCAGCTGTGGAGTCAGGATATACATTATGGTCGTTATATTGCTAATTCCTTTGAATACAAGAAAAGTTATAAGCACGTTTCTCCACTAAAACATACATTTTCCCCTCCCTTTAAAGATGAAATATTTTTATAGGATGTATATATGGAAATGTATGAATAAACATTTAAAATTCAGCATCTGAACAAAAGTTTCATGACAAAAAAAATGTTGTACAGTGCAATTCAAATTGATAAATAAAAATTCGGAATAAGAACAAAAAAACCATACCAATCTACAATCAAAAATATTAAGTATAAAAAGTAGTCATATTTGGAGGAGTATGGAAGCTGTGACAGAAGGTAATTCAAGACAAATCCTCATATTGTATAAATAAACATTGCGTTTCATTTATATGTTATAAATATGCTATATGATCGCTAGAATAAAAGGAATATAATCAAGTTATTTACCTTTACAAATCCATCTCTTAATAATCAAACTTGAAATCCTTACTGAAATAACTGATTAGCGATCAGGGATTGCTATCAAGATGGCTCGCATATCCGCCTTACAGGCGGAATCATCACTTGCTAGCTTTAGTAAATAAAGTCTGCACTAATCCAAATATATTTGCCAATAGCACAGGGTTTTTTAGTGCCTTTCATGTCAGGAATTCAACTCAAAGAGAAAAATTATTTTTTAAAATGGTGATTTGATTGATGTTTTCATATAATAAACATGGTGGAAAGTCGTAAAAATGTTTCAAATATGCATTGAAATCCACCAATCAATTTCTATTCAACATCAACATTTTTTAACTCATTATAAATATTAACAATTTTTTAACTCCATAAATTATATTGTTTTTTTTTTCTTTTTCATGAATATTATGTACAATATGCATATTACTTATCACATGAAATGCAATGTACTTCGTATATAATTCAAGAGATATTGGGGAAGCAGACATAGTGAATGAACTTATGTTCTTTATATAGAGATGTAAATGAATTACATTTAGTATAATATGATGTGCTATGTGTTTGAAGACACTGAAGGTACATTACTTTAATATATAGATAAGTTTCTATTTTATAAAAAAATAAATTGAGTGGAGCATTAAGAAGGACACATCCAATAAATTGACATACATTTATTTATGTCAAAGACATACATGGATCCACTCAAAAAAGTCATCTTCAAATTTATTTATAGCTTACAAACCATTGAATAACATATGAGAACAAATTTCCTTGACAGACTTATTTTATTCTCATGGAAAACGATGGCTCAAATATGTTGTATAGATAGTTATATAATTGAAAGAAACCTCTGATAGCCATGAAAAGGCCTTTTTAGACATTTCAATTCTGTATATGAATTTAACAACATATAACTTTAAAAATTTAAACCAGAATTAATCTAATGTCGTGATTGATAACATAAAAGACATACTTTCTACTATGTATATAATTTGAATATCATTTTTAATCATGAATTATAATATAAGAGTTGTTTCTTTACCATTATACAATAAAAGAAGACATATATTGTTTGACTTATTGATTAGCACGGAATATATATATATATACATTCTCATAAGCTGCACTACACTATTTATTAATTATAATACCGAATTGGATCGAAGCAAGCACTAACATGAATCGAGTGTAGATTGAACTTAATGACTTTGAAAAAGATTATATTTGTTATTGCTTAACGTTTATAACAATATAATCCCATGAAATGAATAAGACTCCAATGAGCATCTTACAAGCAAAATAATAAAAATCATTTAAAATAAATGTTATTTTTCATCTTATAGCATATGCCTTAATGTTTTTATATGAAACAAACTCTTTTGGATGTTGATTCCATATCCGTAAATGATGCCAAAGAGCAATTACATTTTCTTATTTAAATGTGTTATAATGGTACACTACTAAGCAAGCATTAGGGTGATTCTATTCTGAAAAGGCGTGAGATTAACCACTACCATGATTTTTATACGAGTTTTAAGGAATGTGCGAGTTTGATATTCTAAACTTTCGTGAGAAACCGTTCTTTCAAAATCATAAAGCTATCTTATGACGATTAATATAGTATATATTTTTATATTCAAAAGCTCCGTTAATTACACCAAATTCATTGGAAAGTATATAACATATTTTGATTAATTCAATATCATTTTATAATGATTCTTGCAAGATACTAAACAAAAGCAACAAATACAAATCAATAAATAACATATTATTTTTGTTTGTTCTTTTTTAATAACTTTTTAAACTCATCAAATGTATTCATCATAGAGTATATATACTAGGGTTGTTCTTATTTTTCAAATGTTTGAAATGTTAGCAACATTGTGGATTTTCTGTTTCTTGGTGATAAAAGAAGACAACATACAAGTTTGAACAAAATCGGTCAACATTACGAGGTCGCGCAACGAGGTCAAAGTTTTAAAAATTTAGTAAAAATATAGTTTTCCGCAAATTTCTCAAAAATTGTGGACGTTACAGACTTCAATAATAATTATTAATTTAAAGGAAATCTAATTTACTACCAGACGTATGTTTGATGTTTTTTATAATAAAACAAAGTTTTCAGTAAAAACAAAGCAAGAAAGGGAGTGTGTAATGTTAGCATATTTCATAGCTTTTTTGTATCAATTAACTTCACTCGCCTGTAGAAGATGATTTGTTCGCTTCAGAGTAAATAGTACTTTTAAGCTTAGTAAACCTTTAGATGATAAATCCAAAAATGACCTTGGTTGCATTCTATCAATTCAGAATTCAGTACAATCTGAGTTTACAATCATATGATTCAGAGCCTGTATTGACCTATAAGAAATCGATTATGAAAAAAAAATAATAAAATGTGCTACTTAGATTTGCGTCAAGGTATCCTCTCAAAATTTTACTTTGTCTCTGACGCATACATAATCCATTATATGCGTCATTTTGTACGCGAGATAGGCTTTTTTAATGTTCATATAACTCTCTATTATTAAATAGACATGATTTAGTATACCAAAATATTAAAACTGGTTAACCAAGCTTTCATTTGATAGGTTTGGTGTTCTAAAAATCGCTATACTTTAAGAGATATAAGCAAAAACGTACTCTCTCCCCAAAAATTGATCTTTTGATATGAGAATATACGATTACCATATGGTAACTGCTGTTAGGTTACCTGGATAGAAAGAGAAGGAGAGAGTATTTTTGCCTCACTTCTCTCCCTTCTTTTTTTCTTTCTATCCAGGTAACACTAACAATTACCAAAGAGAGGCATGCACTTTATCAAGTGCTCGGAGGGTAGCAAAGACAATTGCAGGTTGTCTAGATCCTTATAGCTCTTAAGTTGAATGTAGTTATAAAAATTAAAAACAAATATTAAATATATACACACACACACACATATATATATATATATTTCTTTTTTAAATTAAAATTTTATTATTAATATTATTATTGTATAATTATGTGTTTGTATATAAAGATATTTGTTTTTTATTAGTAGCCTTATTAGAAAGCTAGGGTCATATTAGCTCCGTAATAAATCATACAACACCAATCGTGTGTCTGTCTAATTGATTTAAATAAGTAATTTATCTTAAAGTATAAGCAAACAAAACACTAATGCATGATACATTAATTATTTGGAATATTGCTTTTTGACATTTTATTTATTTTGGTTCTGTTCTTTTTAATTAAACTTACCTTTCTTTAATTATTCCATGTTGCCGTGTCACTATTGGTTAAATAGTGATTTACATTTGAGGGAAAGAATAGGGAATATTATCTTCTGAACCATATAGTTTTTCTCTCCAGCTTTCATTCTCTCTGTAGTTCATGAAAACTCTGAAAGAGGTACTTGCTTCAACTTGATGCCTAAAATATAAATTGCTTATTATAAGCCATTAGTAAACGTAGTGCTTTGAATTTTTCTAGGTTTGATGCAATATGTTATGCTAAATAGAGTCAACAGAATTTTTTATATTAATACACCGGTGATTTTTTCCAGCATGACGCATAATGCAAATACGTGACCATTAGCTTTTTTATTATTCATATATATATATACATATATTGATTTTTCCTCCTATGGTTTACATTGCATTTTGATACAGAATACAGCTTTTTTGTACTATGCGAATGATAACTAAAGTTCATAAGTATTTTCACAATATGTTTGAAGGATTTTCTAAATGGCGTTTTATATAAGTTTCTAATAATACACGTTTTAACCATTATTGTTTAAGTACAAAAACCTGACTTTGCAAGATAAAGTCGTGTCTTCACTTTAGTATTTTTATCTTGTCATATGCTTAACAATTATATAACAAAACATTCTTTTTTATATACATTTTCGGTAACGATCAAGGAATCCCTAAACTTGAATATGTACTTGCCTATCAATCTGTATCCTAAGTACGATTCTAAGTTCGTCGAGAAAGCTAAATCTTTGATTTCTTATTAAAGATAATTCATTTAAAAAATTCTTTTTTTTCAGGTCAAAATTTTTATTCTTGGATCATACCAACAGACAACATTTGTATCGGGATCCCGTAAATTTATTACTATTTTTTTTACAACAAATTGTAGTCTCCGAAAAGCCTCGTACCAACATAGATTTGTTATTTATCTTCAAAATATTTATAGATTATCTTTTTTTTTTTTTTTTTTTTTGCCTATATGGTTCGATAGAATTGCATCCGACAGGATATAAATAAGCATTATAGCATTAAAATTAGTCTATCGAACCTAGGATCTTATCAATGAGGTAGACCAAAAATGACCATCCCCTCTCGGGATTCGAACCTGCGCCCCCAACATTGAGAGATGAACACGCCTTAACACGCACGGCTATCGAGCTCCCTAGATTATCTTGTAGTTGCTGGAAATGATTTTGAAATAATATTTATTATGTTACAGACTGAATATATTTTTTGCACTAAGGCAAACAGGAAAATAATTGAAAGAAAAATTAACATAACTATATTGAGTCTTCCTATTGGTCATCTATGAATTATATTTATAGATATTCATAACTGATTATTTTTATTTACTAAATTACAATGATATATGTAGTATTATTTCAATTTATACAATTTATATTCATGAAAAGCTCATTAATAAAGTACCCGACTCTACAGTTACGGAGTAGAAAAAATATGTCCCAGAATTATTATTTAAGCCACCATAATGTTATGTAAAAAAATAATTCAATTATGTCGATCAAGCTTTTGTTATATACATACTTTATTCATTTGGAAAGAAAATTACTTAATCACTTCCAAAGAAACTTCTATAGAAAAACAAGGAATAATATTTTTAATATCTCATTCTTCAGCCTCCAAAAAAAAAATCCCAAACAATACAAATAATATTTATGCATGTAGGTATAAACGTTTATTGTCCTCCAAATATGCTTATTGTTTAAGCTTTTTTATGTGAAGGGGACCATTGCATTCTCATGCAATGAAATGTTGTTGTTTTCTTAACAAAAAAAAATCAAGAATCTCTATATATAAGCGAGGGCATGCTCAAAATGAAAGTAAAAATGGGGCATTTTCAAAGTATTACAGTAATATTGTGCCCTGTAAGTGTATATAAAAGTCCCACTTTCCTTATACATATATATATATATATTTTTTTTATGTGACTATACAACTATAAAAATATGTACATTTAATCTAACACTGAAAAGGGCAAATATCATCACTTCTTGAAAAAGTTTATATTTTTCAATTATTTGTCAAGGACATTTTTGGAGGGATTATCTGCTGATATTTCCTTACCAACAAATGTTGACCTCAGGTCAGTAGAATCTTTTTTTTTTTTTTTTTGGTTGATATGTTGATTGTTGAATGATTTGTTGTGTGTTTCTTTAAAATGAATAAACTTGTTGTACGCGTGTACAAAAAAAAAAGAAGTTTATAGACATTATATTAAGAATGATTAAACAAAGACATTTCGTAATCATTTGGAGCATAAGGTTACGTTGACGAACAGTATGGCTTAATGAGGGTTCACATATATTGCCCGCTACAGTTATGAAAATAGTGATTTCAAATCAAGTTTTGATCTTGCATGTGTTATGGAAGTTATGGATGTCTAATTTACTTCTACTGGGGGACGATTATTGTGCATTTAAAATTCTAAATAAGCGTTAATTGATCCCAAGGTTCCAATTATACCAATTAAGGCACTTACATATATTTGTGTTTACCTATAAGAAGTCAATCTTTAGAATCTATTTATATTTATATCATCTTAATATTTTTCAATCAAGATTTAACGGATATATGTACAGAATACAGACCGTCTGGAAGTTCGGTGAAAAAAATTGCTTCAAGTTCATTTCAGCATATAAGAAACTTGAACTTTATTATCCCAACAGGTGTGAACGACATGCCCAAAAGAATCTGTCACTTTGTTTTGATAAAATGTTTGTTCTTTGTTTTATAGTTCGCCCTGACCTTTTATATGAACAAAGGATGGACCAAAGCCTTAATTGCAAAGAAACTTACATCGTTGGACCTATGGAGTGTGCTTCTCTCGGCTGTGGCAATAATTGACGTCATGGAGTTGGAAATTCCTTATCTTCAGAATGAAGTATGGTCGTAAGCGTAGAAGAAGATTCAATATTACACATCCTTATCCCTTCATCACCGTCGTACAATATTTATAATTTTGAAATGATTTGATAAATGATGATAAAGTTCTTTTTTGCCAACATTTTTGCTGAACATTATTATTTACCATGTACTTTAGTCGTCGTATAATTTGTTTTAATTTATCTCCAATGTTTAAATTTTTTAACTATAATATTGGTTTATGTTTCTTTTTAAACTATTAGCTTTGGTTTTTATGTATTTATGTACAATGTGTAAAAATGAACTGTGGGAAAAAATATTAAAAGATGAACTTATATAAGTTTTATTTTCAATCCCTTAAGAGTTTATTTTTACAATTCTTTTAGATTGATTTGAACATATAGGTTGAAAAGATAAATTCACAGTTACTTTAATTTTAGCATTTAAGCCTCTTTTGGTATAAATGTTAAGAACTCGTGTTTTACTTGTCAAATAGGGAGTTAATGATTTATCTTAAAGCAACAAATTTCAGTTTGATTCCTATCCATTGACGAAAGCATTAAGTTATGTACCATGACCGTCCAGAGTCGTACATAACCGACGGCTTTTTGTTTTGTTTTTGATTGTTCCATTACTATTATTTGGTCTCTTATTTATTTTTTAATTAATAAGTTTAATATATTTATAATATTTCACAACTTTCCTTCGTAAATATATTAAGACAAATTACTATAATTTTTTTTTTGACAAGAATTAAAAAAAACTTCATATTCTCCGTTAAAAAGCACCCGCTTTCTGGTTGATGAACCACATAAATATATATTCTTAGAGGACTGGAAGGGGAATCTACACAAAATAAAAGAGAAAGTCATACACAGACCCTCACTCCTTCGAGAGTAAGGAAAAAAAAAAAAAGAATAACAGTCCAACGGGCGCTCTCTGAATCAAGTTGTGAGTATATAAGCTTATTTTACTTCTGCTTTTTCTACCCCTTTTCTTGTTTTTGTTTTTTTGCTGCAGTATATATCAGTAGACCTCTGCCTGTCTTTCATATAATATCTTGATACAAAGGTGTTGTGTGGTAGAATGTAGATGCATGTTTGGTGTGAATAAATATATAAAATGGGAGTTGTTGAGCACTAAATATTTATAGATATATTTAGAGAGAGAGAAAGAGGATCTTGTTTAAAAGTCATGTAAGAATATATGGTTGTAGGGCCGACCCAGGAAGAAGTCATGTGAAAAATATAACAATTTTTCCTCTACTCTCTATCATCATTTCCTTCTTCCCTTCCTTGCTCCTTCATTAAAAAGCAGAATCAGGAATCATGTAAGTGAGACTGTATAATTTTGCATGACCAAAATGAAAATATATATAAAGAATTAATTATTCAGGGAAGAAATAAAATAGGAACTAAAATTATAAAATACTGTTTGAATAAATTGATGTTACTACCAAAATGAGGTTTTTTTAAATAACTGTAGCTTATATTTATACTATACTGGCAAACTCCAAGGGTTTAGAATGCACCTAACCTAGGAAATCAAATGTCTCTCAATTCTATTGTTCTAAGAGTTTAAATATTACATTTTATATTGGTATTTTTCAGTCAATCTATTCATTGGCATTTGATGGCATATTTGTAAATCAAATGTGGATCTGTAAGAGTGTATATATATATATATAAGATTACTTGTGCAGTACCTCACTGTCATGTATATATATATATATATATATATATATATATATATATATATATATATATATATATATATATATATATATATATATATATATATATATATATATATATATATATATATATATATATAAATTACTTGCGCAGTTAACTCACTGTCATGCCAATTGGAAGAAGGGGATGGAAATAGGTTAACAGAAAAATATTTAATAGCAATAATTTATTAAGGAATATAAAGATTTTTGTACATTTTTTTTTCATGGCAAAGGTCGTTATTCTATTCATATAATACAATAATATAAATAAAAATAGATATAAAAGGGGGGAGATTTGTGTTTGGTAAAACATAAATAAACATTATAGTTTAAAATTAATATACTCCGTAAGACCTTAAAATTCTATTAACATTTAAATCTAAAACGTAGTAAAAAAAACACAATACATAATTTTCTAATAGTAAAAACTAAGATTCTTTTTTAAATTTCTTATAATTTTTATAATTATTCTAATGGCTTTGGCGTAGTGGAGAAGTTGACGGGAATATTTGACGAGTACGGACGCGTTATCCCAAGATCCTCCACCGAGAGTCGGAATCTTTAGAGCAAAAGCTGTGTACCGAGCTGCCGATTTTGCATTTTGAATCGATGCAGTGTACTATCCGTCTGGATATGAATAGGTATTCCACATTCGTATTGATATTCCCCTCTCGGGAGTGGAACCTATGCATTGAGAGTCAAGTACCCTTCCACTTAAGAGTTAATGAGTTCCCTTATAGAATGTAAGGCTTATTTTGCTGTTGTTTACCAGGATTTCTATTTATAATTGTATTTGTCTTGGTTTCCTTCCACTGTGTGGGCAACAAACAATGGTTTAAAACTAACAAGTCCAATGAATCTTATGTCTATCACATTTATGGTCCCTTTAGAAAAGGTATCAATCATGATCAAAACTCAAATAGCCATATTGAAGTGTCATGCAGTTCAAAGAAACTTTTCTTACAAGTTTAAACTATGCATGTTCAATGATTTAAATATCTAACTTATCAAGAATAAAATGAAATTAGGGTGACAACCTTTTTTCAAATCAATAACCAATATAATAATATAAATTATATTGACATTAAGGATTATCATTATGTTTTAAGCACAACTAAAACAGTGTTGTATAAAAATAAAATACCTTCGTAAATGCTCCGATTATATATTTGCGTGCTATTAATATTTTAAAAAAATGTAATATGCCTTTGTATATGATTACCAGTGTTAGTATATCTTTAGAAGGATGCGAAAAATATAGATAATTCCATTTCCGCGAAGTTTATATGACCTGTAATATATAACGTTTTCTTCTCACACACCGCAAGAAAGAAAACATTTAAGAAATATTAAATTAGCACACTAATAGGAGCAAATTTCAAAAAGATTGCACTCAAGTTAACATGTATTTGCAATTAAACATTGATCAGGTTGTAATGCGATTTTTACGTACTAATTTTATTTTTATAATTGTTTAATTATTTTCTTATTTACAACTATCAATAATTATAAATCAGTTCAAAATCTATTTACAAAATATATTTAGGCTTGGCAGTGTGAGACACTTTTTCTAGAAAAGGTTAATTGTTTATATATTAGGAGTGGTTTAGGGTAAGTTCGACCCGAGGAACTCGAATCTGAAGTCGGATTTCCGGTCCGAGGTCGCATTTCCGGTTTGCTGAAAACACCATCAAACGCATTTAAATAGCTTTTTTGAAGGGTTTTAAAGTCTTCTAGACATTTTTAACCACGCTTATCGTGATCAGCGACCCCGAAAACCCCTAAATAGACCCCCCATGAAGATTTTTGAAAAAAAAAATTTGCCTCGGGGACCCAGGAACCATAATCGCCGTTTTGGCCGCTAGTATATAAGGGGGTGAGCTTGCCCCAAGGAGTTTGCCCACGGACTCTTGTCTGTTGTCTCTGGTGAGACGCTGCTTCGAGGAATCGACGAGCCACAGTGCGTACCTTCGGGTATGAGCCAAAAGTAAAACTGTACCAGCCTTCGGGCAGCCTTGCGCGGTGCAGCCGGATCGAATTTCACAAGCTAGTGTAAGACGAGCAACCTATATACTGTACAAGCTGAAGAACCGCGCTACGCGCGGTCTCCAGCTTGATAAGGGGGCTGCGCCCCCTTATGATCCCCCGCCTCGGGCCTTCGGCCTGACATTGAGTAAAGTTACATTTTGACTCTTATGCTATATATATATAGCATATGTACTTATGAAATAATGCTAACTAATAAAACTTTTTTGTTTTTCGTCCAATTTTAAAAATTTCTTCACATTTGCATTATTCTCCCCAATTGGGAACATTTATATTAACAAATTTACAAATTAAAAAAAATGAAATTAAGTTTTTTGAAAAAATCAGATTTTGGGTTTTCTGAAAAAATATGAAACACTTGAGAATGATTTATTTTAAAGTTTGTTGTCAGGCTCTTTAAGCTCCTTCTTATGAACTCAAGTTGAAATCTGTGAGTTACCCAGGAGTGGAGAAAAAAACACTTTTCCATTTCCCAGTTTTTATGCCAAAACTCAAAAGTTAATAACTAAAATAAATTTTTTATCCGACACGAACTTATTAGAAATGTCACACTCTATAGATACTATTTTATAACTTGATGCGATCATTTCAACAGACAACCCACAGAAGGCCCCCCAAAATTTAGGATTTCAAAAATATTCCGCTTCGTCCATGAAATAGGACCTAATATTCAATCCCGGATTTGAGGGTCTTAACGACCTCAGATTCGGATACTGAATACATCAAAGTTGCTCCCTTTTGGAAGCTGAATATGATTGTGCAAAAATAAATTGCGAAAAACTGCAACTTTAAAAAAATCCGGATCCCGGCCCAAATATGTCCCGGAGGCCGGACATTGACTTAACCAGCCTAGGCTTATTTTTAAACCATAAAGACATCGAATTAAACCTTTTTTTGAAAATCTAGAATTAATCGTCAATTAGACACTTTTTTTTCGGTAAATCTGAAAATTTTCTATTTGCTGAATCACGCTGAGTCTTGAAACTTCGCATACTTATGTGAAATTGTACTGCGCGTCTTTTAAACATACTTTCAGCGTTCAGCGAGCATCAGCTCGTGTACTTCCGGTTTCGATTTCCGGTTAAAAGTCACTTTTTGAACTTTTTTTTCCATTTTTGAAATCAGCGGGAAAAACTATCTTATAAACCACCCCAATAATGGAAATATCTTACTTCGTCTAGAAAATAAAAATTCTCACACTGCCAAGCCTAAATACATTAAACCAAATTTATTTTTCTCACCAGTTTTAAAAAATAAAACTAATCTTGTATATCAAAATCTGTGACAGCTTAGTTGATAAAGGACGATTATTTCCAAATTGTCAATAAACGAGTGTGAAACAGTTTATTTTTGCGTCAGGACTCTTTCATATAAATGTACACAGTCTTTAATTTCTCTAAACCTAGCCAAAGTAATTATTATTTTGGTATGTGTGTAGGAAAACATTGTTTACAAATTGATAAAACTCTCTACCAAAGACTAGTCATTATCTCTTTATGTATCCCATGGAAAACATGCTTTCACTAATTTTATATTAATCTTTTTAAATTTTATACTTTAACAAAAAAATTTTGGTTTAAATAAACAAACCAAGAAAAACCATTCATTAAATATCTACATGGATTTAACATCATCATGTTACAAACATTTGCATTTACACAAGATCGAGTCTTGCACATATGATAATTAACTGCTTATGTAGAAACCATAAGCAGACTTTTATAGTCATGAAATACTCTTTACTTATAGAAAAATAATCTTTGTCAATTTTTAAACTTATATAAAAGGAGAAATTATTTTATTTGGGTAAAAGGTTATTTCTGTTATTACTATATTCAAATTGTTAAAGTCTCCTACGGAAAGCCTCATGTTATAAATTGTAAATTATCCTTGTTATTTTACTATTTATTCCGAGATCCATCAAATATTTAAAATATTAAATTATAATGAAGAAATAAACTAAGGTGTAATGTATTCAAATATATAAAAGGAAGTAGCTAAACTAGTCAATACAAAAAGAGTTATATAGACCCTTTGACTTTAAGTCGAAGTTAACTGTGGCAATGCATGTTTAAAGGAGTTCATTTTGCTTCCGTTGTTCAAGAGATACAACAAAGTTTTAAGCTTACAACCATAATCTCCTTTTGATTTCAAATAACGTATATCAAAGTATATATAAATTTCAAATATGGAAGTTTTCCACAAAAATATTTACAAAGCTGCGACTAAGATATTTATGTGCGTTTGTGGGTATGAAAAATAATTACCTCCGCCGAAGAGGTATTGTTTTCACTGGCGTTTGTTGGTTGGGTAGTTTGTTGGTTTGTTGGTTTGTTAGTTTGTTGTTTGTTGGTTTGTCAGCAGGATAAACTCAAAAAGTACGGAACGGATTTGGATGAAATTTTGTGGAGTTGTTGGGAAGTGCCAAAAGGAAGAAGTGATTAAATTTTGGCATCTCTGAGTGCAGAATTAAGGCGCAAATGAGCTAATACTACTAATTTTCCGTTAGCCTACTCTGCCAATAGATGTCGCTGTGCGTGAAATGGGTGCCGGGAGCGTGTTTTCCTCTCAGAATATTCCGTCTAGGGGAAACCTCCCCGTCTCTATACGCCTCCCCAGTCGTGAAAAATCCGCCTCGGAAGGCTCATGACGGCGGAGGTTTGCACTCTCTGAGTGTAATATGCCTCTAGTTTTATATATTTTGATACTTTAAGAAAAAGGGGCTGTTCATTGGGCTTTCCCTACAACTAAAAAATATAAATTTACTAGAAACCTAGTTACTTTTTTTAAAGAAACCTTAGTTGATACAAAATGTCAATGAAATTGTTTAGCTTTAAATTGTGTACACTCGAGTTAATTTTTAGACACTAACTTTCGTTTGGATATAGATAATTTAAAAAATAAGTAAGTTTTGTCATCTATCAATTAGCAGAAGACAAGTAGACAAGTTTTATCAACAAAATAAGGCACATTAATTTATGTGCGTCTATCAAACATAAAATAAAATGAGCTCGTTGCCTTCCTCCGTTGGTTCCAGAGTTATGGAGAAAAAATGGGAACAAATCAAGAGCATTAGAAATAATTTATAATAATGATTCGTTTTTTCTCTAAAATTTTCACAAGAGGACTATCATGTGAGAGGAAATTGTGCTTCAATTTATTTCATTTTATAAATTATTGTTGGAAACTATTACAACTTTCATACAAGGATTTATTTTATAGTAAGATATAGAACATATTAACCCACTGTATTTAAGAGAAAACATAAAAAATAATGACAGGAGAAAAAAAATTTCTTAATTTTATGTCTCACCCCTGGACCATGAGGGAGGATGGGGGGATTTTCTTAATAATTTAAAATTTATTATATGAGTTGTCAATTTAGAAAAACTATGCTTTGTTTCCATATCCCCAAACATTAAAAGTATGGCTACCCTCTTCAGAGAAGAAGAAACCTCTTTCCTGGACTGCTATGAAGCCTTTAGAAGTCCTCATGGACCAATTCTATTTGACCGTTTATGCTTTAAAATATTACTCTCTTTTAATTCATATAACTTTATATATTTACAAATCCATGATAAGTTTTAACAAAATTTAATAATGTTATTTAAAAAATTATCCATAATACATAAATAAATATAAATGATATTTTTTCCTCAACTTTGAAAAAAGTTAATGCGCAATTATTCTTCATCAGGGATTTAAAAAGCCTTCTGGCCTTTACAGATTCACATATATACTCATGACTGCCTTTTTAAGCTTTAAAAAACTTTGCACTAAAGAATATGTATGTCAAAAATATACTTTCGAGTGTATGCATATCTAAATAGGTAATTGACATCTCATAAAAATTAGACATTTGTAAAAGCAGTTACTCAATTTTATGTAGATATAGATAATGGAATAATACCATGAATTTTTTTTTAGTTGATGGATATTTTGTTGAAGTTGTATTGACTTTTAGTTCTTCCTTTCCTAGGAAATATGTTTAAAACTTATCTTTGTCGGTCAGAGCTCTTGAGCAATTGGCCATATATTTCTCATTGATATAAATGTTTCTCGTATTTTTGAACAGTTCTAGAAAATGTGATCAGTTGTTCCTTTCAATTTTGGCGAAAGATCCTTTCCTGAACTTTGATCCTACCTCCTTTGTTCAAGAAAGAAAACTATGTATATTCAAACAATTTTTCAGACGAAGAGAGTAGTCACAACTGTTCTGAATTTTCGCATTCGTTTTATACCTAAGTATAGTATAAAATTTATGTAAATTTAGACAAACTTGTTATTGACGAATATGGTACTGATATTTCTAAAAATATAGATAAATTTCTTTTAAAATTATTATTTATATATATATATATATATTCCAAAGAGTTATTGTGTAGTCATTACTCTTAAAGACTTGAAGTTAATCAAATAAATTTGAACATAAATTTTATTACTAACTAGAGGCATATATACACTCCGATAGTGCAAACCTCCGCCGTCACGGGTCCTTATGAGCCTTCCGAGGCGGATTTTTCACGACGGGGGAGGCGTAGAGGGACGGGGGAGGGTTCCCCTAGACGGAAATTCCGAGAGGAAGACGCTCCGGCACCCAATTTTACATCACAGCGACATCTATTGGCAGAGTAGGCTAACTTGAAAAATTTAGTAGTATTTAGCTGATTTGGCGCCTTAATTCTGCACTCAGAGATACCAAAATTTAATCACTTCTTCCTTTTGGCATTTCCAACAACTCCACAAAATTTCATCCAAATCCGTTCAGTACTTTTTGAGTTATCCTGCTGACAAAACCAACAACAAACAACAAACCAACAAACGCCAGTGAAAACAATACCTCCTTCGGCGGAGGTAATTACATCAATAAAAATCTTCAAATGTAATTTTGGGTCAAGGTTTAAATCAATATATGGCAATAGGATGTTCAGAAAAAAAAAAAAGTATAACAAACATTTTATAGCAACATTAGCTCTCTCTCTCTCCACAAATATATTATTTGTGATCTTCTTTCCTCCAAAAATAGATTTCTCATGTTTTGTTTTGTCAAGAATACAAATCTGTCAATAGAAAATATTATCCTTTCAATGATAAGCGTCAACAAACACAGACAACAATACTTTGCTCTAAACAACATATTTTTATATTATATTGTGAAAATAGCACCAACAGGATTTCCAATAAAAAAGGAAAACAAAAATTAATAGTAAAAATATATACAAGCTATTTGGCTTCACGAATAAGAAAAGCAAAGAAGTAAGTTCTTATGTTAAAATTTGTGTTAAAAACTTATGAACTCACGTAAAAAATATTTTATAAACTGATATCTTAGGGTAGCGAATTTTCCATATAGTTTACTTCGTTGTGACAAATAAACTTGTTTATATAAATTGTGTTGAATGAGTAACTCACATACTTTAAAAAAAATATTTTTCGTTTCTTATTTTCACTTGATTCATTTTATTCAGTTTTCAAAACTGTATTTCTTCATCTATTAAACTAAGAAATATTAATCAAAATTGCTATATATCTTAATGTTGTATGAATGAAAACTTAGGAAGGTTTATACTGATGATTGTTGATGGAAGTGGCTAAATACTATCCTTGTGCTCATACGTTGTCTATTTATATATATATAATATATATATATATATATCAACAATAATTTCTATTTTTTGAAAATGATTCCTTTTTTAAAAGTATATTTTGCTTTAATGAAAAAAATATTTAAATTTCAATCGACTATTTATGTGGATTCACAGTAATTTTGAAATATTCGTTTATACATTGTATACTTAGTTTCATAAAACAATTATTTTTCTTCAGCATGTAGAGTTAAAGTGATCCACCATCTCGTTAAAAATGATTTATCTAGACCTTTTGTTTGATATTAATTTTTATAAGATTCAACTCAGATACAAAAAGTCTCCGAATAGTTTTGAATTTTAAAAGTATAGACAAATTTCTTGGGTGACTTTAAGTTTCAATTAATTATATATTTCCACATCTATACATTTTTCATTGTATAAGTATAATAACATCTTTTGGCAAGCACATGTAATAATATCTCATACTGATAACGTTTTACAGCATGGCAACTGGGATTTATACTGTTAGTCATTATTATTGCTCGCTTTGTAGGCTATTATTCATATCTTTACTACGTGTTTAACAATGTATAAAAACAAGTCATTTGCCTTTCTTTAATACTTAAGTGCATGCAATTCAGTGCAAAAAATGAGTGGGAAAATAGGCATTACAATATGACGTCTGACCTCCTTTAAGGAAGAAGAAGTATTTTTGTCTTGTTAATTTTTTTTTTGCCTAAATGGTTCGATAAATTGCATCCGTGTGGATATTTAGAGACAAGCCTGATATATTTTTTCAAATTTTATAAAATAACGCAAGTGACTTTATTCACTTGATGATTTGGGCTTCAGAGTTAGCTTTAACGGTAATAGTTACGTCATCTGCGTACATGTCCATGATGTGACGGGAGCCTTCAAAGTCTACACCGAATCCATACATTTCTAATAATGCTTTGAGCATTTATCCATTGCAGCTATGAACAGAAGAGGGGCAGGAGAACATTCTTGCCTACAGTTCCTTCCTAAGGTAGTAGGTTTGCTTTCATATCCATTTAATGAGAAGATAGATTGCCATTGAGAGCATGGCGTGAACGGGGTTAAAGATATTTTCGAGGCAGGAGATGTTTGATAGCTTTTTTAAATGTCCTATGGGGAATGGAGTCAAAT
>CP045896.1:8969763-9062903 GCA_013387185.1 Caligus rogercresseyi
ATAAACCTTCTTATGTATTTGTGAAGACGTCATTTTTTTTCGTCCTGGAAATAAATTCGTGATTGGTGGTTTTTAAAGTGCAGTTTGACCCTTATTTACGTGGAATAAGTGTTTTAAGTGCCGGTGACCCATTTCTCGTCGTTTTTTGTGGAACTTCCTCCCTCTGGAGGAGTCTTTCAGCGAATCGAGGTCAGTCTTTGGATTCTTAGGACAAGGATAGATCTTATATTTTTGTTTACTTCCCCTCCCTTCTTCCTTACTATAGTATTTATATTATATAAGTGAGGAACGGAACATTTTACAAAATGACCAGCACAAACCTAGGGAAGCCCCCTGATAAATCTTATTCATCGGTTGTAATGAAATCAATGATAAACACCCATAGAGGTGGAGGAGTTCAGATGAACTTGGGTAATTCCTATAAGTGGGAAACATTTATTGTTCTCATGGAAAATGGAGAAGGAGCCACCTTCAAAGGAGCCATAAAGCATGTCGATGTCTACGACATAGCCATGAAGTTTGGATTTGGGGAGCATGAGATCGCTGGGGCAAACCCAAGACTTGGACCGGGACAAGCTTGTTTCTACACAAGATTCCCTGTGGATGTTAGAGGTCGACTAAAGGAACTAAAACGAGCACAAAGTCTCCCAATTAAACATGTTGATGGCTCCGAGGAGTTGGTTACCTTTAAATTGAGGGGTATAGAAAATATAAAGGAAAACATGAAGAAAAAAAATTCTGTGACTCTTTTGAACACGTTCAAAAGAGTTGACGAACAGAAAATGGTGGAATGGCTTAAACAATTTGGGGATGTATTGAACCATTACCCAAAAAGGAACCCTGTGGATGACATCGCGGAGGCTAAATATAAAAATTACCGAGACCAGTGGAGGGATGCTGATTACATCGTGGAAATGCAGGCCGACCCATCTCAAATACCGCAAATTTTACCCTTTGGAGGCACTCTCGTTAGGATCAAATTTGCAGGAGTAAAAATGCAGTGCCAAAAATGCTTCAATTATGGGCATTTAAAAATGCACTGTATTGAGAAGAGAATAAGAATAGTAGATTATGAGCATGCTCTTCGTAGATCATTGGAAAATCGTGAGCAAGTGAACTCACAAATGGAAAAAAACAATATAGAAGAGAACCCGACAAAAGAGTTGTCGTGTGAAGTGAATAAGAGTCAGGAAGAAGGCGCTTCTGTGCCTAAAGCTCTAAATACACCCGCTGAGGATACGGATCTTGTAACTCTTCAGGATGGTTCAATGGCTGTGGATGAAAACCCATCTCCCCCCCAACAGAATGTGGTCGAGATAATGGAAGAAGAAGGTCAACGTTCTACAAGTAAAAGCTTGGGTGTCTCTCTAGAGGCTGAGGGGCAAACAGAGAAGGACTTGTCTCCTTCCAGTTCCCGTGTGCCCGGTATTCTATCTATCGAGATAATGGAAGAAGAAGGTCAACGTTCTACAAGTAAAAGCTTGGGTGTCTCTCTAGAGGCTGAGGGGCAAACAGAGAAGGACTTGTCTCCTTCCAGTTCCCGTGTGCCCGGTATTCTATCTTCTAGTCCTCAGCAAAAAAGAAGGAATATGCCCATCTCTGGTTCAGGAGTGATCATGGAGCATCGGACCCGCTCCCAATCAGCGGGTAAAAGGAATAAACCTGACTCCAATGATTCCCCGGAGGGCGGCAAAAACCCCAAAAAGTTGCCAAGACTTGATCAGTATTTTTTTTTCATATTATTTTTATCGATGCAACATATCATTTCAGACTTCTATAATGATAACACTAAGACGGATTTTAACTCAAATTGGGAGTGAGGAAGATTTTGTCCTTGAATACAAGGGGAGGGAAAAATAGAAGAGTTAGGCATGCCCTAATGAAACGTCTTCTAGCATTAAACGCTGATATTATATGCCTCCAAGATATTAAGTCTCTTGTCTCTTCGTCATGTAATCAAGGCTGTCCTTTTTGTCTTCCAAAAAGTTTTCACAACTTTTTTACAGGCTCAGGAATCAATAGAGGTGTCTTGACATTGATTACCAAGAAGATGAAGATTGTGTCTTGTGTTAAAGAGTATTCGAGTAGAAGTGACTGGCATAAAATACGTATTTCGTCAAATGGTGTGGAGTTCTACATAATTAATGCATATGGGCCCAACGAAAAATCTTTCCCGTTTTTTCAATCAATAATTAACAATACTCAACGTTGTGGGTTGTTACCTATTATATTATTGGGTGACCTAAATGTAGATTTGGACAATACGTCGCACAGTTCTCCAAATCGTGCCGCTCTTCAAAAAGTTATACTCTCCCTAAGACTAGTAGATGTCATGAAGAAATTATGCCCGGGGACCTTTTCTTGGTCAAGAGGAAATCAAAAATCAAGGCTTGATCTCGCGTTGGTTTCCCCTTTCTTCACTAATCGTATCAGGAAAGCCTTCTATCGTCCAGAACCATCATCTGATCATAAACTCATAGAACTGGAAATGATGTGCCACCATCGTAATTTTAACTGCAAAATACCCAATTGGGTTTTGGATGACAATAAATTTAGAGATAAATTGTCCAGGAATTTGGAGGCAACCATAATTAAATGTCACACCGCATACCAGGCAGTAGGTTCTCTTACAAATGTAATCTCTAAAACAGCGTCTTTATTCATATAAAAAAAAGATGGAATCAAAAAAGCATCAAAACCGTATTGATGATATGCTCATGAAAAATTCAATGTTTGTTCGTTCCTTTATGGCACAAGCAATTAACTCCTTCCGAGTCTCCGAAATAGCAGAAGCAGAGATGAAAACAAAGGTTGCCCGGGAGAATGGTGCCAATAAAAAGATTTATGACAATTCGAAATATGGTAAGCTTTCGGCTGTATCTATAAACAGAATAGTGTCTGACGGTAAAGTTATTACCGAAAAGTCCAAAATTCTTGAATACTTTCGTACTAGCTTTCAAGAGATTGTTGGGGGAGAAAGAAAGTTTTTCCCAAAACCGAAAAAACGAGCCCAAGTCTCTAAAAATGACTTATTCTCCACTGAACGCATATCTCGATATATTGAGGAAAATCTAAAGCTAGGGAAAGCCTGTGGCCCAGATAACATATCAGGAAGAGTATACTCCCTTTTTAAAGACCAAACTGTCCCCTTTTTAGTAAAAATCGGATCTCAGATGGAACAGAAAGGCAAAATGCCAGAGGCCCTAACAAGAGGGAGGATTGCTCTTATTCCCAAGAAAGGTGATGGCTCCAATTTTAGTCATTGGAGGCCCATCACCATTCTGAACGAATCATACAGAATTTTATCGGGAGTTCTTGCTCAACAGATGGAGCCCATTCTCAATAAGAAAATAGGTCACAGTCAGAAAGGCTTTTTAAAAGGACGAAAGATTCACGACATCTCCTGGAATATACAAGCTTCAATTGACTCAGTTCGGGATCAAGGAAAATTTGGAGCCATAATTGCAATTGATTTCTCCAAAGCTTTTGACTCTGTTTTACATTGTCAAATACTCAAAGCTGTCGGAAAATTTTTGCCCAAACAATTTTTTAATCCCGTTCGTGCTCTTCTCTATAATGGCTCCTCAACCATAGCTATCGATGGATCCGAAAGTGGTCAAATTATTCTAAAGAGAAGTTGCAGACAAGGATGTCCTTCCGCTCCTCTTCTTTTTATCACTGCAATCGAAGAATTTATCGTCAAATTGATAAAAAAATATAATGGATTTGGCGTGAACTTGGGTGGTTCTCATCACTTAGTCGATCTGTATGCCGATGATGTTACCATAACATTAGAAGCTAACTCCGAGGCGCAATTAGTCAAAAGAATTGAACTAATTCTGGAATCTTTTGAAAAGTTTGAAAAAACATCGGGTCTGTCCCTAAATAAAAAGAAAACTTCAATTTTACCAATCGGATCTTGGGTCCCTAAACAAGGTTCGAATGTGCGCCTCTGTAAAATTATTGAAAAAGTGGAGATTCTCGGCATCAAATGGTGTAGGAATGGGATAGACAAAGAAAACTTACATCATCTCTGTTCTGCAATTTCAAGGAACATATCACGGTGGAGACATCTCAATCTCATGCAAAGAGTGGACTTATATAATTCTAAGGTTGTGCCAGTTATTTTATACAAAGCTACTGCGTCTCCCTTAATTGCTGAGGCGATTATTAAGGAAGAAGAAATATGGCTGAATTCTTTATTTCACTCCTCCTACGTCCCGGCTTTGAAAAGGAGCAGGAAACTCATTGGCGGTGGTATTGTAGAATTGGGGACTGTTATTCCAAAGATCTATCTGAAGATTTTTGCCGGAATAACCAAAAATCCCCAATTGGAATGGCGAAGAACAGTGGTGAATACAGAGCTGTTTTCTTGGCTTATGTTTGGGTCAGACCTGACTAATTATGTCACATCAGCTCTATCTTCGATTTGGGGATGTGCCCAAAGAATTATTTGGAAAAACTCCCCGGTTTTTAATCAAGATTCAACGGTTGACATTATTCGTGGTAAGGCTGACAAAGTACTTTTTTTCAAGAACTTGAGTAGCCCAAGCACTCTTGAAGAATGTGCAGTCAGGACTGATTCTATACCATTCATGACATAGATAGTCGGAACCTTTTCAGGGATGGACGATTTTATTTTGCTCTGGCTAGGTCTGCAGCCAGACATCGCTTACTAATGCCTTGGCATATGAAAATGGCGGCTCCGTTCTGTATAGCTGCCGTAAAGAGCGAGGAGATTTGTCAAGCCTTTATTAAGCTTCTGGTTCTCCCTGATTGTTGGACTCATCGCATTTTGGGTTCACTGCGTGGGATCAAAGACTGCAAACAATTTACAGCGCAATTTCAAATTTCTTCAGGCCTCACAAGATTTGATCGACCTTGCAAAGATTGTGGGCTTTTGTTCAATACAACTTTGCATGCTTTTGTTGACTGTCAGGCGGTCAACATAGTAAAGAAATTTGTAGCCCTCAATATCAGGGGCCTAGAAAAAAAATGTGCGGTCAGATATTGCAAAGCTACGGTGCTGTTTGGTCTCGGCAAAGGTGATAAGTCAGCTAGGTCGAAAGCAATTAATAACTCCCTTCTAAACGCTAAAGGTCTCATCGCGAGGTGCATCACCAATAATGTTCCCATCAAAGCCTCTGAGTTGAGATCCATCATGATCTCTGCTGCAGCAAGGTATACTGCTCTGGACTTAAAGATTCCCTCACTTTTGGATTCCACATGGACGTTAGCGGGGAGGGAGGTGAAATTTTATCCTTCATCCTCACTCTGCCATAGGAAAACAATCAAGAGAATACTGAAATTTTACAAGAACTCTTATTGATTAATTTTCGTGTAATTTACTGTTTTTATGATTTGTTAATTATCTGTATGTTTTAGATTTGATTGTTGAGTGTATCTCATGACTCTGTTTGTTTGTTCCATTACGTTGCTAAAATCTAAGCTTATGAATAAATTTACGCATTAATTTTCTTTTATACATCATTTTTTGATTTTTGAGTTTTTTTGAAACGGTGAATTTAAAAAAGTACAATTTTTAAATACGATTCTTCGTTAGTATATTAAGTTTAAAAGAAAATTAAAAAAATAATATTTGTTCGTAATGAATTAACAAATAAAAAATGGTCATTCAAATAATTTCCTTCCATTCAAGTCCTGGTATGATCTCAAAGCTGGTGAAAAAGTAGTAAAAATGGTTAATTTCAAAGTGATGCCTATAACTTCTTGGATTTTTATAAAATTCTGCAAAAGAGACCATATTCCTATAGTCGAAACCCTTGCAAATCATGTTAAATTAATGTATTATTAGTTTAATCATTTTAACGACATATATTAGCAAATGAATGAAAATTAATAAGCGCTTTTAATTTAAAAAAATTGCTAGGTTTGGTGACCATTACAATGGTTGCGGGATTTGAAATAATAAAACTAAGACGTATTAAACATAGATGAACTTAAGTATATTATTGTACTATTTGATTACATTGAAATTTTAAACTGGTTCAAGTTTTATTATAATTTATATAAATTTATAATAATTTATAATCAAATAGTACAATAATATACTTAAGTTTATCTATGTTTAATATGTCTTAGTTTTCTTATTTCAAATCCCGCAACCATAGTAAATGGTCACAAACCTAGCAATTTTTTTAAATTAAAAGCGCTTATTAATTTTTATTCATTTGCTAATATATGTCGTTAAAATGATTAAACTAATAATACATTAATTTAACATGATTTGCAAGGGTTCGACTATAGGAATATGGTCTCTTTGCAGAATTTCATAAAAATCCAAGAAGTTATAGGCATCACTTTGAAATTAACATTTTGACTACTTTTTCACCAGTTTTGAGATCATACCAGGACTTTGAATGGAAGGAAAATAATTTGAATGGCCGTTTTTTGTTTGTTAATTCATCACGAACAAATATTATTTTTTTAATTTTCTTTTAAACTTAATATACTAACGAAGAATCGTATTTAAAAATTGTACTCATCATAAAGTGACCGTTTAAAAAAAACTCAAAAATCAAAAAATCTGGATGTGCCACAGAAAAAGTAAGGCCAGATTTGGATTCAGGAGGTCTCATTTTAGTTATCTATGTACATTTCGTTTAATCAAGGGAGATTGACCAAAATTTGTTGGCCTGTGTTATCGTATGTTTTAGATTTGATTGTTGAGTGTATTCATGACTTTATCTGCTTGTTTGTTTGTTCCATTACGTTGCTAAAAATCTAAGCTAGAATGCTTATTTATGTAAAAATTTACGCATTAGCATCGTTTTTCTTTTATACATTGTATATTTTTTTTGGAGCCGTGAATAAAAAAATAAATAAAAAAAAAAACTTCTCAATCAGTACACATAATCCCCTCCGACTGCAATGACGTCGTGGCAGTGTCCCGGAGCTTCCTGAGTTGGTCGTAGAGCTCGTCTTCACTGACCCTCCTCATCGCCCGCTGAACGGCGAGTGTAGCCTCCTCGTGGCCCCCAAACTCGTCGTCCCGGAGCAGGTGCTTCAACTTCCAGAACAGGAACCTTTCACACAGGTTCAGGTCGGGTGAGTAGGGTGATTGTTTCACCGGTTCCACGTCCCTCCGGGTCAGGAACTCCCTGGTATCGGTGGCAGTGTGGGGACGTGCATTCTCCCACATGAGGAGACAATCTTTCAGCCGGATCTTATCCTTTTTCAGGCTGAGAAAAGTGCTTCCCAGTCGTCCTCAGGTACTCTATCATGGTGTTCCGGTCGGCTGTGGTCCCGGCAGGTAGTCTCGGCTTGCAGGTGAACCCCATCAGAATCATCGTCTTCCTCGCTATCTGTTTCACACGGGGGGTCGAGAACCGGGGCCCAGTGGGCTCCACCCAGACTTGCCTCCGCTCCGCCGAATCCCAGTAGAACCAGGACTTGTCCTGGACTAACAGATGAGACCCCAGAAAGTCCTCCCCGTGGTCCTGGAACAGCTTCAGGAGGTCCTGACAGCACTTCACTCGCTGCGTCTTGTTGGCTTCAGAGAGTTGGTGATGACGAGCACGCTGAGGAGGTTTCGGAGCCCTAGATCCTCCGTCAGAAGCCTGAAAACAGTTGTAGATGGTAGGGACACCTCTGCAGCAACTTGTCGAGTGGTCATCCGGGGGTTATCCTCGAACAGGCGCTTCACACGGGCCACATTCTCCTCTGTCCTGGTTCCCAGGGACGTCCAGGACGGGTCTTCTTCTCCAGGGCAAAAACACCCTTATCGAACTAAGTGTGCCATCTTTGGAGGGTGGAGAGGCCAGGGCAGGAGTCAGGGAAGGTAAAGAGCAGGTCCCCGTGGATCTCGTTTACTGCCGTGGCGAGTTGATCCGAAAGTCGGGTGTCTCCATTTTCAGCGGCGAGTAGAATGAATGATAGAAATGAAGCAATTACTCACCTTATATACTAACCTGAGTGGCGCATACAGTCTGTTCCCATGCAAAAAATATGCGATAAGAACGCTCCTGTTGAAATTTTTGAGATAGCGTGTGAACTTTTCGAGATAGCTAACCTACCTCATTATTTATTGAACAACCTAATATCAAGATTATGTACATATACCAACTGCATTTCTATATATTTATGAAGGCATTGCAAAAGATAAGTGCTTGTAACTTGTCTAAACAAAAAGTTCTTAACGCAGTGGGTCGAAGAGTTTTCTCTTGTATGAATACGGATGAATATTCGATTATAAACACAAAAAATGTTTATATGTACTCATTGATCTTGTAAAATAATGTTTAATATAATATTAAGTTTTATATTAGCAAAAATATTTGTGATTAGAGTATTTTTTGTCAAATATATTCAATATTTGCATATTTATGTTTATTTAAAGACGTATTTAAAGTATATACTAATATCTGTATATACTAAAAGTAATATTTTCTTGTTAATTGCAATATGCCAATGTCTAAAAATATTAATTAATGGAAGCTATCACAACAAGAACAGCTATTATTCTATGTTTAAGCAATACAAAACTGAAGCGGGTAGACAATTTATTTTTTTTTTTTTTTTTTTTTTTTGTACCTTAGTACAACATGACTTTATTTTATCTTTTACGTGTACACAATCACAACATCACATGAAATAAATCAACAAGAAAAACGTAAAAAACACACAAAAAGGACAAATGATTGATCTCCTGGGGGGGGGGGGGGGGGGTAAGTGATCGTAAGATAAAAGTTTACACTATGAATAAATTGATAATGAAATTTAAAAAAAATCATCTAAATTTGTTATAAAATTTTTAGGAATAGTTGTTTGGGTACTTCTGAATTTGTAAAGAATAATGAAAACTTTAGCTAAAAGATAATTTATTTTCTCTTTAAAAGGACCTAAATAAATAAAGGAGAAATGATTTTTTGTTAAGACAATATTAAAATCAATATAAACCTTTAACGCAACTTTTTCCCGGACATCTCTGATTGCTTCACACTCGGCTAAAAAGTGATAAGCAGTCTCTTTGTATTTCTTGCAGAAGAAACAACTCCCATAATTCACCAGTTTACCGTGGGTATAACTTGTGGTTAAAGTATTTGTTATTATCCTGTACCGAAACCAATATAAGGAAGGATCAAACAAAGGGTTTTCTATTGCTTTAATTATTGACCCGATGGGAGCAGTTTCGCCAACTCTATCCCTATGTCTCTCAATTTGTGTTAAATACTTGTTTTTTATTTCGTTTGGAAGTATTAAAAAACGTATGTGTTTGTTTTCATAAAAATTGATAAAGTTAAAAAAACTGTCACGCGGTCCAATTGGTCGTTCCTTTAATGTTATGTGTTTTAAGATCTTACGCTTTTCAAGTGCTTCGATTAGAGTCATATCGCCATTAAAATCAAATATTTCCCCGATAAAAGTAATTTTTTCTTTAATGTGGTACCTGCTAAAAAATCCAGACGACTATTGTATTTTGTAGGTTCTTGCCAAACCATTTCTTTAAGAACTTTATTTGATATAAACTCCGCTATTGTTGCGACGCTAGACCAGAAAGAATTTATGGATTTCAGTGACCCGATTACTTTCATGGGTCCATTTCCTTTTCCATTTATATATTCAAAATTTGCCTTTTTCTCGAGTTTTTCCATAACTGTCCTCATCCATGAAGAGTCTTCCTTTACTAATCTCTTAAACCAGGAGAACAAGATAGTCTTCCAAAAATCTTTTATAGGTAAAAGGCCTAGTCCTCCGTACCTTTTTGGACATATAATTCTCTTCCAGGTAATCAATGCTGGTGTTCCGTTCTTTAATACGAAAGAGGAGCATATCTCCCCAACAGTTTCTGTTAACTTGGCGTCATAAGGTGTTATCCTTAGAAGGTTAATCACAGTTGGAAGTATAATTGAATTCCATACCTTTATTCTAGTAGGCAAATTCCAGCTTATTAAAAAACTCAGTTTGGAAGCAACTTTCCTTATTCTATTTTCAATTCTCTTCGGTTGCTTTCATCAGTTGAATGCACCATAGATATATTAGTACCTAAAACAGTAACTTCTTGAATGACTTTTATATTTTTTATTACATTAATATTTGGAAGATTTGAAATTAGAAAAGTCTTTGCAAAATTTATCTTTAAACCTGAGGCTTTTCCAAAGCAGTCGACTATTTGAAGCGTTTCATCAAGAGACTCTTTTATACCTTGTATGGTACCCGAGTAAAGGGCTGTTAAGTCGTCAGCGAAGGCTTGGATTTTATTTTCCACTGCTCCAAATTTAATTCCTCTTATTTTTTTGGACTCATCTACCACTCTAATTAGTTGGTCAATGGCTAAAATGAATAGACTTGGGGCTAGTGGGTCTCCTTGACGGCAGCCTCTTTTAATTTGAAAACTGTCTTTGCTCCTTCCGTATGTAGAGTAGATATTCCGAAGACATATCGCGACCATTTTGATAAATTTGCAACTAAAGCCATACTGAAGGAGTTTATCAATAATATAACCATGAGATACTGAATCAAAGGCCTTGTAAAAGTCAATTGCCAAGGCAGCTTTCTTTTCAGAGGTGTTTTGGCCTACAGAGTCTAGGATCCCTCTAACGGCGTCCTGCATATGTCTTCCTTGAATGAAGCCCTGTTGTGATTTATGTATTATTGTAGGTAATACCTTTTGAAAACGTTTTGCAATAATACCACTAAATATTTTATAAGAGGAGTTTAGCATTGTTAAGGGCCTTAAGTTGTTTACAAAACGAGGGTCATTTCCTTTTTTTGGAATGAGAATTAATTTTCCTTCACTTATATGTTTTTGGAAATGTCCTACATTAATAGCTTCTTTAAAAACTTCCTCCAATAGAGGCGAAATAATATTTTTATATTTCTTAAAAAATTCCATGGGAAATCCGTCGGGTCCTGGAGATTTTTTTTTTTCTTATAACTTTTTATGTACTCCTTTATTTCCTCGGACGTTAATTCCATGTTTATTGAGTCTTTGAGCGCCTGTGAGACTTGGGGTGCACCATGTTCTAAATCGTTTAATTTTTTCTATGTTCTTTAAAAGATATATCACGCCGATGCACAAAGCAGCTTTGTGCTGAATTCATATCCCCTGAATGGCATTCATGGCATTGATATAGGTTTTTATAAAAGTCTGTTATTTCTTTTGCGATCGCCTTTTTGCATTTTAATTCCGACCCACTCGAGTCTATCAGAAGGTTAATGTTGCTTTTCTCTTTTTGGTTCTTTTCAAAAAGCTTCAAGCGTTCAAATATAATTTGTTCTTTCCCTATTCCACTCAGGCCACTCCTAATAAGACTGCCTTCCGCCGAAGTAGAAGAATACTTATTTGAAAAAAAATTGCCTTCGCTACTTAATTCATTAATTTTCTTTTTTCCTTCCAGACTTCTCCTCACCCCTAATTTAATGTATTCCCTTCTAGATGAGTCAAGAACCAGTTTGAGAGCATGGGAAGCTGATTTTATTTTCTCGCGAGTAGCCCTATTCGGACATCTTTTATTATTTCAGTGACTTTTAGGTGGGTTGATTCGTCATCTAAAAGGTTGGTATTTAGTTTCCAATAGCCCTTTTCATGAATGACTGGTATACTGAAGGTTGCCATTAAAGGGCAATGGTCTGATTGTACCTCTTTTATACTCCTGCAATTCACAATATTGGACATTAAACCCATGCTAACAAAGATATAATCCAATCTAGCGCTTTTTGCAATACTATTTTTATTTTTGATGAAGAAAGTGTGATCCGGCGTGAGTGAAAATCTATTTGCCACGTCTCCAAGGCATCTTTTTTCTAATATTTCTCTAAAAATCTTTGTAGCGTTTGGATTATTTTCGTTCCTGTAACCCATTGTGTCTCTACTTTGGTCTAAAACTAAATTAAAATCACCCAGTAAAACAAGTTCATTGTTCTCGTTATGTGGCATGGATAAAAATTGACTATCAATTAAATCGAAAAATTGAGGAGTGTCTTTGTTAGGACCATATACTGACACTAACCTTATTGAGCACTCACCAAACTTACATTCTAAAACAATAAAATTTCCATTTACATCTTTTGCTATAACTTGAGGTTTTAATTTCCTTTTGATTGCTATAAGAATACCTCTCGATGGATGATTAGCTTTTTTTTTCTTTGATGGGACTAAAAAACAGTCATACTCATTTGGAAAAGGGCTCTCCAAGCCAATTCTAGCCATACGTGTATCGCAAATAGAGACCACATCAGGATTGTGCATTAAAAGATTTTTAATTACTCTTTTCCGTTTATCAAAATTTAAAATTGAGTTTGCATTGGCTGTAATAATACTAAGATTAGAAGGTTTCATGTTTAAGAGATATAGTTAGGGGGTGGGAGAGGGTTAAAATGCTTCATATAATTAAATTTAACTTTAAAAAAAACATACCAACACAGGGTCAATTTGGGTTCTTCAATCGATCTAGGTTCCAAGGAGTTATTTCCTTTTTCACCACAAGGACCATTCTTGACGTCCGTAAATCCTTTAGGAAAGCTTGTGGTCATTTGTTTGGTCTCTGTACCGAGGATCCGAAGGGCTCTTTTCCCGTGATTTTTGTTTGGTTCGTCTGTTGGGCTTCCGTGTAACCGTTTACTTGATATTTTTTGTTGACTTTTTGTAGGGCTTTTTCCGTTATTCATTACTGGCTGTCGTTTCCTTAACACTAGCTTCCAGTCTTCCCTCAGTGTGGTTTCTTTTGGCTACCCTCCATAGGTTGTTTTTCTTTTGATGAAGGTTCATTCTCTTTTGATGAAGGTTCATTTTCTTTTGTGAAGGTTCATTTCTTTGATGAAGGTTCATTTCTTTTGATGAAGGTTCATTTTCTTTTGATGAAGGTTCAATTTCTTTGTCTTGATCGGTTCTATGGGAGTCATTGAAGCTCGACTAACGACTCTTGTTCTTCTGCTTCCGAGATTTCAATTTGGTCATCTTCTAGTTTTTCTTCCACGGCACTTTCTATTCTTACGGGAAGCTGTAGCTCCTTCCTTAAATATTCATTGTATTCCGAGTATGACATTCTTCTCTTTTCAGCACAGCTCGATTTTTTGTGCCCAAATTTTAAACATTTGTAACACTGTGTGATGTGAAAATCACAGGATATTTCAACTCTTTGCCCTTTAATCGGTAAAAGGACCGGGAGCCTCCTTTTGGTTTCATTTTCAATTTAATCTTCCCAGACATAATGTTATTAAGATTCTTCAAAAATTCTTCTTCTTCCTTCGTTTCTGGCGCAAACTGATGAGGCACTTCTTTCAAAATTTCCGAGGAGTTCGCCAATTCTGCTAATATTGTTTTTAGGGCTTCCAAATTGATTTCGGAACCATTTTTCACAATGATATCAATCGGGTTTTGAATTTTTTTAAGGTTTTCTAATCCACGAATGTTGTAGAAAATGCCTTCTTCTATTTTTTGGTGCCTCGTAAGTTCCGAAATCTTTCGAGGACATTGATGGGTTTCTTGAAGAAAAAACAATAAACCCAGCTCCGGACTTACAGTCATTTATGCGTTTTATCTCATCTATATTTATTGAGAGAGTCTCTAACAAGATTTTTAAAGTGCATGATTTTTGGGTAAAAACCTTTATGCGGCTTGAAGTTTTCACTTTCCATCAACGTAGATTTTTCCCCAATGGGTTGAATGTCTCTGTTATCTAATAAATAAAGTAGAAGTTGTCTGTCTGTCTGTCTGTCTTCTGTCCTGTTACAAGTAGGCGGCCACATGCCTGGGCCAATTCAGCTCAAAATTTGCATGCACGTCGCTTATCATCTGGGGAAGGACATGAGAAAAAAATAAAAGGCCTTTAAGGCCACACTGGGCTAGAAATGGCCTTTTTCATTTTTTGACTAATTTGACTAATAAAGCGATTTTTTTCATAAAATATGTTTTGAAGAACTTTTTTTTCTAAGAACTTTTCTCGCTGCATGTTGGTATGTATCTTCAAAATTGATGAATTGTCGAAAATAAAAAGGGAGAAAGAATAAATGAATCCAGGTAGACATTAACCCGAGCAAGGCAGAGTTTCACAGAGAGCGCTCAAAGTTAAACAAACAGGTTTCTTCTCTCTCTTCCTATTGTCAGCAAACCAGATCATCTGGGGAAGGACATGAGCTGCTTTGAAACCGCCTACAAACTCTTGAAATCGGCAAATTGCATGTGCCGACCTTGCCCGAGCAACGCCGGGCACATTGCTATCTATCTATAAATAAAGTAGAAGTTGTCTGTCTGTCTGTCTGTTACAAGTAGGCGGCCACATGCCTGGGCCAATTCAGCTCAAAATTTGCATGCACGTCGCTTATCATCTGGGGAAGGACATGAGAAAAAAATAAAAGGCCTTTAAGGCCACACTGGGCTAGAAATGGCCTTTTTCATTTTTTGACTAATTTGACTAATAAAGCGATTTTTTTCATAAAATATGTTTTGAAGAACTTTTTTTTCTAAGAACTTTTCTCGCTGCATGTTGGTATGTATCTTCAAAATTGATGAATTGTCGAAAATAAAAAGGAGAAAGAATAAATGAATCCAGGTAGACATTAACCCGAGCAAGGCAGAGTTTCACAGAGAGCGCTCAAAGTTAAACAAACAGGTTTCTTCTCTCTCTTCCTATTGTCAGCAAACCAGATCATCTGGGGAAGGACATGAGCTGCTTTGAAACCGCCTACAAACTCTTGAAATCGGCAAATTGCATGTGCCGACCTTGCCCGAGCAACGCCGGGCACATTGCTAGTATATATATAATAAAGTAGAAGTTGTCTGTCTGTCTGTTTGTTACAAGTAGGCGGCCACATGCCTGGGCCAATTCAGCTCAAAATTTGCATGCACGTCGCTTATCATCTGGGGAAGGACATAGAAAAAAATAAAAGGCCTTTAAGGCCACACTGGGCTAGAATGGCCTTTTTCATTTTTTGACTAATTTGACTAATAAAGCGATTTTTTTCATAAAATAGTTTTGAAGAACTTTTTTTTTCTAAGAACTTTTCTCGCTGCATGTTGGTATGTATCTTCAAAATTGATGAATTGTCGAAAATAAAAAGGGAGAAAGAATAAATGAATCCAGGTAGACATTAACCCGAGCAAGGCAGAGTTTCACAGAGAGCGCTCAAAGTTAAACAAACAGGTTTCTTCTCTCTCTTCCTATTGTCAGCAAACCAGATCATCTGGGGAAGGACATGAGCTGCTTTGAAACCGCCTACAAACTCTTGAAATCGGCAAATTGCATGTGCCGACCTTGCCCGAGCAACGCTGGGCACATTGCTAGTATATATATAGTCTACTTCTTCGTCAACTTGAATAAGACACTCTTGCCATGTGTTTTCCCATTAACGCCCTCTTGTCCCAAGAGAGCTTACCCCATCTCATGGCGCGCGTTTTTTCCTCTCCTTCTCGGCAGCAGTCCCCCCCCTTTATCAGAGTGGCTCTTGAGTAGGAGGATCCTTCATTTTTTGAACAGGTTTAATAATTTCATTTCCATCCTTTTTTTCTCTACAATTGGAATCTTGCCAGATAGCACATAAACTATCTGGATAGTCCCTTCATGATGTTCTAAGTTTAAGATTTCAATACAAATAAGTTATTTATTACCTCTTATAAACGCTTCATAAAGTTGGAATTTATCCTTTAGTATTCTTATGTTGGAGTACAAATTTTAGATTATAATGTTATTTATGTAATAATTTACGCATGTACTTCAACCCTAATAAGAAATGAAATACGAAAAAAAGTTTATTTCTAGTTTGGTAGCATCAGCCAGCAGTTGCTTAACACTGCACATGAGATGATGCTTAATTGAAATAGCTTCAAACTTTTTATCACTCTTTCTCGTTGTAAGAAATATATTTTCTTCATTTTTGTACATACGTATAAAGAAGATACAAATCTATTTAGTTCCAGTACTTGATATGCATATACCATGGTAAATTGCTGACTTAAATATAAAAGAGAAAAGGTGTATAAAATCCTGCTTTGTAAGTTAAATATAAAAAAAACGTTTTTATGATGCTAGATTACGAGTATTTCAATGATTCAGATATGTTTTATTTAGCTGAATAAATTGCTTTATATATAAAGTGCCTACGTGACAAAACAAATGAATACAATGGCAATCTAAAATTATTTATATAAAGTAATAACTATCTATCAAAACTGGTAATTTTCAGATTTACAAATAGTTTATTCAGTAGGAAAATGAAATATGTCATTTCTAAAATATATAAGGAAATACTTAATTATTTCCAAAGTGGACTTTCACAAAGGGGCATATTTACAATTCAAAATCCAGTAAGATAATTAGTTGTGTTGCTGTGCAGTTAATAAAAATATTGTTAGATTTTTTGTTATGGTTTAATGTATTATTTTTATGCAAAAAGTAATTATTTTGTGACGTATTTATTACAAATAAATGCTCAATACCTTACACAATGTTATTATATTTATGCATTTATGGTTCCATGGAGTTGCATCTATGAGGATATAACTAAACATTATACCATTAAATTTACTCATTCGAATTTATAATCTTTTGAATAAAATTGACCTTCCCTCTCAGGAATCGAACCATCGCCCTTGACATTGAGAGTTGAACATGCTACTCACTGAATTAACATATTTTTTATTTGTCTGGTATAGATAAACTTGTTTGTAGCCTTTACTTTTAAATCCTTTCATTCAAAATTTCAATTTATCAAAAATAAAAATAAACGAAACCGTGAGAGTGCCTCTTTTTTAGTATCTTTTTTTATGTTGCAAAATTCTATATACTTATTTACCACTACCATATTAAGAGATATATTCTAAAACCCTTTCAATACCGCTATTAGAAATACCGGGAATAAAAAAATGGTCACTGACATTTTCGATTATTGCTTTTATTTAAGGACATTTTTACAAAAAAAATGGTGATTGGCCTCGTGACCTTGAGGTTACAGCTTTATACTAAATTTAGTATTCCGGACTGTGAGGTATTAATTTTTATGTTCGTTTTAACAAACATATTTTATTTTACGGCTTTATGAAATAAAATAAAGCAGTTTCTTTTGAGTTTAGGCACAGGTGAACTTTACACTTCTGGCACAAGATCTTGGATCTTTCTCCGCATGTTTCCAGTTTGCAGGTTTGCTGTTTCGGATCTGTGGCAGGCCAGTGACCAAATTGGTCATAGCGGGAGTCTTTCACAGGACAACAATCGATCTTTCTCCTCTTGTTCTCTACCTAAAATGATGGTGAAGGACAGGAAGTGGAAGATGGGCGTCCTCTTCCCGGGACTGAAGTTGAGAGGGCTTCCGCTATCATTTGAGTAAATGTGAGTAGGTCCATGCTTTTGATTTGCTTTGCTGGTAGCTTGCACAATGATGCATCACGGCGCCACTCTAACCAGGCGTTCGACACCCCCATGTTAATTAAATGAAAGATCATTCTCAAAGGCCACTTTCTACTCCTGATAAATGTACGATACAGTTGGACCAGTTGGTCATGCTTGTCCACCCCACCCATTGCCTTGTTGTATCGAGCGACTACTTCAGGTCTAGATACTTCAACAAAAGTTTTGTCCTTCTTGCTCCATCTTCTGGCCAAGTCAGTCTTACCAATGCCTACAAAATTGCTGGCAATGGTAACGGGTTTATTATCCTGCCACCTGACAATTACCAAAGTATCTGAAACAAATTCGACGCAAGAGCCTCGCACCATTTTGTTCATTTCCTTCTTGCTAGGCATTTTGCAATTTTCGGTACGATTTTCTCGAATTGTTCCGGCTGCATAGATGCCTTTTACACTAAGGATCGAAACATTTTTAGGTCAGTGAAGAAATTATCCATGTAAAGCTTGAAACCATGATGCTCTGGTATTCGCTCACTAAGGGACTTGACGATTGATTGAGTTGAGCCCAGTTCTTTGTACATGTTCTTGATATTTTGGTCACGCACAGTGTTTATTCCTTGATGAACCAAAAAACGATACACAAGCCCTGAGCTTCCACAGAGGCAATAAATCTTGAACCCCCACTTGTTGGGCTTGTTTGGAAGATACACCTTTTCCCTAAATTGGCCTTTGAAAGGTACCATTGACTCATCAATTGAAAGCTCCTCCTCCAAGACCAGTTGCTCACATCTTTTGCTGAACGAGTCCAAAAGTGGCCTAACACGCCAAAAACTGTCGTCATCCTGCTTGTCCTCTTCACTTGTAATGTGAAGGTTATTACGGAGCAAAAAAAATATATTCTTTGATATATTGATGTCATCCATGAGAGCAAGGTGTGTCGAACGTTGCCACAGCATTTCGACTCGAGGGAATTTTACCACCCCAAGTAAAAGATGGATGCAGATCAGCCTTTTTATCTCATTGGCATTGGTGCAAACCTTGTCTACTCCACCATTGTTTCGTGCGCTGTAGAGGTTTGTTTTTAGGGCAAATTGTTGAAACACTTCCTCAGGGAAATATCTCAAGAAGTATTGTAATGGACTCAAATCCAATGCATCCTTGAAATTTGGCTGATTTTCATATTTGAACTCTAGATCGTCTGGGGGGATGTACTTTCTTTGGTACCAGATGGTTGGCCTTTTCTTGGGCTTCCCAGAAGCAGCTATATTACCACCGATTTTTCCCCCTTTTTGCTCACCTCCTGTTTCATCTCCTTCAAAGGTAACTTCCGCTTCATCATCCTCTCCAACTTCTTCACTTTCACAGGCGACCTCTTCCTCTGCCCCAAGCCATGACGGGCATTGTTCTTCATCGTCAGATGTTGAATCATCAAGGTCAGAATACTCCAAAATATTCTTAATCTCCTCAGATGTCAGCCCTTTCTTATCAAAATCTCCCTTGACATCTTGACCATAAATGTTTTTGATGGCCTTCGGCTGTTGGCTTCGCATCTTCTTTGAAGATCCAAAAATTCTAAAATCCATGCAAGTTGTCCTAAAGAATTGTTTCAGGGTCCAGAAAACAAAAATGAACTATCCAAAGATCTTATCCAAACACTAACAGTAAAAAAACACAATGAAAGTATTCAAAGATTATATCTAAACAAGTTTCTCTTCCAGATTTTTTCCCCTTTCAGTCCAAAGAACTAAAAAAAGTATACAAGGAATTTGTTCCCTAAAGTATCCTGAAAGGTTGAAAATATTTAATTAAATTGGTTGATTAACCTGTTGAGATGATAGAGATTTGAAAAAAAATATTTAAACTCGAAAATGATAAAGTTTGCCCAACAATTAGGATCCTAACTAAGGTCATTGACCTGCTGCTGAAGTGTCACTACTTATTTTACTTTCAGCATGTATAAGAGGCAAAAAACTGATGACATTATAAAAGCTCACTAATATTGCAAGCTATTACGAAAATATTTCGTCTTGATCGATTAACTAGAACAGTTTTCACAGCAGTTTAAATTTTGTATACTAAATTTAGTGGCCAGGGAGCGAAAGGGTTAACGAAGAGAAGAAAACACTTTAGTTAAATATGTACTAAAACAAAGAAGCCATAAGATTTTTTTTCGATAATATTTATTTTATTTGCCTTCTTCCCATAGAGATATTACTTTCATTATTTTTATTATCTAAGTCAATATTGACACGCCAAATTGGTTCAGCAAAATAAACACCATTTCAACTTAATCACTAAGTTCAATTTTTATAGAAATTGTCAAATAAATCTTAAAAGATTAATTTCAATGTAATTTATTGTGTATTTGTTTCGCTAGATTCACCTCCCTAAAACTTTTCACATGTATTTTTCTTAATATATAAATCTTTGAATAAATTTCTATAAAAGTTTTAAAAATACAGTTCGATTTCTCTACTTACATATACCTTGTACGTGGACAGCCGCAGATTGTATGTTAATGGATTTTTTATCCTTAGTTCCAAAGCCGAAAAGTCTTTGTCTCAGCATTTATAAAACCTATCTCTGCAAAAACATTATGCCTTCATTGTTTTTATTATTTAAATAGATTTATGGGTGCTTTCTTTCCGAAGGCTAGAATATAACTTTCTAAAATAGTAGTTCTCAATGAGTACACAAAGATTTTATAACTATTAATAGTGAAAGTCTAAAATAGTCATTCTTATTCGAAATAACATTTTTGACATGGGTAAGAACTTGAATCATTAAGTATCTTATAGTAAAAGCTTAAAAAACAATATATTATAAATTGAACGAGACGATACATAACAAATCTCATTGATGTCTTTTTAATCCCATAAATTATTGTTTGTTAAACTCCAACCTACAAATTTATTTACTTATTTTATCATTTATTTTTGATATATACGTATATATATATTTATAAAAATATACATAATGCTCGAAGTGACTTTATATATTTTAATATTATTTTTGTGGTTAGCATTGTTATATGTTACATCACATTATTAACGATAAAGTTTTCTTGTCAAATAAAACCTTCTTATACAATGCAAAGACATATAGAAACTTAAGAATCCATCAGTACTAAGGGAGCGCGAAGGCTCAGTGGAAGCGATCTCGAATCTCAATGCTGAGGGCAAAGGTTCAACTCCCGATATGGGGAAGGTCAATTTTGATCAGCCTCATTAGGAAAGATAATTTTATGTTATAACTCTTATTAAAAACTACACGGATGCAATTATATTGTACCAAAAAAACTGTATTTCAATTTTACAAATTCCAAAAATAGGGGAACTATCCTTTGAAAATACATCTCTGTGTGTATGAAATATTATCTTTCAAAAATGTTACCTTAGGGCGGCTTTCAAAAAAAATATTTTTGAAGCATTTTACATTTTCTTAAAAATATAATTATTTTAAATCATTTGAATGTTATTTTCTGAGATTTTCAAACAATATCATATCAAATTAATGTCCAAATATTACCAGCGACATTTGTAGCTTAATGTTTTGATAATGAGGCTCGTACACATTACCATAATTAATAATATTTGGCTCATTGTATGCGGCTTAACAGTTATTTATTCAATATTTGCAAATCACAAAGTTTCACCTGTCATTTCAGGAAGGAGGAATCGCCGAACCATCGCATGTAGGATTGTTGGAAAACCATGAGGCAGATGAATCATCTTCCGGCGCAGTCCAAAGCTAGGAAGACGCCACTGGAGGCTTAATGTTTCAACGTGTATGATATTCATGACATTTAATTTATTCAATAATAATTATTATTATCTCCAAATTAACTATGGACCACCAGATTCCGGATAAGTTCCGATGTAGTGGGGCTTACATAGAAGTTAAACAAACAAACATTATATTATATCTTTTTTTTTCTACAAAAATGAACTCTGAAATAAATTAAATGGATTCAATATAGTTTTGAAATCTCACAAAGCGATAGATGATATCAGGATAAAAATATTCCATAATTCACAACGTGTTCAAATATAATAATAATAAAATTCTTGGGTGTTTCTGGACGCTCAAGCAAACATTAACCTAATACATATTGTTTTATGCCTGGCCTTCATGTTTTGTGCCTTTCATTGAAACTGGAGGAGATTTGTTTTATCTTGCATTGTGACTGAGTACCATACCATTCAACTTAATGCATAAAAGTTGTCTTAAGCAAATAAAATAGCTTTACTTATCAAATCGCGAATTCTAAATATTTTGGCTATTATTTGAAGAACAATTTACATTTCATTTAATTCTGAGTGCCACTCAGGCCAACAATCATAACAAATTTTGTAATCAGTCTACTATATTGAAAATAATGTCAACAACTTTAATTGCCAATAGCTATTGGCAAATATACCTTATTTATCATGGATAAGGATCGAATTATGCCTATACATATAACCCTACATTTATTATCCTCTTCAAACCTGACCTAGAATCTAAAGTGGTGAGCCTTTATTTTTATGATAAGGTGTTATTGTACAATAATTATTATATGAACGTGCCCTGGGATATCATGGTAAATTTATTGCAAAAGGCGGGCATTTATTATTGTGTCAATAACAATGAAACAACCATTCCATATTTATTCAAAACATTTTAAAAAGCTCACATAATCCTACTGATTTTTTCGACATTCTTCAAGGAATATCCCTCTCCATTAAACCATTTATCAACAAAGAATACAATATATTATGTCAGATATTATCATATTATCTATAATATACTATATTGCGTATACAACTTCTAATATTGGACGAAATAATCTTACAATAACGTGGATAATAGTTTGAGTTGACTCCAGATTTGTATTAAATATAAAGTAAAATAAACCAAAATATGATATGTTTACTGAAATAATAAAAATATTTTTATTTTAATCTAGAAAGAATTGCCGGAACGTATTAATAGCTAATGAAACTTTTTAGATGTATATCACAAAACATTGCTTTCCCTACCAGACGCCAGAAGTCAAGTATTTTGAAAGATGGAATTTTTTAAAATGATTATTGCTTTTTTAAATAACACCTTTGGAAACTATTATTACTAATAAGAGGCAATCTATTCCCGATACAGTAGACAATAATTATATAGCTTTATTAAGAAATTGAAGAAAGATGTCTAGAAAAAATCGTTTGCCTCTATTGATTATTCTTAAATAGACTTATAGAATATATGTTTCTTACAATAAATATTATCGAAAATCCATAATCTTATTTATATAATCGTATATTACTATGTTCTATTAGGTGAAGAAATATTGTTTTATTTCTTTGTTTTTTATATGTTCTATTTAAAAAGAGCTGCACCGCTTCAGGTCGAGGATCAAGGGTATGGTGGTCATTTTGAAAAATGAAAAAAAAATATTGATTTGATTCGGAATTCGAATAAAATGATTTGTAATAGCTATTGAGGATGTAGCCTCAGAAATTGTGTCCTACATATATTATTCCACAGTTATTCTCCCACACTGTATTTTGAAATAGTATACTTTTGTAACCAAATATTGAGCTCCATCATCGTTGAACTAAATCAATGAGCATTGTTATGCTCAGCAATAAAGATGACCCAGCCAACGTCAAATATCAATTGCTTTTGGTAAACAAATTCCACACTGGAATCACTAATACAATCTCTTAGTAAGTACTTCAGGCAAACATAATTTTGTGGACATTTCCTACACATAGTTAAACTAGAGGCATGTATACACTCAGAGAGTGCAAACCTCCGCCGATCCCCACCAAATGAATCACTTAACGGAATTACAATCCAATCATATATGTCTACATAAGTAGGTGTGTTTGGTGAATAATGAGTGAGGAGAGAGCCATCCTAAAAACATCCATTGACGTCATATTAGTTATTCGTCAATTCAGAAATATGTCACTGGATTTTTAAACTCCTTTCTTTCTCCATCATGTTCTTAATATTAGCGTTATATTTTATTTAATATTAAGAGGAAGACGGAAAGGAAAGAAGTTTAAGCACCCAGTGACGTATCCTTAGCTGATAAATGAACAATATTACGTCAATGAATATTTTTAAAGCGTTTGTTCTTTCCTACTCCCTGAATAGAGACCCCATTTATTATTAATATTTTTAGTATTTAGCTCATTTGCATCTTAATCTGCACTCAGAGATGCCAAAATTTAATCACTTGTTCTTTTGGCATTTCCAACAACTCCACAAAGTTTCATCCGAATCCGTTCCGTACTTTTTGAGTTATCCTGCTGACAAACAAACCAAAAACAACAAACCAACAAACCAACGCCAGTGAAAACAATACCTCCTTCGGCGGAGGTAAAAACCAATTGTGTAACAAGAACAACAATTAATGAAACTGAATTAATCTAGAGTATCCTTTCATAGCAAAATTGTATATTTTATCCATGTGCTATCTCATCTTTAGAATATAAAACAACTTTGATAATTTAGTCAATTGATCATAATGGTCTATGTAATTAAGAGTAGAAAAGTTCAACTATTGAATTTGCATCGAAAATTAAGAAGCCAATAATAGATAAAAAGCTCTTGAATTAGAATATAAATTTATTCAGATATAAATGTGGAGCAAAATCCTTCATAGCGTCACTTATTCGTTAAATGTTTCATGGGATAAGATATGCTTCAAGCATGATTTCTGCCAAATATCAAAATGCTATGAGTAAGGCTCTCAAAGAATATACTAAGGATAAAAGAGCTGTGAATAGATTGTTGTTATTTTATGTGTACAGTATATATGAAGGATAGCTATAAAACACGCATAAGATTATGGATAGCTTGTGGGTCATTAATCTTTATTTTCTAAGATTTTTCAAAAAGGTTTTTCATTTAGAGCGCTCACTTTTAGAAAAATAAAACGAAAAATGGTTGGGGATATTAACGATTTCTTTATTTGGCATTAAAATACATCCAAAATAACTTATGAATGAAATTGTGTGTCGTTTCGATTGAACACCATGTGTACGCTTACCGAAGCCTAACCGGTTAACCTAATTTTTGACGCTTTTCTACATATATGGAAATGCAGCAATTTGTGATTAATATTTGTTTTGAGCGCTTCTGACGTCGATGGATTATTGGTGCAGGGCAGGGCTTTCTCTTGACCCTAAATAAATAGTCTAGAGGCGTTAAATTGCACGAGGCAGGTGGCTAAATGAATGGTCTGTTTCTGGAGATAACACGCTCACCAAAATTACTCTTCAAAAAATCGAATGTTACTTCGTGCATTTCTTTGTTTCACTGAAACAGGGACATTGTAAAGCGTGTATGTGGACTCATTTTTTTTTCACCAAACGTTGAATTGTTAATTTTGCAGGTTGATTACATTAACCAACAATCGCGCTAACGCTTTTAAAGTTAAGACCAATGACTCGCTACTTTTGTAATATATTTTAATAACTTACAAGCCTTGCTCGAGTTTCTTTCCATGATGAAACACAAGTTATTCCTGCGCGCATCTGCCAAAGAAACAATACCAATCAAGGCGTCGTTCTCCAAATCCATCAACTAAAATGTAACGTCTCCAGTGAAAAATCCTTTATAACACTTGATTGCCCTTTATCAAAACGAAGGCACAATACAAAAGATAAGCAAATAGAAAACAGAGATACACATAACTATGAATATACAAATAATGGAAATGTAATTTAATTATTAGTTCTGACAAATATATTTTTGTAAAATTACAAGGCCTGGTTATAATTATAGGCTCATGTTCAATGCAATAAATTTTAAATGATGCAGTTAAAAATACTCCATTCATTGCCCAAGAGATATAAAATGCATTTGAACCCCGAAACGTTTTGCTAAGCAAAATAAATCATTAATGTTAGATGTGCATTTTTGTCACAGGCAAATATATATGATACACGATGTGTAGGAGGAATTATTGTTATTTTATGTTGTTTTTTATTTGCAAAGAAATGGATATATTTGTGATTGTAACAAAGGAAGTTAAAATAAAAAATATTGAATCATAAGCTCTATTGAATGTATTACAATAAAAGTAAACAACTTGTTGAATTGAAAATCAAAATCATATACCGGGTGCGGGATGGAAATTGCAACACTTACAAAAATCCGATTTTAGATTACGAGAGGTTTCGAACAAAATGTTTCGCTAAATAACTTCGATAGCAATGATTATGTTTATGCTTTTATGGTATTATCATTTTCCTATGAAAATAAGCAGAGAGATGGAACCAACCCGTAGAGTTCAAGTGTCGACACTTCTTGGCGGGGTAGGACTCCAACTGAGATCACCAAGCAGCTGAACGTGGCAAGATGGAAGTAAATAGCAAGACCATTTACCGCCTCTAGAAGAAGTTGGACATTAGCCAAGGGGTCGAGAGGAAATCTGGGAGTAGTGGCAAGTACAAATTGGAACCACAATTGATTTGTGATGTGATCCAAAGGGCTCCAACCACTAGCATGAGAACTCATGCCAAGGACCTTGGTGTTGATGAGAGTACGGTCAGGAGGCTGTCAAGGAGTGTGGTGCAAGTCCCTAGTGATGTTTGAGAGATCATTATTGAAACTTCAAATCAAAGTGACTCATCTCCAACGTTGCAAGGGTCCGATCAATGACCTGAAATCTACACCAGCTGGAAGGATCCTCATCTTCACTGATGAAAAGACCTGGACTGTGGATCCGGTCAGAAATAAAAGAAATGACCGGTTTGTGGCCTTTGAAGATGTTGTTGAAGACCTTAGAACAATTACCACTAACAAGCATCCAGCCTCAGTCATGTCTCTGGGCTTCTTGGCATCATAAGGGGACACAATGCCATTGATTTGGTTTCTCCGAGGGTTTCACTTGAATGCAGCCACGTACATTGAAGCGCTGCGAACCAAACTTTTGCCCTTGGCTCAGGCACATTTCCAAACCAAGAAGTGGTGCTCCAATAAAATGGAGCACCAGCTCATACTCCAAATCTACCCAGAATTTTTTATCAGAGAGCATCACATTTTGGAGTGAGGAAAAGTGGCCTCCATACAACCTGATTGGACTTTTTTAAAGAGACTTTATTGGTTTAGGGTAGTTACATATAGTATTATATATAAATAACCTTATAGTTTAAAATTAAAACCCTAAACTAAAACCAAATCTACTAACAAATGTATCTAAAATAATACAAAATAATAATACAAACATTTCACAACGATTGTAGGCACCTACTAAAAAGGTTTATCAATATTTAAAATATCTAAGAACAGCAAAGAAAAATACAAAAGCATTCGGCTCCTACCCCCCCCCCCCCCCCCCAAAAAAAAAAAAAGTGATAACGTTTTTTTTTAGAAAATAATATTTCGAAAATTCCTTTCTAAAAAAACGTCCTCACTTTTTTGGAAATTATCTTTTAAATAATATTTATAATGACAAACGAAAGAAAATATTGAAGTCCCGGCCCGGTGTCTAAAAAACCGTGACACCGGGCCGGGACGCTCAAAAACAGCCGGGACCCGAGCCGGGCCGGGTACCCGGTTGTTTCCTGTAATTTAAGTATATATTGTTTTTTTTTGTATCTACGCCATTCTACCCATTTTTATCGATTGTATTTATTATCCTTGGAAAGTTTCATATCTTCCTCATGGTGTCGGTGATGTCAAAGGTGATGATTGCCACCCAGTTTCGGTTTCTCTCGAACCCAAAGATTGAAGAGATCTCCACTAAGTAACTGCAGGATATCCACGGCGGCAAGATTGAAGATTGGTAAAACATGAGAAGGCATTATTATCATTACGCAGGGAATCTCAAGAAAAATACGAACAGTGAAGGGGATATGGCCTACTAATTTTTGTAATTTTTAAACCTCTGGTTAACCTTAATTAAATGTTTTAAAAACCGTAAATGGTTCTGAAAACAAGAAGGATAAAACCGCACTAAATCTCCCGCAAATTCCATGACGACGAGCCCACTTTTGGTATCTTTATAGATAAACTCGAGTATCGAGCTGCTGTTGCAATAAAAATGGCCCTCAAGTCCTCGGAGCAAACATGTTCATAGAGTGTTAACCTCTGTGCTTCTGCAACTTGATAGAGAAATCTCCAAAGCACGGGTTTTTGAGGCACTTCTGGGATTTGAGTTTAGCCCAAATAGAAGTAGAGCAGGCACGATTTTATTTGTGGCCCCTTTGACGTTTAGAGTGACAAACTCCCTCAAGATGTCAAGAACTGGGCACTTGGCAAAAGCATGGACAGTACTATTATACAATAGTCCACAGTTTTTACAAGGTGTATTATAAAATATGCAACCAGAAGAAACCTGGAACTGCGCTGTAAATTTATTTCCATCCCAAACCTTTGACGCAGAGCACATTGTGCGTGATTTCCAAGTTCTTGGAAGGACTAATTCTTCTAATTACTTGTTGCATATTTGGTCAGCTTCTTCTCCTGTGTCATATCCAAAGGGCATCCTTAAATGCCAGGGTACCGGCACTTGATGCCTTATAGCAGCTCTCTTCAAGGGAAAGAAGAATCTACCGTTGTTAAATAGTGGTTCGCGGACTAAATCAGGGAATGTAAATATTCTTTTGGACAGTGCAATGAATTCGAGTTTCTTTGGATCAAGAAGATTTTTAAATAATATTTTTTATTGCAATTCTGCCGCAAAATATCTACTGTAAAACTTGACATCAAAATAGGGGAGCCTTTCCAAATAATTATTTGTATGGAGGCTAAAAAGGTGGACATTTCTGCTAGTTTTTCATTTACAAAATCAGTACCTAACATTAGCCAAGTGAAAGTGTCGCTTGACGTAAAAATTGAGCGCCACTCAGAGTGGGGATGAGCTGACATATCTATTAAAAGCTTTTGATAAATTTGGACTTTTCTTTTTGGCCGCATGTGCAGGCCAGAGCCTGCAGAATCCATCACCCCAATATTGAAGCAGTGAAGGCTTCCGTTGATAAACACTGGTATGGAATGGACGCTCATTACATACGGTCTGTCTGTCAGGCCTTCAGGTCCCGTCTCGAGGCTGTTGTTGCTGTTAAGGGCGGATATATAGAATACAAAATTAAAATAAGAGTTATATTAACGCTTTATATTTTTCTGATCGAATCCTTTTAACAGATACAGAGGGGTGTAAACAATTACTAGGTAAGTGTTGCAATTTCTGTCCCGCACCAGGTATATATTGACCCTTTCTCCCGAAACACGTCAAACATATTTATATTTATAGATATATAATAAAATACAATACATTTATAAATTGATTGTATATTTTTATCTGTTTGACCTCTCAGGATAATTTTTTTTTTTTTGGTTAAAAACATTTTATTCGGTTGACTGCAAATTTATACAGTGTAAAATAAATACACTAAAATTATTATACAGAAACAGAGTAAAACTATTCAGGGCAGTTGCGAAAATACATAATGAACATTGTAGTTCATATTTACTGCCCTGAAGAATAACTTATATAAAAGGACAAATCATTTATTGGTTTGGTTTAAAAAAGCACGATGTCTTCTTAAATCCTTTTGATGGTGCTGATGTAGAACTTTGATCTTTCAGGGACATATTTAATTATATCGCCAGCCCACTTCCACGTTGGCGCTCCTACATCCAGGATAGTTTTCTTTCTTGTGCGTCAGCCACCAATCCAGCCATTTCCGGCATTGTGCAACCGCAATCTTAAATCAATGGTATGGCGTTTCCTCATCTTCTTCACAAAGTCTGCATGTTAAGTCCAGGGATTTCCCAATAGTAAATTATGTTTTTTTAGTTTATATGACCACTCATCATTGCGACAGTTATAGATATCTGATGTCTTTTTTATTTACAGACTTTTTTTTAAATTGACACAGTTCATATAAATATATATAAAACAAAGGAAATATATATAAAGTGATGCAAATTAATCATGAATAAACAATTTAGTTTATTTAAGCATCACAAATGAACACACTAGCAACGATCTCGTCCGAAAGAGCTCCTAAGCGGATTGTAAAAGAAACAAGGGAGGAACGCAACTGGTCCACACTCGACGTACCTGCACTAGAGCTTTTCCTTCTCAATTGGGACTGGCAGCCCATCTTTGACTCATCCAACGTAAATGACATAAATCTTCACATTAAACAGCCATCACAGCTGCCTTGGATGTTGCTGCTCCTCTTCGAAGACACCACTCCAAACGCAAAAGTTAGGCTTCAACCGTATACTCGAGCAGTCATGCGAGAACGGGACAAGGCGAAGAGTCTAGGGAAAAAGTGCTTTAAGGCCCTTAGGAACAAAGCACTTTGTCTAGTTAGACGTGACCATGTTTCTTTTAATCTATCTCGAATCAAAAAGGGTGGGCAGACAGCAGCATGGAAAATCGCAAATGAAGCCATGGGCAAAGGAAACGACGGCGTTCTGCCTTTTCTTGAAGGTTGTAGAACCGACACAGACTCAGCTAACATGTGCAATCAGTTCTACATCGATAAAATTGACCGACTGCGTTGCGATCTATGTCCTGATTCCCAAAATGGGCCCACCAAAAAGCTGATGCTCAGCTACCTAACAGGAGGGCGACAGCAGGTGAATTGGAACGGCCAACGGTCCAATTTCCTGAACATAAAGTACAGCGTCAGACAGGGTTCTGTGCTTGGCCCCCTACTTTTCATTCTTCTCACGGCTGACCTATCTGATTACCTGAGAGTAGCTGTCAATACAGAAGCTCAGCTTGAAGTACTGCTATATGCCGACGATACTTCTATCGTCATCTCAGCTCCATCCTGGGAACAGGTCGACTTCGCTATGGGCTCGGCATTGAAGGCCTTGGAGGCGTATTCTAATATCAATGGACTCCACCTAAAGCGTTGGGAAAACCCAAACGTTACGTCTGGGTGCTCCAGACACTCCTTCGACCGCTACACTCGACATTCTGGGGGTAACTGTTTGCAGGAACCTGACATTTGGGACCAACCACGAAAAAATTATTCAGAATGTCAGGAAAAGAATCGGAGTCATCTGCCGGCTCTGCACCACGGTATCGCGAGGGCCACTGCTGACCGAGATAGCTAGAGCCATAGTTGTCGGGAAACTTCAGACGTCTGCTTGGGTGACTAGAAGTGCAAAATTCTCGTCTGCTGCTGAAACCCCTCACATCTCTACAATGGCAAAGACTAGCTCAGATGCGCAACTTGCCATGAACGATCTCGCACGTATCTTGCTGGGAGTTTGAAGAGCAGATCGGTTGCGTGTGGTTGACCTTCTCGACAGGTCACATCTTCTGTCTGTGAATGAGATCTTATATTTAAAATAGAACGGACGCCTTCAAATATTTTTCCGCTTCTTCTTTGTCCAGACCTCTCACATTAAGTTTAACAAAGGGTTTTATAATATTAACTGAACCACACTCAATGAAAGCGGGTAAAATCGAGTTATAAATAGTGCCATAATCTTTACATGGGCGATAAAATCGAATAATATTGGCTGAAATCAATAATTGCGCCATGAAATGGTTTCCTTCAATTATTTCTGCTAGGGAATCTTTTATCCGCTTTTCCCATGAACCCGGAAGGTCAAGAAGCCTGAGAAATTCACGACAGATATCTTTACTCTCCCTCAAACCCAAACGATCCTGGCCATTCAATTTCAAATACCAGGGTTTCAGCACATGATATTTGAGCGCAGATCTTTGCAGGGGATACAGAATCTACCATCCTTGAAAGAGCCATATTGGCCATAGTCATGAAGAGTAAGAGTTCTCTTTCTAATGGCGAATTCCTCAAGGTCCTCTGGACTTCCCAGGTTCCTGAAAAAATATTTCGTCGCATAAAACTGCTTAATTATATCCATAGTCGAAGAATTATCGAAATGAGGAATATTTTTCCAAATAATTATTTGTGCACATCCCCACACCAAAGAGATGTCAGAGGTTATATTATTTGTGAGCTCAGTGCCAAAAAGGAGCCACGAGTATAAATCTGTGTGAGTGACACATCTTCTCCACTCAAGGGATGGCAAGGATGCAATATTGACGAACATTTTAGTATATATCTTAGGAACAACAGTTGCTAGCCGAATAATACCACCACCGAGATGGTTTTCTTTTTCTTTTTATTGTTGACAAATATCTTTGATGGAACATAGTGCTCAACCACTTTGCTTCATGAAGAATTACCTTCTCTGCTAACACAGGAGATGAAGAAGCTTTGTATATTAGCATTGGAATAACCTTTGTGTTATACATGTCTATTCTTTTTTTAAGTCAGAAGTTCCTCCACATTTGTGCTTTTTGCAATATAGTATTATTGACTTCGGACCAGTTTCTTTCATGAATGCCATCCCGGCACCAGGCTATTCCTAAGACCTCAATTGATGAACTGACCTTACAGGAGTTGATATTAGTACCATTTACTGGATTCCATAGGCCTAGAAGCAGAATGGTAGTTTAGTCAAGTTTAAAGATAGACCTGATATTTTTTCAAACTGTTTGAAGTAATTTAATACAATTTGTATTCTTTTGATAATCTGTGCCTCTGAGTATGCTTGAATAGTTAGCGTGACATCGTCAGCGTAAAGATCAATTATATGGCGAGTACCCTTAAAATCCACACCAAACCCCCCGTACTTCTTAATAATACTAAGCGCAAGTTCTTCAATGGCAGCAATAAAAAGGAGAGGAGCGGATGGACACCCTTGCCTGCAGCTTTTTCCCAAAATTATTCGCTCACTTTCATGACCGTTTAAGGAGATAGTGGATGTTCCGTTAAATAGAAGGGAACGGACAGGATTAAAGAACCGTCTTGGGAGAAATCTTTTAACAGATCTTAGATTTTTTCCTACTATAAGGTGCATAGATGAAATATATAATTTATATATGACTGAAGATTTAAAAATAATAATCTGTTGGTAAAAGAATTATGAATGATGACGAATACATTGTAACCTTCTGAGAAAAATATATTAATTCTAAAATAACTTGTTATTTATGGTGTGAAAATTGTTATATTATCTCATAATCATCTACTTATTTCGCCTATGAAAGCATTTCATAACATAGTTGTTCCATTCTCAAATTCTTAATATATTATTATCTTACTATATGATAAATCTATATATTAATTCACCAATCTCTGTCCGTCTGTATGTCCGCACGCTATCTCCTCCCATATTTATGGTCAGATTTGAACTTTGAAGGTACCTATGGAATCCTTGGGTCAAGACGAACCTAATAAACTATTTGCAAAGTGATGAGACCAGAAATGAAAAGAAAAAAATTCAGACCTTGTCTGATCTTACTACCTACTTTTCAAGGTAAAGAGAGGAAAAAAGAAAAAGAAAAGGAGGAGGAGGAGTTAGAAAAATAGAAAAAGAAAAAGCATCTCATGTGACATAAAACATATTCTTTCTACAAAGTCAAACTTTTTATGAGGAATGTTTGTACAAAACAGAAAATTATTTTCTCTCTCCTCTCTTATATTCTTTAAGGTCTGTTTCACTCACAAACTAGCTCCAAAACCTACCCATTCCCGAAGGGTGAACATATGGGCGCCGTAAGCGCCCAAATATGCAAGTATAAGATATTCATCAAATTTAATTCAAACATTTAGTTTATAAATACGTTGTCCTTGGAAGTATCTAGAAAAATGATAAAATAACGATAATTATGTAAACTTTTCAACTTTGTGTATTCGTCTTGAAAAAAAAGAATAAATCTTTTCATACAGCTAAATGCTGGTTTATGAAAAAGAAAATTCCATTTAACATTACAACCCTAATACCTTTTTATATACAACATTGTTTCTAATAGATAGGAGGAATATTTTTTCCGAATGTTATATCTTGAATTATAAAAATATGTTGTCTTAATTCTTTAGTCAGAAAAATAAATGATAAATAAGTTTAAAAATTCAAAAATCACGATTTGGATCAAAGTACTAATGATTCAACACATAGCTGAGTTAGTTTCTATGATTTTAAAAATCAATTGAGTTGAAGTAACAATATGTTTTTGTTGATTTAGTTGTGTTTGCAATTCTCATATTCAAATATGAACCAACTGTTTTCTTTTCAATTATGTGTATGCTGATACTGCATTTATAAAAAAACTGCAAAATGACATTTTGGATGTATTGTAGAAAATGAAGGATTATTTCACTGTTAGAGATATATTTAGGACACTGAGTCTTGATATAGAAAGTGCATACATTGTGAACAAAAAAATCGAGGTAAATACGTAAAGACCACATAGGAGCATTTGAACTCATGGTTAATCTTTTTTTTATTTTATGACTTTATTTGATTAGAGTTATTGTATATAGATACGTATATATAATTAAACATTATAGTTTTAAATTAAAACCCTAACTAAAGTCAAAACAAATTGAAATCACATATAAAATATACAATCAATCAAAAGCAGCTACAACTATATCTATCACGTAAAAATAATATCTCAGAAAAAATTTCATAATTAGAAGACAATAAAAAGAATAAAACAAATTATATATAACGTATAAAAATGGTTTATTATTTCAAAGTCTAATTAGATATATAAATTATTTAGTATTAACGGATAATAAAATACGACCTATCAATAACACGGCAAAATAATACCACAATATAATTTAGATTACATCTCTAAACAATTTTATAATTTAACAAAGGAAAATATTTGTATACCTTGTACGCTATTGTCAACGAACTGAAGTAGAAGGAAATTATTTAGAGGCTCAAAGCGGAACATCTGTATTTTAAAATACTCAAAAGACATATTTGCATGAAGTGAAAGTAAGTTTTCAATTCGTTAATCGCACAAATATCTATATATCTGCATATAATTAAATTAATTTCAAAACACAAGAGATTATAATTTGCATCTAATTACTAAACCTTTTAAAAATTATGTATTAACTAAAATATATAAAATACTTTTTATATTTCAGAGTATTTGCATAACTTTAATAAGTTTGAGTTCAATATGAAAACCTTTTTTTTGTACCTCAGTACAACAATTTATTTTCCATCAAATTGGTTACATTATAAAAAAATTACATCATTACATAACATATTAAAAAATCACTAAAATACTTGACAATATTATCCATAGGGACTAATCTTGAAGAACGAAATGTATATAAAATTAACTGTGTTTTTGTTGTAATAACTTCAATACTTCGTCGACCCAAATATATATATAAAATTCTTTAGGGCATAAAATACGTTTAAATTTGTTGTAAAATATGTTTGATAATGTACTGAGAGTTCTTAAAATAAATGGACACTCGACTAGAAAATTATTTAGAGTTTCAGTATTTTCTTTGCAAAAGAAACTTAGCCTTTCAGCGTACGACTTACCATGTATGCTTCCTAGCGACAGCGTGCTCGAAACTATCTTGTACTTTAACCAATACATGGAGCAATCAAACTGAGTATTGTTGAGGCATTTGTGTTTTCAGCATATCTGACTTAACTATTTCCGACCACACTGAGCCCCTTTCTAATATTGTTTTAATCAAGGAAAATAGTATTGCTTTCCAAAAGCTTTGAAAATCTATTAGACCCAGTCCTCCCCTTTTTGGGGGCACACTAACCGATTCCAGGAAATTAGCTTGCATCTACCATAAGGAAACAAAAAATATTCACATAATTGATGTACTTTCCCTACTAAAACCCTTGAAAAGGGTGTCAATTTTAAAGATGTACAATTTTGGGGGGGACTAAAGTAATAAATATTAAAATTCTTGCAATCAAATTCTTTCCCACCAATGATGTGAGTCTATCCGCGGCCTTCTTTATGGTAGTTTCAATCTTTTTTTCATTCTCTACTATATCACCATCATCAAGTGTTAAAGAAGATCCCAGCACCTTCGATTCAAAAGATTGTTTTATATCAGAGCCAATACTCTTATATTGAAATTTGAAATTAGTTGAGTCTTACTCAAGTGTATTTCCATGCCAGACAACTCACCGTTGGTGCTAATGATATGGAAGGTTTGATTGATGGAGCACTCGATTTATTTCTGGTCCCCGGCATACGTCATGGTGATATCATCCGCAAAAGTGCCAACCTTCATCTCAAAATTACCTATTTCAATACCTTTCACCTGTTTGGAACAATTTATTTCTTCTAATAAAAGGTTTAAAGCTAAAATGAAGAGTGACGGCGAAATAGGATCACCTTGACGGCATCCCCTATTTATTTGAAACACTTTTCCACTATTAAGATAAGGGAAGTAAGATTGTTTAGGCAAACATATATCATACTTATAAACTTGTTACCGAAGCCCTGCATAATTAGACTGTTTATAATCCAATCGTATGATACACTGTCAAAAGCTTTTTTTAATCTATGCTTATGACAGCAATATCAAGAGATTGTTTCAGTGCTTCCGAAATTGCATCTTTAATGTTACGAAAATGTGAAAACTTTGATGAAGAAACAATATTTCCGAAAATGAAGAATAGTAAAAAAACTTTTTTTACCATTGAAAGAGTTCTTTTTTAAGTGATGAAGCGTATTATGGTGTATTTTTATCACCTCCTAGTGCAAGAGTCATTACCTATTCCTTACAACAACAAAAAATTGACAGCAGGTATCGAGTATCACCCGGAGCTTATATTGATTTTACCCTCTCGTGTTTCATGATTTTTATTATTCTCACATATCTTTAGTTTTGAATAGCTAGATAATTATTATTATTTTATATTTACCACAGGTGATTGTTTTTATTGTTTTTCTTATTTGTGCATCAATCAACCCCATAAAGAACATAGAGTGCCGTAGTCACGTATGGTATCGCTGAATATTGGGATACTCTTTAGCTCTACATAGATGAGGAAAGACAAAAAGAACTGAAAAGAAAGTGAGACGTCATATTTCTCTTGTGTTATTTATATCGCTATCTTGCCCTCAATAACGAAGAGGTAACAAATATCCCCGACTTCAGCGCTACCATATGTGACTTATATTATACATCCTCCTATTCGAACTTCCTTGATGTATATTCATAGCAGCCGGATCAGAAAATGACGCAAGTTTTAAGTTTGTACATAGAAATCCAATTTATTCCTGCATATTATTATTATTATTTTAAATAATTATTTATTCACATCTTCGAGGAAATAAAATTTACAGTTTTTTTTGTAAAATACATCTGTAAGGATGGGGGAGGGCAACTGTTAAAGGACATGAAACATATCATAAAATGCTTAATATAATATAAAAATACATAAATCACATACTTCATAATAAAAACAATGTAAAAACGGAAAGCGGACAAAATTGGATGCTTAGGGAGAAAGTTGGGCACTAGAATTGACTATAAATCCTCTTTCATTAAAGTTTCTTAAAAGCAGTAGCTCCTTGTCGATCCAAGAATCGAGACCAGTTGGGATCGCTCTGTTTGTAGACCGCGCCGTGTAGATGAAGAGTAGGAGTTTTGTAATGATCATCTCAATCTTATTAAAGTTTTCGTTTGAGGGGGATAGCATCACCAGCCATTCATACATGGAGATTGAAGTTTGGAATTCGTTTCTTATTCGCTCCGAAGCCATATTTATAACATGCTTAATTTTTATACAGTTATAAAATAAATGACATGATGTTTCCGTTTCTTTGCAACGGAAATTGCAGTTCCTTCCATCTTTATTCTCCATTGATTTATTGGTGAACAGAGAAGATGTCGACATTCTGTACCGGAACCCTTTTTCTTTTCTTCTTGTGAGGTTTTTTCGATCCCCTGATAATCTCCTCGCTGTCACTACATCCAAAACGTTGAAGTCTTTTTTTCACCAGATCTACCGATGTTTTTTATGAGACTTTTGTTAATTGAATAGTAAATGTTTTTATTGGAGACATTTATCAATGCAATATAAAAGGGAGTTGGGGGGGGGGGGGCAGATGAACAGAGTATTAAAAACACCCTTGATTCTATTAATCCTTTTCAGTTGTAGGAATGTCTTAGGACAGGTTTGATCCAGATCCTTACTAATTTGGCCCAACGAAGTTAAATAGTGTATTCTGAAGAGCTCCTCTACCGTGTAGAACCATGGATTGTAGTTTAATGTTTCGTTTGCACCCACCAAAGGTAGAACAAAGCCAATTGATGACTTCCACGAAGTAGTCATCTCCATCCAGTATGGTTATATTCAGGCTTGTGAGCGATCAGGAAAAAAATAGCGATCCGATCAAAAATAGCGATCATAAATTCTTTGCGATATAGCGATATAACGATCAAGGATTTTTCCGATCAGCGATCCGATCAATTTAATTGCGATCAGCAAAAAAATGCTAATTCTAAGTAAAATTTAAATATGTATAAAGTCAAACCTTTATAAGTATTCATCTTTATATGGCAATGGAATGATTGTTTCCCATAGCCTATGAGCTCCAAAATAAAGACTTCTCCATAGGCGCCTATCTGTATATTTTAGGATAAAAATATCAGAATGATTGTTTCTCATAGCCTATGAGCTCCAACACTCTGGCTCCACAATTGACATATGTCTGCATATTTTAAGACAGGAGATGCCAGAATAAATGTTTCCCATAGCCTATGAGCTCCAAAACAATGACTTCTACATAGTCGCCTGTCTGTATATTTAGGACAAAAAATATATCAGGATATCACACACTGGCTTTTTCCATTAGTATTAGTCTGGATTTTGTGATTTATAAACAAATATTGGTTGTTGGAATGGATTTTGGTCAATGTGACAGCTAGTTAAGTTTTAAGATATGTAAGGTTTGTCTCAAAAATCCTTATTACAATTTTTTTTTCTTTTTTAGTTATTTCATACAAATTGATCGGATCGCTATTTTTTAGTGATTTTCTTACGATCAAAAGATATAAAGATCAGGACCTTTTGCGATACTCCGATCAGCGATCAAATATCGCTATATCGCTATAGATCGCCGATCAGAAAAAACTCCGATCAACAAGCCTGGTTATATTTGATAGAAGTAGTAAACAGTTCTTGGGGTCCCATAAAAACTCTTTGTTGAAGTTTATAGCCGATTTGTTTTTCAAAATTCTCCTTTAGTTTTTGAGCCCAAAAGTCATTATTACTTTTTAATCTATGGAGCCACCTTAATTTAAAGTTTTCTATAAAGATTCAATGTTTTTTAATCCTAAGCCCCATTCGGAGCGTGGAGTAAACAACGGTCACTTGAGATGTACCCTCGTTTATTGCTCCAAATGTATCGCAGTTGAATGGCCTGAAGCTTTTCCGAAGTATCTTTTGAGTATGGATTAATTTAAGCAGATGCACCACTTTGGGTATTACTAAAGAATTCCAAATCATAATTCTGTCCAAGGTATTGAATGAAAGATGATCATATTGTGAAACGGTTTTCGTAATAGTTTTGATTACCTTTTCACGGTTACTAGAGCAACTTTTTAATGAACTATAATTTGAAATAATAAGTCCAAGAAGAGATGTCTCTTGCTCGTATTTGAAATAAGGAAATTTATTTTTTAGAGGCTCTTCAATCGAAGTAAGTACCACACTTTTACTTCTATTAACTTTTAAACCAGAATCTGTCGAGAAAATTTTCAGGTTTATTATTGCAGAATTTATAGAAGATACTATTCCACTTTCAGTACCGGGATAAAACATAGTCAGGTCATCAGCATAGAGAAGAATGAGGGGAGATAGACTTTTGGATATTTTCTACTCTTAGTAGATCGCTCAAACCGCCAATTGCAATAAGGAAAAGAGTCGGAGATATCGGGTCTCCTTGTTTACATCCACGATAGATTGCAAAACAGTTTTCATCATTCGTTGAACCTACTTTCGATGATGATACTTGTAGAATGGTACTAATCATATTTAGAAGTTCATGGAAAAACCTTTTCTCATTAATTGCAAAAACATATATTTATGATTAATAGAATCACATGCTTTCTGAAAACCAATAAGAAGGGTAGCATACTCTATCTTTTTACTTCTTGCTTAGTCCATAGCATCTTGAATAGAGCGCGAAATGTCCTCTGCCCTTCTGTGCTTCATGAAACCCTTTTGGGAGTCTGATATAATTAGGGGAAGAACTTTTATCATTCGATTGTTTAAGATTCCAGTCAGGATTTTGCAGGACGTGTTCAGAACTGTGATTGGTCTATAATTTGACATATCAAGCCTGTCTTTACCGTTTTTAGGCATTAATGAAAGTATTCCCTCGTTCATGAAAGTACGTAGCCCATTTCCAAATTTCATGAAATGCCTCCTCCAGAAGTGGTGCTAATTTTGTATCAATTTTTTGTAGAACTCAAGGGAAGTCCAGAGGTGCCTGGTGTTTTAAATTTATTTTTATAGCCTTGTATGTATGATATGATTTCTTTTTAAATATGGGGGCTTCTAAGTCTTTATATTTTTCTTCCGGGAGCTGTACTGCTGGTTCGTCTAGGATGTCCTCGATCTTTATATCTTCGTTGTTCAGTCTCCATTTTTGACAGAATGGACAAGTACCGAGTTTTTTACTGTCGCTACATTGATAAAGATTCGAGTAATAGTCTTTTGTGTCTTCTTGCACTCTTCTAGGATCGTTGACAATTTTACCTTTTGTATTTCTTAATTGAATGATCTTTCTAGAGCTTTGGATTCTTGTTTCCATAGCAGGAGAAGAGGTTTAAGGTTATTTTCGACAATTTCTGACTTTATTCTTATCGCCCGACCTACATTTTGAAATTTTATAATGCTTTCAATTGCTTCATTTATATCGGCTCTGTTCCCTTACCTGTGTCACAGTTTTAAGAGATTATTCAATTTTTCTTTTTCTTCGGAAGCTCGTTTTTTTCCTTTCTCTATCAAAATCCTCTTAGCTTGGGCCTCTGCTCTTTGCAGAGCAGAACAGGGTGAAAGTATATTGCTTATGTACATATCTTTACCCTCATTAATTACACGCTCTATCTCCTTACACGTAGAGCTGTCCTCTAAAAGCGAGACGTTCAGCTTCCAATGGGTTTAGAACGACGTATTTGCAATATGTACAAAAGCCATGATAGGTGAATGGTCCGAGATGAATGAGGGCAGGGTTTTAAAGTATTCAAGGTAATTTGAAATAGAAGATGACATTAGTATATAGTCCAGTCTGCTACTTATATATTTGCCATTTTATATAGTTTGCTAAATGTCATTTTTGGCCTTTCTTTGTCCAGAAAGAGACGTGCGTCCTCTAGTTTGAGTTTATTGATAACTCTATCCAGGTCCTTTTTGTTTTTTAAATTATGAGACCCATTGTAATTCAACGAGTCTCTGCTTGGTTTTAGAGTTACATTTAGGTCACCGAGGATGATGGTGTTTTCATTACAACTATTGTCGACTATTTTGGAAAAGAAACAATCCTCATCTCTATTAGGACCATAGATGGCGTGAATCCTCGTAGTTTTTTTGGAGAAATTGCAGTCAACAGACACAAAATTACCTTTTATGTCCGATTGGACTAGTTTTGGACATAAGGATTTTCTTACAAAGAGCAAAATTCTCCTTGAAGGATGTGAAAGTTTCGATGTAGAATTAGCAGAGAACAATAAATATGACGGTGGATAAAGGTAAGTTTTTCTCAGAGGGTCTTCTAAACGAGTATGGATCAGAGCAACTACACCCGGAAAACCTATGGACTTGATGTAACCGAAGATCTTCGAGGCTCTCACAGGAGACGAAATAGAGTTCACGTTAAAAGACATAATCGAAATCTTCCTCGTTGATAATTTTTTGTTTGTTTATATTGTATCTCGAAACTAACGATAAAACTTTCTTAAATATGAGGGTAAAACTTGTGATTAAAGAGGATAATATATGTCCCACTAAACTGGTCGCATAAAAAGTTTTTGGATTGAAAATTTTGGGCGTCTTAATCACGACTAATAAAAAGTTGATGTATGTGGCTGAACTGGTCATATTTTCTGGGCGTACTAGGAGTAGGTTGGTTCTTGTATATTGGACAGTGTGTTGTTCTCATCAGGATCCCTGTCATAAACAGGCGCCTTTTTTTCATCCTCATCGGTATCCTTTGCTTTTTTTTGTCTTGTCTTCTGGACTGCTAAAAGCTCGTTTAATATTTTTGTTTTCATATTTTCCTTTTGACAACGTCGTTTTCTTCTTAAGTACTTTCTGCCAGTCTGCTCTTAAAGCCGAGGTCTTTGGCACATTTGGAAGGATGGTCAACTCTTCGTTTGCATTTTTTTCTGTTGCTTGAACTTCTAGCAAATCGTTTTCTTGACAATCAGGCAAATCTTTCATTTTTGTATTTTCTTCTTCAGGAAGTAAAAGATCTTCCTCTTCTTCCTGGCGAACGTTTTCTTCCGTAGTCTTGAGCTCATCTGCACTACTTACCCTCATTGGCAAACCAAGGGTAAGTCTGTAAGTCTGAAATTTTTCTCAAACTCCGAGTAGCCTACTTTTTTTCTCCAAGACATTTCATCCTTGCGTGTCCAAAACGTAGTATTTATCAGCATTGAGTTTGTTGTAGAGTTGACACCAAAATACCATTCCCCTTACCACCCTATTACAGGCACTCTCATTGGCAGTTTTCTCTGTTTAATTTAAACCTTATTTTACCCGACATTATTCGGTTGAAATCTGCAGAAAATGACTTATCTTCGTCCCTCTCTGCAGTCATCGAGTGAGTAATACTCTCAAAATCGCCAACAATTTTACCATACTCCGACAATATTTCCTTTAGGGTTTTGAAGTTTATTTCAGAACCGTTTTTAGGGTCACTTCAATGGGATTCTGAGCTGCACTCATACTGTCCATCCTCTTATGAAAAGGTATACTTGATGTTCAAGTTCATAAGGTTCATTTACATAATCGAAACGTGAGCTCACATTTAAGTGTTTTTTAAATTCGATTACAATAAATCCTGCTTGACTTTTGCAATCAATTATTCTTTTCACGTCTTTTGCAGATAGCTTTAAATAATGAAAAATTCTTTTTTAATGTGAAATATTAGGTGTGAGCCCTCTAACACATTTGTTTCTTTATCTCTCCAGTCGAGAGTTATCTTTTCCGCAAAGGATTTGTATTTAAAACCTCTCTTTCTAATCTTTGAGATCTTGCCGCTCTAGAATAAGTCATTTCATTACTTGTTTTTTCTTTTCTTTATTGGCGGTAGAAGAGTTACCATCTTCATAATCTTTTCTTCTTTTGATATTACCGGTTTCAGACTTATTAAGTTGGTTTTCTTCCACAGCAGGTGTTTTTTGTCATTCTCCTTCTCCCCTTGCCCGGCCGGCCGGGGTCAGGAGGTTTAGGAGGGATTGCATTCTTTTTTCCTTTTTAGAAGTCAAAGGTGTTTTCTTACAACAAAAAAAATATCTTTCTCAACCCTTTAAGTACAGGGTTTTGCAGGCATATCCGTACAAAGTTCAATATCCTCCAGATCCAAAATGGGACCAAAAATTATACCTATTATGAATAAGAAAGTTGTTTATTAGACATAATACAAGATTACTATTCAATATGGCCTCCCTCAGCCTCAAGGATGTCCTCCAAACGACGCTGAACCTCCCACAGGCCGTGGAGACCTCTGCAGGATCCAGCTTGTTCATCTCCGACTTGATGGAGGCCTTCAGGGACGCCACATTGCTGTGGTGTGTGGCGCACACCTCTCTCTCCAACTTCCTCTACAAGTAATAGTCGCATGGGTTCAGGTCAGAGCTATTGGGGGGGGGGGGGCAGGTATTGAAGTCCCAGAAGTTGGGCACATTCTGCTTCAGCCAGGATTGCACAAGTTTGGCCTTGTAGGCGGACGCCGAGTCCTGCTGGAATGTGCACGGGGTCCTGGAGGCCACAGAGTCCATCCAGGGGACGACGACAGGTGGACCTCACACTTCCTGGCGAGGATGGACATGGGCGTCCCCGGATTGGCCTTGATGGACCTCTTGAGACCAGCCAAAAATGTGGGCGTGCAGATCCAGTCACTCCTGGGCTTGTGCTCCTTTTTCTTGGACATCCATGACTCCTCCCACTTCTTGGTGATGTCGTAGACCGTCCTCCTGGGGTACTTGAGCTACTTGATGATTGCTGTACGACGGTGCTTGCGAACAGCAACTCGATGACCATGTCCCTCCGGGTCTGTTCCATCTGTATCAGTGTATTTGTTTTGTTTTCGGGCGCAATTCGATAGTACATTCACGAAACCTCCCACATATGCAATATCTAAGCTCTACTTGCACTCCTTATGGATCTGGACGAAGTTAAACTTTGTGCCGATTTACCTGCAAGACCCTGTAGTTGAGAATTTAAATGAGTGTATCAGGCTGTTGATGATACTCTCTCAGGAGGATCAAAATAAAAATAAAACATACAAACTGAGGGAAAAATATCCTTCTTATGTATTTTTCTTATTATTCTCCCGTCAGAGGATTTCGCTTCGTGCTTCCAGGTTCCGAGATTCTGAGAGTCCAAAGTGGGCTTGAAAAATCCCCGACAATCTTACAAATCCAACAATGTGAATTTTATCCTTCACTTCCGTCTATGCTCGAAGAAAATCAAACTATTTTTCAGGAACACACAGGACACTTCTGCACACGAATAAATACATAAAAACATATAATTTTTTAACGTATATTCGCATTTAAGAAATGAAATAAAAGAGGCATCCGACTTCTGACGAGAAAAATAAGTATGCAATATTTATTATTTCCAGCCAAAAGATACAACGCCGCCGATATTCTTAGTAAGAAGCTCTTTAAAAAACCTTTATCGAAGGATACTTAGCATTCCTTTATATGTACTCCTAAATTATAAGCACTAAATAGGGTTATCAACGTCTATACTAAATTATTAGTTGATATTCCTCTTATTTACATTAAAAATAATTGTTTGTGTGTATTGTGATCACATTAAAACTTGCACATATTCACGACAAAAGCACGTACCTTGCTCCTAACACAATCAATGATCAAGCAGTATTTGCGTATAATAAGGAAAAAGTGTAATATACTGTATTTCCCTTAACATTATATATACATATTATGTCCTTGGAACAGAATACTCAAGGTTCAAAGGCCTCATGAAAGAAATTCCCTCAGGATTTGTTAGACGACTTAATGTATATTTATTTGTACAAGTAGTTACCACTGACGACTATCGTGGAAATACATTAATGAGAAATAATTTACCGACAAAATAATAAATATATTTTCTTATGATATTTTATTTATACTTTGTTTGTTAAATACTATTTAAGAACAATTAATATCAAAAGTATGTAATTTCACTCTTAACGGGATAATTTACGGTCATGACAATATCTATAAAGTGAATAAAAATAAAACTGCTGGAAAAAGCGGTACAATATCTGACTTGTTAATAAATATGTTTTTTCATCTTTCTATTTGTCAAAATTTTCCAATTGTGCATCAATTTCTTGTTAGCAGCTTAGCAGCTTTCCCCTGTAAAATAACGCTAGATGTTCAATGCTATACATTTCTTCATGACTCTGATTGTCTCGACGAATTTATCAAAAAGGGACTTAAACACATGGGCTCAAAAGTCCCGGGCCTAACAAAGAAAACACATTTTTTTTGTTCGAAATTAGCTTTACTCATCAACGTAATCTCCATCAAGAGCAAAGCAATCATTCCAGCGCCGCTCTAACATTTCAATACCACTTTTGTAGAACGATCCATCTTTTCCCCCAAAATAGGCCTCAGTTTGAGCGACAACCCCTTCATTCGTGCGAAATTACTTACCGGCGAGCATTTTTTTCAGGTCAAAAAACAACCAGTAGTCGCTGGGAGTCAAATCTGGCGAATACTGTATATGTGGGAACAACTCGAAGTTCAATTCACGCCATTGTTTTGATTGACTTGTGACAGGGTGCGTTGTCTAGATAAAAAAAAAAAATTGCCATATGCGGTCGTTTCTTTGCAATTTCGGCCTTCAAACGCTCCAATAACGCTATTTAATATTCACTGTTGACGGTATTTCCTTTCTCAAAATAGTCGATGAATATTAAACCACGCATATCCCAAAATACCGAGACCATAACCTTTCCAGCCGATTGTTGTGCTTTCGGGCGCTTTGGACGAGGTTCACCAGTTGCTGTCCACTCAAATGACGATCGTTTTGATTCCGGAGTGAAGTGGTGGATCCATGTTTCATCCATTGTCACATATCGACGCAAAAATTATAGTTTGTTACGTTTAAACATGGCCAAATACTTCTCAGAATCATCAGCACCTTCCTGTTTTTAGTCAACAGTAAGCAAATGCGGCACCCACTTTGAACAGAGCTTTCTCATAGTCAAATGTTCATGCAATATAAAGCCAACACGTTCTTTTGATATCTTTACAATGTCAGCTAACTCACACAACTTCACTTTTCGATCATTAAAAACGATTTTGTGGATTTTTTGATGTTTTCTGGTGTTACCGCCTCATTTGGACGTCCACTGCGTTCTGCGTCATTGGTGTCTCTAAGACCCCATTTGAAGTCAGCAAACCAACGTTTTATTGTTGTTTCTGATAGAGCGGAATCCCCATAACACTTTTCAAGCCATTGCTTCGCTTGAACAGTATTTTTTCTCCTCAAGAAGCAGTGTAAAATTAAAACACGAAATTATTTTTGATCCCTTGTTTTAAAAATAACAACAGTAGCGTCACTCTTAGCACAATAACTCAAAAACTAATGAATAGAATATTATGAAATTTTAACAGCTGTCTTTTGAAGGTTAGTATTAACTGATAAAAAGGTTATTGCAATAAAATACCGTCATATATGTGTTAGACCCGGAACTTTTCAGCCCATGTGCTATATTACATATTTCAAAAGTTTCCTTAAAGAGACCCTATAGGGATCTTTTTTATTGAAAGTACTTTGATGTGTATTTGTTTAGAATATGGAAAGTCTCCTGTTTACATTTTAAGCGTTTATACAAACGTATTTGTATAAGCTGTAAAATATAATGTTCGTTTGTTTATTTGTACATGTATTTGTTTATTTGTCTGAAAAGCAATCCTTTATATATTCTTATTCAATTACGAAAAAAAGCCCTGAAAGCTCGGAAGAGGATTTTAAGACGTCATCGGGTTTTTTTATAGAATAAATAAACGCTGTTTCGTCCATTTATATAAGGTTATAATCTCTTGACAGTAAATATGTTCTACAATGTTCATTCATGTTATTTATGTTAACGCAACTATCAAGAGTATTTTTTATTTATTTATAAGATGTCTTGTATTTTAGTGTAGTTAATATTTTACACTGTCTTATAATATTTGATAGCCGAAAAAAAAAATTATAACCGTTTAAAAAAGAATTAAAAAAGGTGTTAAAATAATGTTTGCATAAAAAGCATTATTCTCTTTGTTTATTATGTCTATTGTACGCTGTCATAGAAAAAGTAATTTCTAAATGGTGATGTAAGAAATAAGTGTATCATGACTTTATTGGAGATTTTAATATTGCCTTACTATCAACTAATAGTGCTAGATCATAGGCCGGAGGTACCACTTCATACTGTTTTTTTAAGGGGCAATATAAAACAACATTTAAAAATGGTCACTCACGATGTTTATGTATATCACTCAATTTTTAATGAGTCATCTATTATATCCATCATTCCTGTCCAAATCTCAATTTATTCCAAGGACTTGTCTTTTTTTTTTTTGCCCAATGATTATTCTAACATTTATCTGAAAAATAATGATTTTTATGTCTTTTTTTCGTGTATTTCCATTTCCTTTTTGACACGTCTTGGCCACAAAAATAAAAGGCTTACGTCCCAAAAAATAAATAATTGATTCAGCTTTGTCTGTACTAATAAATCATTGATATACGAAGAATAAATGAATAAGAAAGAAACACTTAAGTAATCAAATGATCTTTTCTTAGATAAGGTGTGTGTGGTCCCTAGGGATATTGTTATTTTATAGGACCAATCAAAGAGCACATTGATTTGATTCATAAAAAATATTCTTAAAAATCAATTAAGAACTAAAATAGTATTAAGTTTACTAACAACAATATATTGTAATTATTATAAACTTCAATCGACAATAAACTTTTTTGCCATTGGGAAATATTAAATATTTGTTTTCGATAAAAGTTATATTAAATAAATCATTGACTTATTGTTTGGACAATACATATACCTATATGTTATTTATAAACCCTTTCAACGTTCCTGGAATGGAAAATGGTCCAAGAAATATTATTCAAGCCATTCTTTTGTTTGGTTTGGCCGGCAGGAAAAAAACAATCATCGCTGAAGTTGAAGGCGATTGAATTCGCCATCCTCCATTCAAAAGCTCTTATTGCCAAAAGGCTATCCACTTACACAGAATTAAAACCAAATGAAATTAGAGCTATTATACTGGCCGCAGCTACCAGGTATACAGCTTGTAAATTGAAGATACCACAGGAAGATAATACCAAATGGACGCTCGCCATCAACCAAATCAAATATCTCCCAACAACGGCGCTGCAACATAAAAAGTTTTTAATACAAATAATCAATAACTTCAAAAAGAATATTAAAAATTTACATGATGATTAATTTTATTTGTTTATGTTACTTATACATATAGTGTATTATTACTTTGTATGTTATTGTTTGTTGATAATTTAATTGTAAAACCGTGTTTGTTTATTGCTGTACATAGTTTTATATGGATCACCATGTGGTTGATTTTCAGCAAGCAATAATTTTAAACTATAATGTTTATTTATGTATTTTTACACAATTGCTTGTCTGGAATATAAAAAATAAGAAATAAAAAAACCCTTTCAGGTAACTCTAGTAATTAGTAATACTATGTTATATAAGTCTATCTATCTTCCAATTTATAAAAATTTATATTAATATATAATATGAATTAATACATTAAATTAATTGTAATTAGTAGGAAATACATAATTTAACATTATATTCTAAACTATAGCATAATATTTTTTTTCTCGTTTGTTTATTATGTAAATAAAATAAATACATAAAAAACAGAGCAAATGTGTAAAAAAAATAATTAAACATTGGAGCTTTTTTTTTTTTTGGCTCCGTGGTGGATTGTATTCAATAAAATAACACATTATATAATGTAAAAGTATTTAATATAACATAATAATTCCGAGAAACACCTTCTTTGTGAACAACTTTCAACAGTCAATCAGAATATTCTCTTTTTTTATTTATTCTAAATTTATTTTTCTATTTTTTCTCTATAATTTATATTATAATAAAAATACAATTTTTTCTCTCTGGACCGTCTTCAAATTTCATAACATTTACATTATGTATATATATATATTTTTTTTTTTGTTATTTGATTCTTAAAGATGTTATATAGTTTTTATCGACTCTTCATTTTATATTGATGTACATTCATGAAATATAAATACAAATAAAAGTATTTCTTTGTCAAGTAGTCCGATTTTGCACACATTTTTGCATAAAACAGATACTACATTTAATAAATTAATGTATGTTGTATTTCGCACTTAATTATAACCTTGTGTTTGATTGGCAAAAATTATAGAACGCAGTTAGAATTCCTGTAGTATATTTCAATATTTAAATTTAATTTTTAGAACATATTAAAGATACTCGCATATTTGGGCGCCTACGGCTCCCATATGTTCGCCCTTCGGGCATGGGTAGGTTTTGGAGCTAGTATTAGTATTCGCCCAATGTAGTTCAATAGTCAGATCTTGATGAAGACTGATATCTTGATAGGAAGGGGGTCAAAAAATTGATCAAACACACAAACGGAGATAAAATGCTAAGTATGTAGTAAAATCAGAAAAGGTGTATTCAATGACATTTTTTATCATTTCTGGTCCCATCACTTTGCAAATAGTTTTATTAGGTCTGCCTTGACCCAAGGATTCCATAGGTACCTTCAAAGTTCAAATCTGACCATAAATGTAGGATGAGATAGCGTGCGGACATACAGACGGACGGACAGAGATTGGTGAATTATTATATAGATACGTAAGATCTTAATTTCCTATGTTGATCTTGGTCTTTTCATAAATCAATAAACTAAAAAAGAATAATTACTAAGACTCCTAAAAAGGAAACTTATCCTGCCCATTTGAATAAAAAGTAAAAATATTTTTTCCTTAGAATTAATTTATTTATTAAAGTAAAGTAGTATTTAAAGACATTATATGACTATGGAAAAGTAAACATAATCTAATAAAGAAAATATATTTTATAGGTACATTTATAAAACCTGATATTTTTCCAATTTTAAATTGGAGAAATGTACCTAACATATAGTGCATTGTGTTCTTCAATGTCAGCTGATCATAAAAATATATCTTTGTTTAAAAAGATATGATTGAAGACACATACCAAAAGAGCCTCCTTTTTGATTAACAATATTTAACGTTTGATCTCAAGCATCTATGTCTAAGGAATTATGAAGTTGGAGACGATTGTACTTTTTCTTCTATTGATGCCAAAAAGGAATCAAAGTTCAACAATAAATATATACTTTTGAGTATGAATTAGGCTTAAATATTATCCATAGTAATGTCCTTGCTGCAGAAAAGAAGGCGTGCTAATACATTGAATATTATCAAAAAAACTTACTTGTTTACTATGCAAAGAACTAAAAATATATACTATATATATAACTAAACACGCACATTCGTAAGTTATTATTTATATGCATGGCCTAGAGTTGATAAATGCATTCAAGCATATTATACAAGATCATTCATTCAAAACATTTCGTGAGGTCTTATTACGATACCAAATATTTTTCTAATTCATAATCATATATAGTATATATATATAATATAAGGATACATCAAAATGCACCTTTTATATAAAAAAATCGAGTTGTTGGTAATATAGAAGTATGATCAGTTAAGCTAAGATATTGCATACAAAATTTGAAAGCGATAAAGCTTAATTTAGAGGTCCAACAAAGCATTTCAGTATTTAGTTGAAGAGAGTATCTAGTGCTGTAGAACCCTATCTTTTCACTCTGTCCAGTCCTTAACTGGCTTACTCTTAGTTTTGTGTTATTTAATGTTACTTGCGACTATAGAACATTTTAAATTGGTAAAAGTCATGTGCATTGCGCTACAGACAAAGTTGCTTCATCGACTAATGTGCAAGCTAAATATGAAATGTGCAACAGAACTTCAAACTCGTACAAAGCTCTTGTAATGAGAATTAAGATTAAACCAACGCAACAAGCTGTTTTCCCAAGTAGCCTGACTTAGAAATCAGGACGCCGTTCGCAAAATGTTTCTTTACCTATGTGTCTGCTGATGGATCACGCCTTCATGAGTTTAAAACCATCTTTAAAGAGCAGCACAAATAATGATAGCCTACACTGGCCAACCAGTCATTTAGAGAAGATGTTATGATCGCCTAAAGTGGTATTGTTTACACGTTTATGGGATAACTGGAATCTGTTACCAAATGGTAGTCCATTGAGCTACTACGTTCCAGAGGATGCTGAATCCCGATTTGTAGGCAATTTGCAGGCTGAACTCATTGTGCGCTGTAGGATTACAAACTGTACCTATTACCTTGAGTTTATTCAGCAATGTATTGTATATCTAAATACAAAATTTAAGTTTTAATGTTATAATGCTTATTTATATCCTATCGGATGCAATTCTATGGAACCAATTAGGCAAAAAAAAATTAAGATGGCAACATATGACCCGCCGACAACCAGAAGAACTGCAAAGGCACGTTGGATGGCAAAACTAATTTAGACCCTGAAGCTGACTATAATGGAGCAAAACAATTATCTGCTGCCTCAATCAACAGCAATTGCTAAGGATTCGGGCCTTTTCATGTTTATTTCGCATTTTTGTGCAACATAGTGGATGACTGTGACACGACCATAGATGCTGGATTGAATGACCTCACATTCAACAGAAATTGGTTTGAATACAGGTCTGTTGACAAAGGCATCAATATAGAATCGATTAAAGCTGTAGAAAAACACCTATGGTAACACCTGATAAGCGAGATGCTACCCCTGGCACTCTTCAGGACCAAGGTGCCTGTTGACAAACGACGTGCACTTGCAGTCTCTGTTTTGAAGAATAACCCAACTAATACATCAAAGTTAAGACGGGTAAAAATCTCTATCTAGCGCCGGAGACGCTCAAGCTCATGAGAGAGAGAGACAAAGCCACAGGTAGTGAATACTGGCGAATTCGCAACCAAGTCTCATCTATGGTAAAACGCGACAAGGTGCGCACGAACGTCAATAAGTTACACCAGAGCCACAACAATCCCAAGGTCCTCTGGCGCCTCCCACATGAGGCTATCGGCAATTCAAGTTCTCCCCTCCCAGCTTCTGTCGAGGTGGGCGGAATCCCCACGGTAAACAATGCAGAGAGGGCAACTGCGATGAACGACTTTTACATTGGGAAAATAAAAAAGCTCCGGGAAGGCCTTCCCCCCTAGCAGCCCCCTTTGTCGTCGTGGCCCAAGTTATCAGCGCCGTTCTCCTTATCCTTTGCAGGGGCCGGAAAGATCGCAAGGGTCATCAAAGGGATGAAGGCAACTGAGGCCCTGGGTGTCGACGGGATACCTGTCTCTGTTCTCAAGAAAGGCATTGAAGTGCTTGCCGGGCCAATCGCTCATCTTGTGAATAGATCACTGGCGTCAGGAACCGTTCCGACTGCACTCAAAATGTCCAATGTGCTACCCGTTTTCAAGGGCAAGGGCAAGCCTGCGACTGACCCCGCATCGTACAGGCCAATTTGCATCCTCCCGGCTCTGTCCAAGGTCCTGGAGACCGTCGTAAAATCCGACCTCGAGGACCATTTAGCCAAGAAGGAGGCTCTTCCAAACACCCAGTTTGGATTCAGGAAAAGCCGCTCGACCACAGCCGCGCTAGCCACCGCACATGCAAAGTGGCTGGAGGCCGAGCAGAGGGGAAAAGTTGTCGGTGTCCTCGGATTTGACCTCTCTGCTGCCTTTGACACCGTCAACCAGCAGCAGCTTTTACCAAAGCTGGAGAAGCTTGGGATTGCAGGTACACAGCTTAAGTGGTTCCATTCATACCTCACTGGCGGGTACCAGCGTGTAGTGTGGAACGGCACCGAATCTGTCTTCTTACCCGTCGAGTACGGAGTGAGACAAGGCTTCATTCTTGGACCTATTCTCTACCTTGTCCTGGTCGCGGACGTCACCTCCTGCGTTGGGGTTGGCAATGAAGATAATAGTGGCTACGCGGACGACTTCTTCCTGTGGGCTGTTGGTGACTCCCTGGAGGAAGTCGGGTCCCTCTTGGAGTCAAGGGCGGACGCTTTCTCCAGATTCGCGGGGGGCAACGGCCTTGTCCTTAACGCCACCAAAACTCAGCTCATGATCGGGGGAAACGTCAAAAAAGGATGTTGCGGTCTTCGCCGTCACCGTTGGGGGCGTCAAGGTGCACCCATCTGACGAAATTGAGTTTCTTGGGGTAAAATTTGATACCGGCTTCACTACAGCACCCCACAACATCAACGTCGCAAAGGCAGCAGCAAAACGGGCCGCACTCATCTCCAGGTTGGCAGTGCACTTACCAAGAGGTAAATACCTACGGCAGCTGGCCAAGGGATTGATGATTGGCAAGATTTCTTATGCTGCCGCAGCTGTGGCAATTCCTCGATTCGATAATGAGTGCAAGGGGCCAAATGCCGCACACAGGGCTGTGCAGGTCGCCATAAATGACGCCGCCAGGAGCATCGTTGGATGTAAGAGGCGGGATCACATCCACATCGGGGACCTCCTTGAGAGAGCAGGCCTTCCCTCCCTCAACGAGGTGGCCGCCAAGGCGGTGGCCATGGAGACTTGGAAATGTTTTTACTCCAGCGACGGGGGCGGCGGTGCCAGGAACCCGATTGGTGATTTCGTCTTCCCCATCCCGAGGAGGCCCATGAGGTCCACAACTTCAGTGGCGTACCCACTTGGGAGGGAGACAGCTACTTTTGCATGTCACGCAATATCTGTGTGGAACTTGTCTAAGGCCTTGAGGTCGGCCACTACCCTTCACACAGCCAGGACCGCAGCTAGGGCCATTGGACGCAGCGTCCCCATATAATCCATTCTGCATGGGCATTTTGTTTTTATTTGTTTTTATTTATTTTATATTTTTTATATAATTTTATTGTTTCTTTATTTATTATATATTTTAGACTAGTTAGAAATGTAACTAATATGCCCAATGGCAAGAAATATACTCGATTAAACACACACCCATGCAAGTGTCACAGCGACGCTTTGACCGAAGTCAAAATTTTCAGTCCTCTTAGTCACCATCTGATTGGCTGATAATCAGCTGATTCAGAATGCATGCAACTGTTAAAATCGATCCAGCGTTTTTATCATTCGAAACAAAAAGATTGGGCTACCAATACAACATTTCAGACTAGTGAAATGAACGTACCCACTATCAATGATGTTAACGATTGTGTCGAGAGTAAAGTCAAAAAGGCGTCAGACTTTATGACAACGGCCAGGAGTGAAGAATTCCTGCAGAATGTTCTGCATACACCGACAAGATCTTCCCTGCAACAAAATATATTTACAAGATAGATATAATTCAGTGTAACAACACAAAATAAATATCGAATAGAAGAAAAGCAAACATTATATATGCATATACTTATTGAATATAAGTAAAACATACATTCAATGGACCTTTCAGTTTTCTTTCATTTTATATATTTATTGAATTTCAATAAATATAGATGCTGTTAACATATAAATTAAAGAATTCTTAATTGTTTATAAAAATGTCGTATTAGGAATAAATAAAGTGAAGGGGAAGTGTTTTATATTTTGCACTATTATACATTTTTACAATATATATGTTACGGACAATTTGAAAAATCGGTCATTTTGCAAATTGCCCGGGCATTTTGTAAAATGCCCGCTCCTTCGGTCATTTTGCAAATTACCCGGGCAATATGATAAAACAGAGAATCACAACTCCTTCGGGCATTTTGCAAATTGCCCGGGCAATTTAAAAAAACGAAAATCGTGATAACTAAGTTATGTTTTTTAAAGACAACAAAGGAACAAAGAAATTGGTATAAAAAATTGTATTTCTGCGTCATACCAATAATAAACGTTAAATCGCATTTTACACATTTTTGGCAGAATGCACAGAGTCCTTGAAAATACGTGTTATGACACGGTATCTATTTAAGAAATATAATGTCGCGTTTGGAACATTCTTTCTACCCTTTATTTATTTCGGCTCAAACCAAGAGGATATTAACTTTATATTATTAAAAGTATTTTACATCCTCTATAAGTTTAGAAGCACCCAAAGTCCCTTAACCAGCAATCTTTTATACCATATTGAGGAATTGACCCCCCCCCCCCCCGTAATAGGTATATGTTTTAAATAATTAACTATCTGGATGCTAATGTATGCCATTTTTTATTTATTAAGAATGTAATTAGTTTGTTTCAGAGTACCATTTATTTTTTTATTGATGGTGTACTGTTGGTTTTATATTTGAAAGATATAAACACTATTAAAAACCATAGACTGCAACTTTAAACTTGTGAAATAAATTAGACAATTTTTTAACAATAGTTATTAATTTATTTGACGAACACAATTTTCATATTGGTACTAAATAGGTTTCTTTACTTTCTTCAGGCACAAAAAAAAGACACAAACAAAATATATACTTATCAACAAGAAAAACAAATGAATTCAAAATATATTAAAAGTTATTATTTATTTTTACAAGAAGCATTATCATGGCATTTGCTATTGCACAAAAATCCTTTTTTCTTGCAATTACACCTATTGGTGTCACAACTGTTATAGTTTTTACAATTGCATTTCTGAAAACCTTGCCCATTTCCTTCGGAGAGAACTGATGCGGTTTGCCGTAGCGTCACCTCCTTACTTTTTGGGACATCTTCAATGTTGATAAATGAATTCTTTGTAGGGTTAAATTGGTTTCGTGAATAAAGCTGCTTTAGAATCCCGTTAGTTGTGCCCAATCGGTAAAGTCCAGCTTCAGTTACATCTAGAACAACGGCCAAGACGTTTCGAGGATCCGTCTTTCCACGATCTATTCCTGGAACAGGGACTTGCACACACTGTCCCACATCAACAGAATGAAAGCGCTTTGAAGATAGGTCCATCATCCTTTTAGCTTGATTTTGTTGATGTTTTGATGCTCCGTGTCTTTCTCTTTGGCGATCTTCATCATTTTGGCAATGAGTGCATTTTATTTGTTCATGCCCATGAGCTTCTACCATGATAGTACTACAAGGTTGTTCAGAATGGCATGGAAGTTCACAGATAAAGCATTTTTGTGATGTCGGTACAAGTTCTTGGCAAGACACGCATTGATTTTCGTTAGTTTCGTTAGAATTTATCTGCTCAAACATATTTGAGAGCTGCTCCTCTGTATTTATATTACTATCTAATAAATGCAATCCTTCGAGTCCGACAGTGGCAGGGTGGCCATACATTGCCTCATATGGAGTTCTTCCTATGCCAGAGTGAAAGCGGCGGTTCTTTGCAAATTGAACAAACCATAGTCCATCTGACCACTTAGTTGTTTTGTTGTCACGTTGCCACATCATCAGTATGTCCTGTATGTCTCGATTTGCCCTTTCCACAGAACCCTGAGACTGTGAGTGACGAGGTTTCCCATGCACAAGTTTGCATTCTGGCCACATGTGAACGAGTTCCAATACAATCTTATTAGCAAACTCCCTTCTATTGTCACTTTGAAGAATTTGTGGGGCACCTTTATCGCTGAAGATATGCAGAAGGTGATTCGCTACTTCCTCAGCTGTTTTTGTTTTTAAGGGACGTAAACACACAAACTTCGTTAAATGATCCTGGTAAACCATTATATAACGATACTCGCGATCTGCCTGGCTTTGCATATCAATCAAATCAACTTGACAGCGCGAGTTCATCTGTTGAGATACAATTGGATTCACAACAATGCCTTTCTTTACTTTTTTTTGCTTAAGTTGACAACTCTCGCATAGTTCAAGAAAAAGCATTATGTTTTCTCGTGTAACATTACAGTAGTTTTTTTGGAGCTCCTGAATCATTATATTGCGTCCAGCATGACCCAATTTCATATGGGTCTCATTGATGACTTCGAATAAATTTTCTTTCGGAACAACCAGTGTTGTATGCCCTCTTCTTGCAATTTTATGAACTCCATTTTGAAGAATAAGTTGATACCTGTTTTTCCATGCATGTTCTATTTGGGTTAAGGTTGATTGGTTGTCGACTTCATATTTCTTAAGAAAGGCCAGTATTTTCCCGTATGTTTCCTTATCCAATATGGAAGTGTTGTTCGCCTTCTTTTGAAGTAGTTCCTCAAGTTTTGAATAGTAAATTTCACGTTTTGGATGATTCATGTCGTGAGTTCTCGATCTAATAGTGTTGATTAAACTGAACTTAACATTAATGGTTATGTACCCATAACTTACGCGCATTTATTATTGTTATGACGCAGAAATGTAATTATTTATACATATTTCTTTGTTTCATTGTTCTTATTGTGAAAAAATGCGTTTTTACGTTCATTAAAATTATTTATACATATTTCTTTGTTTCATTGTTCTTATTATGAGAAAATGCGTTTTTACGTTTATTATTGGTATGACGCAGAAATGTAATTATTTATACATATTTTTTTGTTTCATTGTTCTTATTGTCAAAAATGCGTTTTTACGTTCATTAAAAATATTTATACATATTTCTTTGTTTCATTGTTCTTATTGTGAGAAAATGCGTTTGTACGTTTATTATTGGTATGACGCATTTTCTCAAAATAAGAACAATGAAACAAAGAAATATGTATAAATAACTTTAATTTTAAAACATATACCTATTACGGGGGGGGGGGGGGGGTCAATTCCTCAATATGGTATAAAAGATTCCTGGTTAAGGGACTTTGGGTGCTTCTAAACTTATAGAGGATGTAAAATACTTTTAATAATATAAAGTTAATATCCTCTTGGTTTGAGCCGAAATAAATAAAGGGTAGAAAGAATGTTCCAAACGCGACATTATATTTCTTAAATAGATACCGTGTCATAACACGTATTTCAAGGACTCTGTGCATTCCGCCAAAAATGTGTAAAATGCGTTTTTACGTTTATTATTGGTATGACGCAGAAATACAATTTTTTATACCAATTTCTTTGTTCCTTTGTTGTCTTTAAAAACATAACTTAGTTATCACGATTTTCGTTTTTTAAATTGCCCGGGCAATTTGCAAAATGCCCGAAGGAGTTGTGATTCTCTGTTTTATCATATTGCCCGGGTAATTTGCAAAATGACCGAAGGAGCGGGCATTTTACAAAATGCCCGGGCAATTTGCAAAATGACCGATTTTTCAAATTGTCCGTAACATATATACTAAATAATAGGATGTTTGTAATTAGGTAGGATTTGCAAAGATGGTGTTTATAATATATCAGAGAATTTAAAACTCAGTACAGTATTTATTGAACTACTTTTTCTTCCATTCCCATGTTTCCATTCACCATTTGTCATTATTAAGTTCATAGAATAGTTTAACCAATGCATATTCTGTACGAGGTGCAAAGTGAAATAATAATAAAGATTATCAATAGAATTATGTGTGAAATAAAAGAGACGATTTTCTTCTACTTCAAATCTAAAAATAGATACGACTTTTTATTATTTATGAATCAAAGTAAAGAAAAACTTTGTCAAAAAAGAAGTTGATAGAAAAAAATATTTCAACTTTCGTGAAGATAAATAAAGTGCTCTTTGAAATTCAAATTTAGCAGATAGTGTGTTACTTGACTTACGATTTATCAGTTAAACCAATATTGGTCGATTTGATGCATCCAGAGAATGATGATAAATGATAATTTCCTTGAACTTTCTTTAGTTTAAATAAAGTGATCCTTTTATATGATTTATGTAGGGCTAAATGTAAGTACATAAAGTAAAATAGTATTGGTTGATTTGATGGAATTTCAAAATAAAGATTTAAAAAAAAAAATCAAATTAAATTATCCACCACAAACGAGTAACACATATATCAATATATTTTTGCATATATGGTTCAATAGAATTGCATCCGACAGGATATAATAAGAATTATAGCTATTATTCTTTGGTGGGATAAACTGTTTATAACTGTCAAGTGCCATACTTATTCAACGAGGAATTACGAAATCTTTTGATTTATATATATATATATATATACATATTTTTTCATACCTACCGATTACGCAAATGGTATAATCGATTCAATAAGGTTAAATCATAGAGTTCATTGAAATCCTTAATTTTATTTGACTTCAAGGAACCTGATTAGAAGTGAATTTTTTTACACTTTTTAGAAAACAGTCAAATAAATGAGACCTTGGTTCTTAAAGGCTTAAAAAATCAATAAGACTTTATATAATTTATGACACCTGGAAAGCATGCTGCATTGGCCATTTCATGCAGAACCATTGAAAATATATCTTTTATAAAGGATGGTCCAAATAGTTTCCAAATGTATGTATAAATACTTCAGCTTTACTAAATAAACATGATATTTTGTATTAAAAATTGTTTCTAATTAAGCAATATCTTTTTTATCCGGTTTAAAAAAGATATTCTTCAAAAATAAACCGATCTTTTCATAGGGTCCACCGAAGAAGGCCGAAGTGGTATGCATTTTATGTCCCATATATTTTTAAATTATTAACTAAATTTATCAATTGTAAGCCTTTAAAAAACCTGAAACTCCTGCATTTGTATATTTCCTTAGAAAAGCGTGAAAAAGTTTCGACCCGATATTAGATTCTCATTACAATTACAAAGCCCCTTTGATTTCATTTCTTCATTTTATCTACATCATTCACAAGACTTGTTGGCACAAAGTATCAAAATTTGTTCGGAAATATAGTAGGTAATATCTTCTAATAAAATAATGATAATATATATTAAAAGCTTTAAACATAAAACCATTAAGTATCACGTAATAATTTATCAGCATACGTATGCATAAAAATGTAACAACTATATATTCTTTCTGCTCCTAAGAGACATTAGGTTGAGACATTTTTAGTAAAACGAAAGGGAGTCACTATTTCCATATTACAAGGACATATAATAAAATAAAGGTTGAAGGACATAAGAAATAAGTTACATTCACCAATAACAGAGAAAAGTAATATAACATTTCCCATCGATCGATTGCTCTATCCACTTCTTTCATTGGGAATTTAGTTAGTATGTTTTTTCCTCTTTATACAAAACGAAAGAACCTAATACAATTCTCTCATATCGTGCAGATTTGACCTTGAAATAAATATGTTTACAATTGCATTATTAAAATATTGCTTTCCTTTTGAATCCTGTCAAACATTTCATATGTTATGAAATGTGCATTTATTAACAACTTTTGTTTGTTATTAGAGCGTCATCAATGGAGAGAATAATATTTTAAAAGTTAATCCACTTTAAATAAAAGTTTTTTACAATTCGGACTACGAATTAAATTAAGAATATAGTTTCAAAGTTTTATTTGAACCACCAATGAGCAATGCAAGATTTTAAAAATCAATGCTCAGGGACTTGAGACGAAACTGTATGTATATATATATATATATACCTCTCTCTCTCTCTCTATATATATATATATATATATATATATATATATATATATACATTGTGCATACGTCGATTTCACCCAATATGGTGATTTTCATAGCAATAGAAATAATACTCTCATAAAAATAAAGTTTTTTAATGAATGGACTTTCACAATAGGTTCTTAATATGTCGTTAGCACGTTTGAGTGACCAAATAATTTAAATGGAAGTATGCAAACCGAATAAAAAATGTTTGATACGCTATTATCATGAATAAATTAATGGTGTAAATTGATAAAAACAATTATATGTCAAAACAATGTATGTTAAAAGTAAACAATTATCCTTGCAATCTTATACAAAATAATTATTTAATTAGAATGTTTGTAATTATAAAATACAAACTAATACATCAAATACATTTTTTCTCATATCATTTATAATAACCTTTTAAAATCTGACATGAATTATTCATTAATACTGATAAAACTTGTATCTTCTATATCAAGGCTTACAAAAAGTATGCCTTAAGGAGAAAAACAGGTGTTATAAAACTTTTAGCTATTTAAATTTCAGGATTTCCCTGCCCAAGGGTTCACGCCTAAAACACTTTTAGCATATGTTTTTACTCTTATATAAATAAAAACCCAATTAAGATTTATTTAATTTTTACGCCAAACATGGTTATTTATTATAATATATATATATATAAGAAAAAGGGGCCACTAATTTTGTGCATAGAGGAAACCAATTCGATAGTAAAAATAATAATTAATGAGTCATTGTTATCTGAATAGTCAAGAATATCATGTATTAGCACTAAATGTTTTGCTTTTATTATTATGGAGCACTTATAGTTTGGTTTAATTATCTTAGAATATTTTTAACAATATGAAATAAATTAATGCAAGTGTAGGACACAAAAGATCTATATAGTTTCTTTGCGCCGAGGGCCGGATTTACAGATCTAGAGGTATATAACAGAGTACACAATCTTTTAAGAAAACGAGTTCAGTTTATTATTCTAATATACAAACCATTGCTGCCGCAAATATAAACCTTAACCACACACACACAAGTACCAGTGTTATATTAATATACCCATTAGTGTTGTCCATCGGGCGGGCATGCCCGCCCGCCCGCCCGTCCGCCTGTCCGCCCGACGGGCCGGGCTCGGGCGCAAAAATATGAAAGTCGGGCGGGCTATGCGGGCGGCCTTTTTTAATTTTTTCTTAAAAAAATTAAAAATGACCTCTTCCTAAAAGAAAACGTCTTCACTTTTTTCCTCAGACCTCTTTCTAAAAAAAACGTCCTCACTTTTTCTCGGATCTGTTGAATTGAATTTCTTTCTTCTATTAATATATTTTCCCAATGGTCGGGCGGGCGCAAGTCGGGCGCATATCAAACTAATCGGGCTCTGCCTCGGGCCGGGCTCGGGTCGGGCTCAATTATTAGTCTTTCGGGCGGGCTCGGGCTCGAAAATCGCGCCCGATGGACAACACTAATACCCATTACTGGTTATTTATATTATACAATTCTCTCGCATCTGGATATTTATATTGATAATACATATGTACATTTAATTCAATATAATTTTTTGACATGACCTTTAATGATATTTTTTATTTTAGGGCACTTTCCAAGAATTGTAAGTAATAAATCCAGCTCCTCGTAAAATTTAGCCATACGAAGAGATATACTCTAACAGTTCAAGAAGTCTATAAGCAACCATCATCAGTTTTTTCAACATGGAAAATTTAGTTTACTTCTCAAACGAACTGCCAAAATATAGTTCTTCCATCTCCCTGGCATCTGAAGATGGATACATTTTAAACGAAGACATAGAGCTATGTAAATATTACATAAATCTTTGAACTTACCTGAACAATGACGAAAGAATATTCAAGAATCGTTTGTTCACATTCATGAAGAAAAAAAATCACATCACACCTACAAGTGTCGGCTATCCTAATTTTCTTTGACAGCCCATGTGTTAACTCTGGAAGATTTTTTAATTCGAAAGTCCACGCATTTGCAGACTGTCAACATGTTACCACACCTAAAATACTGGTCTCCCTAAATGCTAGTGGACTGGATAACATGGAAACAAATGGTACAAAAGCCATGATACTGTTTGGAGTGACACATTGCCAAACCTCGTCCGAAAACTTAAAGTCAGTGAACTTTGCTCTATCAAGCGCCAAATTTCTTCTTGCAAGTAACTGTGCAACCATCAACCTCTGGAAACAGAAGAATTGCGATCTATTTTAATTTCTTCTGCTGCTCGATATTCGGCCTTCTCCCTCAAAATCCAAGATGCCTTCGTATCTGGATGGCAATATGGTGGGGATTAGATTAAATTCTACCCAAAAATATCTGCTAAATATTTATCAATATAAAAAGATTTATTCAATAGTATGAAGCTTTGTAAACAAAATTGACTTTATGATAAAACTTTTAAATTTGTATACTTTTTTAATGTCATGATAGCCCTTATTTGCTTTTCTTTTAGATTTTCTGTAATTAATTTTTAATATGTGTTAAAAGGCTTATCAGACAAGGAATAATTTTAAACTAAAATGTTTAATGATGTCATAGTACGTAATTCATCTTCCTTTACGTTTTATATAGACATATATGTAATTATGTGATGTAGAACGTTTTTAGCGATAAGTAATAATAATAATAATAATAATATGTATATAAATTCTACAGCTTAAAAATAGAACTATAAACATATATGTTCAACAACAATGTTAAAACCCCTGACAATTTATTAAAGAATAACAAGATCTTTTAAAAAAATACAAAGACAAACAATTATGTTAAAATGAAGCAATGCACAAAGAAATTTGTTAATTATTATCAGGATAAACCACCTTCATATATGTAGAAGTAGTATATTATAACCATATTTAGACTTTTTCTATACCTTTTATAAACTTTATTTATATATTTCAAAAATTAAGATACTATTTTGAGCAGAGCAAATAAAACGCACAATGTCACTTGATGACACACAAGAAGAAGCATTTATATCATGGATCTTAATTTAGAAAGCTGAGAACCGATCAATATTTTAAATTATTAATTATTGACATGTACAAATAGAACATCAAAGTTTTTAATGATCATACACTGTAGTATAAGTTATCATTAAATATTTGGATTGAATTGCATGTTTTTTAATACACCTCTCACTCGGAAAGAAGACTATAAAAAAGGGAAAACCTGTTGGTATCCTTGCAACTCGTAGTCAGTATTCTACTGAATGTTGGTAGAGAAACATATGCATATTATTATTTTCTCTTCGACATTACTAAGAAAATTATTTCATGAATTTTTTTAAACGGTGACAGTGATATGTAGGATTATGATCGAAATGTAACGTCGGGTATTTTATGCCCATTTTCGTGCTCATTGAATTGTTATGGGCAGGGGTCGGCAACCCAAAATGTTAAAAGAGCCATAACGGACCAAAAAAAATAAAAAAATATGTCTGGAGCCCAAAATTTAATTCCTTATATTAGGGGTAGGAGGTATGGCATGATTTTGGGGTCATATCTTCAAATTATGCATTGTACCCTTTTTTTGGACCATTATGGTAAAAATAAGAAGAATCCAAAAAAAAAATTAATTTTATGCATTTTTGGAGGTTTGCCGCCCAAAAACCACAAAAACGATATTTGGCCCTGAGATACCTCTGAAAATCAAATATTGATCACTTAAGGCCGGTTTTCTGGTCCCAGGCAACCCCCAATTGCTATGAATGGTTATGAATACTTAAGGGGAGTATGGTAAATCATTGTTCCATCAGTTTTGGGGTGTTTGGAGTCCTTCAGGGCATAAAATTACCCAAAAATGGCCAAAAATTACCGAAAATTTGCCCCAAATCTGTATTATCCCGCTATTGAGTACTCTGGCGTCTCGAGACATTCCCATTGGCTATGAATGGATGCATATAGTTTTAAACCAGCATATTAAAGCATTATTCCAGTATTTTATGGGTTTTGGGGGTCCTCCAGGGCATAAAAGGGCCAAAATAAGCCTAATTTTACCATAAACAGACTGATAGGACTCATTGTATAGGACCTTAGAAGTTCTCCAGTACTGCCTGAAGCTCTGAAGCAAGATGAGTTGGGTGAAGTAAAATAAAATCAAGTTCTCAGCATATTTTAATAAGACATCTGTGGACAAAATGTAATAATCTACAATATATTAGAAAAAATATATACTCTTAAACTTTGAAAATAGTTCCCATTTCACTTGAGGGTTGCAAAAACAGCAGATAATACGTTGAGTTTAAGTTTAGTAAAAGCTGAGGAGAAATGATACACAGTCTAAGAAGTGTTTTTAATGAAAGTAAGACACTACTATGTACAATCCATCACTAGTGTGTCAACATAGGTGTGGTTCCTCAAGGTAAAAGTCATGTTCCGTTGTTTCGATACATCCCAATCACCATCAATGACACATTGAATAATCGATTCTGGTCGAAGTGTTGCTCTGTCAGGTTTTGATGGATGCTTCCATATCAAGTTAGAACTTTTGTCCACACGCTGTAAGAAATCCATGTTGTATGTTCCACTGCATTCCTCAGTACAAACTGCAAGGTACCAGTGTTCACATCACCTTCAGATACGAGAGTGATATACATCATGCCGACTGATATACGCTCTTCATCTACTGTTGGCTGATTTGTTTCGCACGATGGCAGAAGTTTAAGAACATCTTTGTTGGAGGGGAGATTGACGTAACCAGACATAGGATCATTTCCAGACAGAAGGGCACAGAAGTTCAGCAGTTGATCATCGGAACTGATATTGTTGACCCTGAACAGATCTGGCTGTTGGATTACATCAGCTTTGTGGGTGTCGCGGTAGTAAGACAACTCTGTGCGCAAAATCTTCTCAGCAGTATCACTCCTTTCCTGGAGGATCTTATTCAGCTCCTCCACTGTTGTTGCGGGTCCACCCCAGCTCTTGCATGCTTGTAAACATTTCTGGGTGTATTTCGTCTGATTTTTCCCTTTTCAATCTTGGCTAGTATTCTTTGTGTGTTGTAGGTCTTCTGTTCTGCAACCCATCTCGTCTCCATGTTGCTGAGGATCTTCACAATGGAATTAAATTTTTGCATGGTTCAGTTTTAAATGTTTGGGACTTAAATAGAGTGACGTCGTTTCGTATACCTTTCGCTGTGAATTTTTTGTTTCGGAATTTTGCAACTGGTGCACGTTTGCCAAACACAGAAAGCTGGCGCTCGGAATCAAGGTTATTAGTGGGCAACCTGTCTCTTTCTTCTGGTGACAATAAGTGAAGCTGAGTGGCACGTGGAGCTTCATCCTTGTGTTTTCCAAAACCGTATTCCCTACCAGCTTGCAGCGAGAACACATCTGCTGTTGCGACTGTCATCATATTCAAAATTTGAAGTTCGAGATCAATACTCGGTTTCTTCACTTTAACATGGGGATAATGAACAACATAATCTTTAAGAGTGTCCATCTTTCCATCCAACAAATCTTTGTAGAGTCGAGGAAACATCTCCAGCAGGTCTTCTTGTGTGTTGACTTCAACAAAATGAAGAAATGGCAATGTGATAGTATGGGTGAAATATGCCAGTACACTCAACTCAGTTAGCAGAAATTCAGAGTCCAAGAACATTCTAACAATTTCCACATGCTGGTTGCTTAGATGCGTTTCATCCAACAACATTCGCAAGTAAGGCATAGCTTGAAGAATTGACGCAGCAGAGTACCCCAATTTTGTAAATCTCCTTTCATAATACATTGCAATGTGCTTTACTTGGCCTTCACGTTGAAGAATATGGTCGAACAGATCAGCCTGATTAGTGCTATTTGCTGATTTGTCATGACTAACCAGACTCAAGATGGAATTGATGGCACACTCAACCACGGTTTTCCCTCGTAGGAAAGATCGGACAGACGGATTATTTTTGGCCATTTTTGGGTAATTTTATGCCCTGAATGACTCCAAAAAACCCAAAACTGATGGAACAATGATTTACCATACTCCCCTTAAGTATTCATAACCATTCATAGCAATTGGGGGTTGCCTGGGACCAGATAACCGGCCTTAAGTGATCAATATTTGATTTTCAGAGGTATCTCAAGGCCCAAATATCGTTTTTGTGGTTTTTTGGGCGGCAAACCGCCAAAAATGCATAAAATTAAATTTTTTTTTGGGATTCTTCTTATTTTTACCATAATGGTCCAAAAAAAATGGTACAATGCATATTTTGAAGATATGACCTCATACCTCCTACCCCTACTTATATGCCCTTCATACGGTGCACATTTTTGTCCTATATTTTTTCCTATCCCATCTTTGTCCCATTTTCTAAAGTTTTTGGAAAAATTCCAGGGAGCCACAAAGGCAGCCCTAAAGAGCCGCATGAGGTTCTAGAGCCGCGGGTTGCCGACTCCTGGTTATGGTTCGCTCCCAAGGGCCTCTGTTAAGTTAAGTTTATAGTATCTCCAATTTTCAATTGATCTTGCCTTTAACATTTATAATGGCTAAGTGTTTTGTACTTTGTCCAAAAGAAACCAAATAATCAGATAGTAGTTTAACTGAAAGTTCGAGGGGAGGGAGCTCGATAGCCGTGCGTGTTAAGGCGTGTTCAACTCTCAATGTTGGGGCGCAGGTTCGAGTCCCGAGAGGGGATGGTCATTTTTGGTCTACCTCATTGATAAGATCCTAGGTTTGATATACTAATTATAATGCTATAATGCTTATTTATATCCTATCGATGCAATTCTATCGAACCAATAGGCAAAAAAAAAAAAAAAAAAAAAGTTGCGAGCACGCCTAAAAATTCAATTAGATCTGCAGCTCTAGTTATGATGGAGAAAAAATAGTATTTGAATAACAAGAAAACACCTTTTCAATAGATCTTACACGTAAATACATTCCATGGACGATACAATACACATCCAATTAAACAAACCAATGCTCACACATGAAAAGAAGTGTTTTTTATAGTGTTTGGCCTTACTTAATCTATGTCTACTTGCAATCATGATATAGAGGGTGCATATCAAGTGGGAATTAAGAAATAGTGTTGTAGAGCTAATGGAAAATCTGAATTATCCTCACAGTGGGATAATGATGCGTAAACAATATGTCTGAAGCTACTTTCTCATACATGCTCTCATGCATTGGTTGTACAAATATAGGTACATAGGTTGAATCCTATTGTATCCCAGTCCCTATAAATAAAAATGACTCTCCTAATGAGTTGCATTCGCTTAAAAACATCTTTCTAATTAAATAGCTCTGAACTAGTAGGAATGGTTTCCTGTTTGATTGCTCTAATGTATTTTTGAGGATATACTGTGGTACTCTTGATGTGTTGTGGCTGTTGTCTAAACGATGTTTTAATGTTAGGATCATATGTATAATTCTGGTTTATATTTGAAATTACAGCTACATAATTACTATTTAAATATGTATATAAATTACAAAGATATGTTGCAATAACCTTGAAAAGAAAGTAATTAAGATATCTTATTAAATTGAACTCATCCTTCACTTTAATACTATTTAATAATCGATCAAAATAGTTTATATTTGTCATATTATATACATGGATTTAAATATATTTTTTATTAGTTTTAAAAGCATTATAATATGAAAATACTCAACCATGTCACAGAACAATATTTATCTGGAAGACTAAAATCTTAGAAAATTGAAAGGCAAGGTTGGAACTAAATTCATTTGATCCTTGATCCTATAAGAAAAACTTTCGAAAAAATTGGTTTTTGTGTTTAAATCGTTTGTCCTTTTTGAGAAAATAATTACAACAAACTACCTTTCCATTTCTTGAAGCGGAAGACAATTTTAAATACTTTTATCCCTGGACAGTTTGTGGAAAATGGCGTCCCTTGAAATTAAATATTATTCAACGTATTTTCTAAGCCCAAAGTATATATATATATATATAATTAAACTATAAAATATTTCATCATATTGTATATAAATGTATATAATTTAGATTTATGAGTCGAAGCCCATAATCATCCCAATTTTAAAGATCATGAATGTTGCATGATGATAAAATCGCGACAAATAGATATTGTTTTACCTTAAAATTTCATATTCAATTTCTGTAATAGTAACAATACCCCTTTTGCGTGGCCGTGCTCTTTGACTAATATACTCTTGTTATAAGCTTGGAAATTTGGTAATTGGAAAATAGCCTAATTTAGTAGTGTCTATTTTAAAATGGTGAAAAATATTTTGTCAGCGAAATATTATCTTAAATATAAGTAACAAGGGAATCCTTCTAATCTTTGAAAAAGTAATGCTTCATATTTTTTACCTCCGCCGAAGGAGGTATTGTTTTCACTGGCGTTTGTGGTTTGTTAGTTTGTTAGTTTGTTTGGTTTGTTGGTTTGTCAGCAGGATAACTCAAAAGTACTGAACGGATTGGAAATGAACCTTTGTGGAGTTGTTGGAAATGCCAAAAAGAACAAGTGATTATATTTTGGCAATCTCTAAGTGCTTTTTTTATATGCAAATGAGCAAAATACTAAATGAATTGGGTCTCTATTCAGGAGTAGGCAAAACAAACGCTAAAAAAATATTCATTGACGTATTATTGTTCATATATCAGCTCAGGACTATTTAACCCAGTGACTAGCTTAAACTTCTTCCTCTTCCCGTCATTGCGTGCTTTTTTAATATGCAAAATGAGCTAACCAGAGAGGAAACATGAGAGAGATAGAAAATCGGGGCGTGTGAAGGGAGAATGTTTGAATGGGAATTTTTGTGGGTCGGCGGAGTACACACTCTCTGAGTGTATATATTTCTGTTAAGTTTATTATTAGGTGGGGTCGTCGGAGGTTTGCACTCTCTGAGTGTATATTATGCCTATAGTTTTAAAATGTATTTAGTCAGTTAACAAAAGGATTATATTTGTTTTTGATAAGCATCACTGTTAACTAATTTGTACAGATATTGTAAATTTTTTTTAGAAATATTAGTAATATATATTTATGATATTTATATAGTTGTATAATATTTATATACAGGGTGATTCCTTAAAATTGAGACTCACATATTACAAACTACGACAATCTTTGTATTAAATTTTTACACAAATAATTTTTAAACAAAATGATAGCACAATGTGTAATTTACAAAATGTATTTCATTAAATTTTCACATATCCTTCTTTGGCCTTCACTACGCTTTGAACCTCCTCACGGTGGAGGCAAACACGGCAGGAATCTCTTCTCAGCTCAGACCATGACTGAGGTGGCTTTTGCTTCTAAGAGAGTCCTCTCAGCTGCACGGGGATGTCTTCCTTTTTTCAGATAACACCCGGTCATTTCTGACTGTTGTGGGTGGCCTGGACCGTGAAAATCTTTGTCTGAGGAAGAGATTCCTGCCTGGTGCCTCCCCCCCATGAGGAGGTTCAAAGCTGTAGTGAAGTCCAAGGAGATATGTGAAATTTATTGAAATACATTTTGTAAATTACACATTGTGCTATCATTTTTGTTTAAAAATTATTTATGTAAAATTTAATACAAAGATTGTAGTTTTTGTAATATTTGAGTCTCAATTTAAGTTAATCACCCTGGTATATGACTTAATTGGATGTTCCTCCAACTGTAATATGAGTTTCTACAGAGACCCATATACTTGAAAAATATTATCCTTTACTAACAACGTAAAATATATTATTATTTTTATCAGGGAAGCTCTTTGTTAAAAGCCTTCCAAAACTCTGCAGGCAATCACATTATAGCCTATTACTCTAAATTTCCAAAGGTTTTATAGAAATAGAGCCTCCCAAAGCTCTATTAATCCCTCAAAGGTCGAAGGTATAATATCATTGAATAGTAATGGGGCTTTGCATCATAATTATATTCACATTCCAATAGGATTTCATATTATAACTTAAGCATTTATAAAGATGAGTTGCGTGTTTGCTATTTATATTCGTATCAAGTTGCTGGCATTATTAATGAGAAGACAAAAATTAACATAGAGAAAAGTAAGAAAAATATATATAGAAAAAAAGATATAGAAAGAAAAGAGATAACGAAAGTGTTTTGTTAGGATTTATAAGTTTGATCAAGTTATATAGAATACCAGGTATGGTAATTGCACGTTCTCTGTATGGTGAAGTGTCAGTAATCTCATTATTTTATTTGTGACGTATCAAAATATATTGTTGCAATAGATTTTTAATGAAGTAGGTAAGTATAATAATATTACAAATGTATTCATACTTTTTGCGGTTGACATCATTAAAAATCCTGGGCAAGCGAAAAGTCATCACTCTTGGCAATAGGAACATACCTTGCATTTAATTAACCCCGCCGAAGGGGGTATTGTTTTCACTGGCGTTTGTTGGTTTGTCAGCAAGATAACTCAAAAAGTACTGAACGGATTCGAATGAAACTTTGTGGCGTTGTTGGAAATGCCAAAAGGACAAGTGATTAAATTTTGGCATCTCTAAATGCTTTTTTAATATTCAAATTGAGCAAAATACTAAATGAAATGGGGGTCTCTTATTCAGGATAGAAAGAACAAACGCTAAAAAATTTCATTGACGTATTATTGTTCATATCTCAGCTCAGGACTATGTTAACCCATGACTAGCTTAAACTTCTTCCCTCTCCCGTCTCTGATGCTTTTTTAATATGCAAAAGGACTAACAGAGAGGACACAATGATTAGAGATAGAAAATCGGGCGTGTGAAAGGGAGATGTTTGAATGGGAATGTTTGTGTGGGATCGGCGGAGGTACACACTCTCTGAGTGTATATATGCCTCTAGTTCTACCTGTGTTTTAATTATGTTTACAAACAAAAAAGATTCCTCACAGTTATTTTTAACAACCGAAGAATTACACAACTTTTAGATCTTTTCACCGCATTTATTATAACAACTTTCACCCCCTTTGTAATATCCATAGAATTGCCTCCATGTGCATTGCAAAACTTCAGACTATGATCGCCATAACCGATTCAAGAAGATCGACCCCTATCAATCTATGGCATCGCTGCACTTAATGAATTTAATTTTTTGGCATTATTTAAAATTGTTTATTGTTACACAAATTGGATGCATATATATTTGTGTTTTTGTTATTTTACTATTATCCAAACTTAACTTTTTTATTATTTTATCACATCTTACTTGTTTGATATTATTTTTATATTTTAATCGATAAAAAGTCTGCTACATTTAACAATTGATTTTAATTTTACATTTTATTATGCCTGTTATTATATTGTTTATGATTTAATGATAAAAGATTGTGACGTGTAAAAAAAAAACAAACTTTCAACCCCTTTCTTTGGGTGTGTAACATTTATCACCGCGACCTTCATACCTCGACACTTCATACCACGACATTTCATACCGCGACATTTCATCGCGTGTAAATATGATTTTAGAACCAAAACAATAATAGTAGCAGAACAGTTGACACTCGAATCATGACGTCATAAGAGGAACTTAGAAACAGACGTATATATTTGTTATAATTAGAGATGGAAAGTTGAGGGATATTTTGGGCGTGTGAAAGGGAGAATTGAAGGTGCAATTGAGTTCAGCTCCTTGTTATCACTATTCTCTCCTCTCTTGAGGAATATTTATTTCATTTATGAGCAGGCCAAGTCGGCCAGAACGGAAGGTATTTATTTATATTTGAATCTGTTTTGCTTCTGTTCTATGTATATGCTACAGGGATACAGAACTTTCTCCCTTTCACACGCCCAAAATATCCCTCAACTTCCATCTCCAATTATCCAAATAATACGTCTTTTTTCTAATGTTTTTCCTCTTATGACGTCATGATTAGGATTGTCAACTGTTTCTGCCAATATTATGTGTTTGGTTATAAAATCATATTTACACGCGATGAAGTGTCGTAGTAAATGGACATTTCATACCGCATAGTTTATTAATATAAACTATGTGCGGTTGAATGTCGTGGTATGAAATGTACCGGTATGAAATGTCGCGGTATGAAGTGTCGCGGTGTGGAATGTCGTGTTACCCTTTCTTTCCCCTCTCATATTCCCTCTCTTATCCCAAATATGGTCTGCCAACTTACTACGGATAATATAAAACCCATATCGCAACCTCAACTATTACTTATGGGGTATATTTTTACATGATAATGTGCTAAAAGAAAAATGAACAAAGACCTTATTTTATGAATTTTTAAAAAAATATATAAAACATGAATCACTTAAACATTTACTGTAGAATCATAAATATACATATTCTGAAAAGGAATATATTTAAGCATTAAGGATTATCGTTTTAAAGCCTGGGCCCATCCATTCTCGTACTTACTTTTTCAGACTCCATCTCCAACTTTCCCCCCTACTCTTTCTTTACAAATTAACCTTTCCCTGATTAAATCTGCCGTAACAGGAAGACATATGGATATTTAGACACAAGTAGGGAAATGAATAATGGGCCTTCCATTTGTCTATTCATTCCGAGTTCTTTTAGGTAACTCCATTTCTTTTCCATCCACTGGGTACATTCACTTCATACTGACCATGCAAGAAAAGCCTTCAGTTCATGGCTTTTTATCTAAACATAACATATTGAAATAGGAAAGAAACCTTTGGATGTATGGGTGTACCAATCAAATCAAAGTTTTTGGGACTTTTGGAAACTTTTATGTATTTCTTTACAATCCTCAAAAAGGAAGGAAAACACTTTTAGTTCCAAATTAATAGTTATCTATATGGATGATCAATCGAGGATAATTGAATTAGTTTTACATCAAGATGAATGACTTTTCAAATAGATATTGAACGGAGCATCATGGAACCCTCTATTATTTAATATCCTTTTATCACTTCTTATAGCAAGCATGGGCAAGGCAAGGCATAGGAAATACAACGAAATATAGGTCTTTTATAATTTTTTGCCCCTATATATTCAATAGAATAGCATCCGCCAGGATAAAATAAGCATTATAGCATTAAATTAGTCTATCAAACCTAGGATCTTATCAATGAGGTACATCAAAATTGACCTATCCCTCTCGGAATTCGGACATGTGCCTCAACATTGAGAGTTGGACACACCTTAACGCTATCGAATATCGAACCCCTATTTTTATTTTTTTTAAACATTTATCTATTCAGAAAACGCCAAATGAAATTATATTGCCGAAGGCGTTAGGATGAGCAGAAAATAATATATAGATATACATAGTAGGTTCGTTCTGCATAATAATATTATTTTCAATATGAATAACTCCTTTATAGAGGTCTTCACAAAGTCAAAAACATACATATTTTGTCGATTGGCAAATAATTTTTCATTCCTTTTTTATTTTTTTGTCATTAGAGTGCAGATCTACTTATCGTCAAGATTGAAGGAACCAAACGTTTTTTCATCGTAAGATTAAAGTTGAATTCATTAATTGAAAGATCAATTACTTTTGAAGGCGATGGTGCCGTTCCAATCTGTATGCTATCTCATAAATTAAGATTGAGTGTTTAACTTCTCTAACACAAAGGAAATATATAATATTCATTTTATTTAATATATTTGTCGATAAACGATCATCGCTCTGACTATCGGACGTAGTACAGTAAAGAAAACCGTTGTATCCCTCTTATGCTGAGTATGAGTAATTGCTTTATTAAATTAATAACCAAAAGTTAGTATTGGAGGATTTCATTCGCAAATGTCATGGTCAATTGTAATCATTATTCAAGTTGATTATCTTGCAACCATTCACTTTCTTGGGGGGGGGGGGGGGAATCATTTTCTGTGGCAACCTTATTCATAATTTAGAAACTACTCTCAATATCTACTTTTGAATCGAAATGGAAAAGACGTTCAAAAGACAATATGAATGAATGGTTTCATGTGATAAAACAGTTTCATTAATATTTACTTGGGATATATGCCTGAATACGATGAAACATCTATAATTGAATTGTAATCATTAATTATATGAATTAGCTCACGATTAATTTTATTAATGAAAGTAAGTTAATGTGTAAAAACAGATTATATATTACGAGTCCTAAGTCGACCCTATGTTACGCTCAAAAGTATTGATTTGTAAATATAGCAAAAAGTATTCATGTAAAAATAAGTTCAGAAATAACATAAAGTGTATAAAACTAGTGTTTACGTGTGGAATATTTATCAGATCTGATACTGGCATTTGACAACTTGCGAAATCATTTAACAATATATCTTAAATAAAACACCGTACAATAATAATATACAGTAAGTATTGCAAAAATACGAAACAAATAAGATTATCATGTCTTCTCTGAAAGAATACCGCACAATCGTGAAAAAGAAGACTACAAATCCATTTTAACTTGATAGATATTGATCATATATTTTTGGTTCTAGTGAATAATTTCAGCAACGCTTTTTTTCATTCCAAATATAAACTTCTCAATCCAATTACTTATTAATAACTTATCCACTAAAGTTAGTCAACTTTTTATATTATTTATTAATTGTTTATTTAAATATGTTTGTTTCTTGCTTTCATGTTATTTCTTGATTAAAGTTTTTTTTCTCAAAATAATGAAGAGTATTTTTTAAGTGTTGATTGTTAAAACTTGTTTTTTCATAGATTAGAATGAATCCACTGGAAAACCTACTTTCATGTTATTATTCAGTTATAAAATGTTATTTTTTTCTTTACACCAATTTTGGTATAAAACAATCACTCATGCAAAAGAAAAATCCTTCATATACAGAAAGTAGGGCGTACAAGATAAAAATTACTTTACTTTAAAGCGGGGGGGGGAATATATGATTCTAAATCATATGAAGGAACAGATGATATTCTGTTAAAATCCTATTAATATTGAACTGATGTTCAGGTATTGAGCGTATTGCTATCTTTTCACTCTGCAATTATTTTTTTATGCATAAAGTTTGTGACAAATTTCCTTATAAAATGGAATGTAGAACTATAAGAGTTGAAAATCTGATTATAACTTTTTTAAGGTTCATTTTATATATATTAGTAATAAAGAATTATCCAAAAAATCAATGACACACAAAATGGACCTTGGATAATAATAAGTTATATATATATATATTGTGCGGAGCTACAATTGGGAAATATTTTAAAGGCCATGAAATGGGAACTCTTTGTCTGATTACTTTAAAAACACTGTTTTGGCTCCAGTTGGTTCTCATCTTCCAGATAAAAGAATTTTTTGGAAATGTCATCAAACAAGACCGCTGTGCAGCCATTTTGATCTCCTTCCGAGCGGCCGCGCACCCAAAAAAAATGCTGAGTTCCTGAAGCTTCCCAAAACCACTGTCTATCGAGTGGCACAAGAGTTTAATGAGTCCAACGGCAATGCAACACCCTAGAGGAAGATTCAAGACCGGTCAGAAGCAAAAAGAGGACTCCAGAGTTTTCCACGAGCTCCAGCAGAGGATAAACGACGATCCCGGCACCTGTATGAGGTACCTGGCTGCCAAGATGAACGTGGACGAGAAACCAATCAGGATCACAGTACATGAGGATCTCAGGAGTAAGAGCTACCTGCTCAAGGTCAGACAGATGCTGTCCGAGGCCTAAAGGCCAAAGACAATTTGCCCATCTGGTCGAAAGAGATATGGCCCCCTAGCTCACCGGAATTCAACCGTTGGACTACTACGTTGGGACGTCTTGGGAAAATCCAACAAGCGCGCTCACAACAGCATTGACTCGCTGAAGCCTCCATTGTGGAGGCAGTGGCATGCATGGACAGGGAGCACCTTGTCAACGTTACACGAGGTTCCGGTCCAGGCTGGAGGCGGTCATCGAGGCTGAGTGGGGATGGTTTGAGTAAAGTCAAGAATGAAAAGCTTTCGCGAAAAATAATTCTTGCTAACTTGTTTCGTTAATAAAATGTAGAAGATTTATCTTGACTACTTTTTTTTTGCCTATATGGTTCGATAGAATTGCATCCAACAAGATATAAATAAGCATTATAGCATTAAATTAGTCTATCGAACTTAGGATCTTATCAATGAGGTAGACAAAAAATGACCATCCCCTCTCGGGATTCGAACCTACGCCCCAACATAGAGAGCTGAACACGCCTTAACGCGCATGGCTAACGAGCTCCCTTATACTTTTTTTCGAGATTGTAGCTCCGCACCCTGTATATATATATATATGTATATATATATATATATATATATATATATATATATATATATATATATATTAGGTTGTTCTTATTTTTCAAATGTTTGAAATGTTAGCAACATTGTGTATTTCCTGATTCTTGGTGATAAAAGAAGACAACATACAAGTTTGAACAAAATCGGTCAACATTACGAGGTCGCGCAACGAGGTCAAAGTTTTAAAAATTTAGTAAAAATATAGTTTTCCGCAAATTTCTTGAAAATGGTGGACGTTACAGACTTCAATAATTATTATTAATTTAAAGGAAATCTAATTTAATACCAGACGTATGTTTGTACTTTTAATAAAACAAAGTTTTCATTAAAAACAAAGAAAAAATGGAGTGTGTAATGTTAGCATATTTCATAGCTTTTTTGTATCAATTAACTTCACTCGCCTGTAGAAGATGACTTGTTCGCTTCAGAGTAAAATAGTACTTTTAAGTTTAGTAACCTTTGGATGATAAATAAGAATTAAGTTTTAAATAACAAGTTACTTTTAACAATAACTTCTTTTTATCAGTTGAGAAAACATTTTTCGTCATTATATTATTATCTGCAAAAGTTTATGGATATAATCAACGTCATAGATTATATTCTCAATCATGTGAGGGAGTTTCTGTATGAAAATTAAGATGAGAAAAGCAAACGTATTAAATAATAACTTAAAAACATCAAAATGAGTACCCTCTTTTTCTTTTTCCTTCTTGAAACTTTAAGAGAGCCCTAGTAGGAGCCGTTATTTAAAAAATGGTTGGTGCGTCAGCATTTATGTTCATTTATTGGCACTAAATATTATTTGACGAAAATTTGCAAAGCATAACAAAGTCATAAATTGATCATAGCTAAATTTTGGTAAACTAATTTTTTTCAAATAAGTAATAAAAAGTTTTGCTTCATAACGAAACCTTTTAACGCAATTTGGGGGGGGGGGGGGGGTAAGGAGGGGGTCAAACCAAAATCCATTTTTCTACGATCATTAAATTTCTTATGGCGCAACTTTCGCGGGAGATAAATTTTGATATCTTAATATTAGATTTCTATAATGCCCCTATATAATATATATATATATATATATAATTGCATGTACACTAGGGCTGGGCGATTTTTCGATTTCGATTTTATTCCCGATGTAATTTTTTTTTCTACGATTGAAAATGACACGTTCGATGTGAACAAAAAAAAAAAAGCTCACGAAGTTGGGCGGACATGCACGAGGATCTGCGTGCGAACCAGGCTAATAAGCTGATGCCTTCAAAAAATCATCAAAGTTTTCACAGTCACGGGGATAGCCAATTATATCTAAACACGCCGCACGTAACCAAATTTTTTTTTTGTTTCTGTGAAACCTGAATATCTGTTGAGCTATTTTTTATGTAATGCTGTTTTTTGACCAGAAATGAAAAAAAAATAAAAAATAGTGTTTTTTGTTCATATCGTGATATAAAATCGAAATCGAAATTGTTTGGGGGAAAAAATCGAAATCTAACTTTTTCTCATATCGCCCAGCCCTATGTACACATAAATAAATTGTATCCAATACATTTTTGGGCATAAGTCCTTGCTCATTAAGGTCAATTAAGAATATACATAGAAATATGAGTAGAAATGAGGCCTTTGCCCAACTTATTTCTTGCCCAAAACTTTTTTTTCCTCATATTAATCAGGAGACTATTTGTCTTCTTCAAAAATACTTTTTAATATGTTGTATCCTTCTCCTTCTCTCAATTGTTCTTTCTCTATCTCACTTGACCATTAAAAGAGAATACAGAGACCACAGCTCTGTAACCGCACAATTAATTTTCTTTGATTTACTGTTTTAATGGTCTGAATAGAAAGCAAAAAAGTGATCGTCAATTGATAAATTGCATAGAAAATCTCTAATGAGTATAGTAATCTCAGCCACAAATATCTCCACTTGTTAAAAATGTTTTTTAGTTAATCATCTAAGTTTTTCTTACGAGTAAAGAAAGTGAAAGCCATTAATAATCGTTCTTATTTATATTACATCATTACTAATGATTAGACCTCCTCTATTCTGAAGGAAGACCTTCTTATAGATGAATGCCAAAGTAACCTATTCAAAACTCCCTCTTCTCTCGTAAGGACGAACTTGGTTTTTTTGTAATTTGTTTAACGCCTCCTCGTAAAAGCTTGTTCTCAAGGTTTATTCTAAAATCACATTGATTCCTTTTGTAATTTATTGCCGTTGAGATTCTATGATTGATTTCCATAAATCAATCGTCAGTGGTCTTCCTCTTTCTAGAAGCGATCTGTAAAATACTAAGCTATACCCTGAATCAATACAAGTAGAAAATAAATGTATAAACAACTTATGAGGGTAATTTTCTTTTTTAAGAAATCAATAAACCATGACCATTTATGTTGATGTTATAAATTACAACATTTGATCTTTGCAATTTTTCGTCCTTTCCGTTCAACATATTGTTTTGCAGTTTTTAGCGTCTCGTTCAATTAATCCTCGTTCCATTCCGCATTCCAATCGAAATGTTGTTTTATATTTGAGCAAATAAGAAAAACTACTTTTGTAACTCCAAAGTTTATGGTTACATATGTCAATAGAATTATGGCCGCAATGGTTGCCACCGAAAAGAACTTTAGTAGATATAATTATTGTGCGAAATGACTGATGCCGTAATGAATTTTTGTCCTGAGGAAGTTTTGAATTTTTTTTTAAGAAACATTTTGCCTCACCTCTATAGCAAAATGGTATCGTTTTTCTGTTAGTTCCAATAGAAATTCACTGTTATTCGTTGCAATAGATTCCCGTTTGAATGTTTTTTCAAATATTTTATTCATTAATTTCAATTTCAACTTAAAGAGTTGTTTCCAAATCGTACGACAGTATATCACTAGTGAAAGGAAATGAGTAATGAATTAGAATTGGGATTACAATTGATAATTGGTATTTAAGCAGTATATTTCTTATATCCATATCGATACTTTTATTTCTTCGAAAAAAAAATTCGAATATCGGTACCGATTGTACTTTTTCAATCATTTGGTAGGGTAGATTTAAAGGTTTTCAATACCAAAATATTTATCTCCGTGGTCAATCTTTCGTTCCGGTCACAAGCCTGATATACTAAATCATAAACAACCTTAGAATTCTTGCCACAATCATAAAAAATACTACAAATATTTGGTCGGGACATTTTATTCATTATATTTTAATAGACTCGTAGTGTTGTAAGACTGAGAGAAAATTGTTTGACCGCAATCGTCAAGCTAATGGTCATACGGGTTTATGAAGTTGATGAAGGATCAAAATGGGGGTGGAGCTTGTTGTCTTATTACTTTTATACTCTAACAGGCTATTTTGAAACTATAAAGAGATAAATGACAAAAATGTCCTGTGGCGTCATTGTAAGAGCATGCTTATTATAGTATTTTATTATAATACAATAAAACCGTAACACCCCAGATTTTTTGTAGAATTTTCCTTTTTCTTATAAAAACCTTATTCACCAAGAAGAGCAGCCATTTTGAAGTTATGTGACGTCATCAAACACAGTTGCAAATGGATAAAAAGGTCTTCTTGGGTTGATAAATCAGCTATTAAATTGATATGTGAGGGAGACACACAAGGAAAATGATTATGTCCAAGTTTAAGCAGATAAGTTGTTCCGGAGACGTTTTTGTGAATGGTGATCCTTGATTAAGTCGACAAACTTAAACCAATATAGATTTTACTAAGCATACACAACATCCATACTTTATACGTCACATGTATATATGTCATGAAGGAATGAATGCTGATTACAATTATTATAATACTTGGTATTACTACTATTTTACTATAGAAAAAATATGTTTTAATATGAAAGCCATTAATCATTATTTTTTTGTATTTTGTATGACTTCCATTGTTTTCATAAATCAAGTTTTGTTGTTGTTTTTCTTTCATTCATACTCCATGAAATAGAAGTTGAAAGGATTAAGACAACTATCACTTGCGATAATGATACCAGGAAGGTGTCGTTTTATCATATATTGAAGATAACAGCCAAATATATCCGTGCGATTGATATTAGTAATGTTAATAATGGGTGAGCCACGGAAATGTAACATTTTGTTACAAAGAGTGGTACAGTAATTAACAAGTCCAGGAACTTTTGTATCATTACTAAAGCTTAGTCGTCGATGTAGCATGGATGATTGCCTCCTCCTGAGGCCTTGCACGTGTTCCTGATGTATTCTGGGGACTGGCGTCTCAGTGATGGTTTTCAGAGTCCTTTAGGTCCCTGATTTGGCTGGCAGATGGCAAAGGCTTTGTTATCGACACGCAGAGAAAAACGATTATTCGAGGGATTCTCGTGTAGACTGTAGTGGGGCCACTACCGTCTTGGCCAGAAGGGAAGAAGGAGATATCTTTCATCTTTTCTGTCAAAAGAATATCTCCACCCTCACTATTCACTATTCCCTCTAATCTCTTGACTGCCCTGCACAATGTGTTTGACTTCATTCTTTGGTCTTTAGGTGCTACCTCATCGACTTCGACATTTTGATCAACTTTCACATTCCTTACACTCCCAGGCTTTTCTTTTGATGCTCTCCTTGTTATGGGTAAAATACATGGTGGCTTTAAACATGTACAAATGCCACCAATGCTGATTGGGCGTCTGTCCAGTAGCAAAAGTTGCGTAGATCTTGTTGCAGTTGTCTCGCTCAGACGTTTTTTCTCAGATGCGTGCAGTTTTTTTGTTAACATTTGTTTTTTGGGTGATAGGCCTTGCTTTTAACGAGTACCAAAATTGTAAAATACAAAAGATTGCACTAATACAAGGAATTGATTATTGACTATAATCTTCATTATAATTTTTTATAATGCTCTGATATCTGGGTGACACCCCCCCCCCTAACCCGTTGGTGGACCTTTGTGATTGGCAGAACCTGATATACCATTTGCGGTGGGTTAGAAACCCCAATATGCCAATTTGTGGATTTGCGTCTCTTATATCATTGCTCTAATGGGAATAAACCGTTAATTAATATAATTCACCCATAATCGAATCTCTGCCCTTTCTCTCTACCATTACCTACATGGAAAGTAACAGAAAGGTTTTAATGCAATGATATGATTGTAATTTAGACTACATATATTTTTCATCAGGTTTTCATGAAGTTCCTAAGAGCCAAAGTACATTTATTGTTCGTTTTTCCAATATATATATATATATATATATTGGCAGGACTCCCATCATTAATGGCCCATAAATATGACTTAAATACCTTTAAGTACATAGTACTTAATTTATACCCATAATCAACCTTGAAGGGGAAAAAGTAATTATGAATACTTTTCAATTGCTCATCACCAAAGTAGATAAAAGCTCCTTGTTGTAGGCACATTTCTACATCTTCTTCATATAAGGTAGGTTTTTTTGGTGCAATTATGCAAATTTCTTATGGAAAAAATTGGGTATTTAGGGAATAAAATACATTCTGCATAAAGCCTTTAATTACTCGAGGAGAAAATAGGTCTCTTAACAGCGGCAGCAATATATACCTATATATATATATATATATATATGGTTCGGCAGAATACATCCGACTGGATATAAATAAGCATTATAGCATTAAAATTAGTCTATCGAACCTTGGATCTTATCAATGAAGTTTACCAAAAAGGACCATCCCCTCTAGGGACTTGACACTGTGCCCCTAACATTGAGAGTAGACCACGCCTTAATGCACATGGCTATCACACTTTTGCAATAAATTAGGCACTTTCTCTTCAGATGGCATACTGAGGGTCCAACTATCATGCTGGACTTTATGGCCAATTTTGATACTTGAACGTGTAGGATATAATTTTGTTTTTATAAAAAGAAAGATATACTGATAAAGGATCGTGTCAATAACAAGTTTATATATTTGGATGAAAAGTTAATAAATTTCTACTTTTCCCTGAATAAAAATTTTTTGCAATAAAGTTCAACGAAATTTTTATGACAGTCTTGTATTATCGAAGAAGAATAAGTAAAATATTTACAATTCTAATAGACATATACCTAAGGGATTTTTAATTTTTTTAAATATTTTACCGAATTCCTCAAATATTCGTATTTCCCATAGTATTGTATAGGCATTTTCAAAATGTATTGTGATTGTAATAAACGGTTGCAGTATTTTAGACTATTAGAAAACAATTAGAACATGATGTTTATATTATATGAAAATAACCTGCTCTATGATATTTGATTAATTTGGATGGATATTTATTCGAAATAAAACATTGGTCCTCACTTGTAACATACTTTTATAATTTTTTCGGGAATAATTTGTCATTCTTAGAAATATCAGTTGTAAAGAGACTTTTTTATATTATTATATATATAATATATGTATAATCATAACCTCTATGTAATGTAAATAAAACTATAGAATTATTTATATGAGAAAAATACAACTCATATGATAAAAACTTATTAATTTGCAATTTAATTCAAAATTTTAATTTTAATAACAAAATATTTATCAAGAATAAACAAATTGATCTTTTTAAATGCAAATATTTCGAATAATCACAAATCATAGATAATTATTTGAAGAAGTATGAAAATATTTTGTGGTTCTAAATTTTATATTTTTTATGTTATATAATTTGACTATTTAAAGTATTAAATACAGATAAAAAGGATTAAAACAAAATAATGCAAAAAAATAAATGATCAAATATGTCCGTTATTTTTTCACCGATTTTGAATTCCTAGCTCCCTTGTATTTTTTACACCCTACAGTATATTCATAGATGCGTTCACAATTTTAGCCATTTTAGCACCCGCAAGCAAGTTCATTGAGATTGATCTCACAAAGACGGATTATCTTTCACACTTCGAATAACACGAGTAGTTGACGGAGTGTTGTTTTGTCATAATTTCGGATTAACAATGGAAGACTTTCTCACCACGATCAGGTTGACTGTCAAGAGCCAAGATCTGTCTGTCATTTATAATAGTTTTATTATTTATATCCGATGACAACCCGTCAAAAATCAGGCTAAGTCATTGAGAACATCCATTCGATACATCTTTATGTGGGTAAAAAGCATAGAGATATAAAGATATAGAGAGCTTATTCCCTCCAATAGCAGAGAAAAGTCGTTCAGCTAGATTCTGGAGACATGACGTATTTATCTGAAGAATCCAATAAGCTCTCTATGTCTTTATATCTTTATGGTAAAAAGTCAATGGAGACAAGCAAAGATGAAGCTCATCAAGTAAATAACAAAGTTCTTTTTGTACAATACTATTCTAGGTGCTTTATTTTTTCCACAGCAATTCCTTTATTTAGTCACATAAAAATGGAGCTATGATGAGCAATTATAAGTTTTATAAGGACTTTTATTTTGAAAATCACATATCAATCAGACTTACACCTTATAATTTGCTTGAATTCAGCTTGGTCACTAGTTCCTCCCTGGATGGATTATATCTAATAGTAGTTTTTGTATATAAAATATAAAGTATATTCTTTGATGAATATATATGGTTTTTAATTGGATAAGTTTCTCAACATTATTTTTTTATCCGTTTATTCAATCACACAATAAATTCAAAATAATCAACAAAAAAATAACTACATATTATACTATGACTAGAAGGAGAAAGACAAGTAATTTTTGAAGTATGGTTTTAAAAAACATATGATTTATAAAAATTATAGTGTAAATGCATCTTTAAAAATGTTTTTAGAGATATGATATTCTTTTAAGGCCACCTCCGCTATCCTTGTGGAAATTTGGTGGTTTTTGAACCTGACCCTCGCCAGAATAGATTGGAATTTAGCGATGACTTTCGATGCCAGTCTCAGTTTAGGGTCCTTAGTTAGAAAACCATACAGGAACTCGTTTGGGCTCAGATCCCTGCCTATTTTGTCCTTTAGACCTTTTTTATGATTTTCATAGTATGGACGAGATCCGTGCAATCTCGGAACTGATGAGCAACGGTTTTGCGGCTTTCACACAAAGAACAAATCGCCCCCTCATTTTGAAACAGACCACTCGTAAATATACCCCAGAGGAGATTCTATACTTCAAATACTGTTCCCTCGGAGTTAATATAAGGCCCCATATCCCTGAGATTATGTCTTTGAAATATGATGTGTTCTTTGTTGGGGGGTTTACTGTGTCCAATATTTTATTTTTTATTTTTCTCTCGATTGGGAAGTGATAAGCAGACATGGACAAAAACATTGGTATAGCCCTAACAATGTAATTTATTATCCTTTCCGGCCAAAACAAAATGAAAATAGTGATAGAAAAAAGGCTTCATTCAATTGGAAACACCAAACCTCCATCTATTTTTTGCTTCAATGGGTTTCAAATGATGCTGTTGAACGAGTTGTAAATAATTGTTGCTTTTGGCCGTTCTTTTCTTCATGTACACCAACTGATTATATTATTGTGCTATATTTTTTATGAAGTATGTAGTATTAAATGCAAACAAGAAAGGAAGAGCGAAACAGTTTCTACCCATGATCTTCTTGTCACTGATTTGTTTTCATTTGAGGAAGAAGAAAAAAAGTTATATCAACTAAATAAAAATCTGGACGGAAAAAAGAAGATTTGTTTAATTTATTCTATATAAATCTAACACGTGCAGTTTGGGATCCACACAGAGATTTTTCATTTCTCTTCTATTTCGTCCCATATAGATGTAAGTACTCGCTAACTAATTCTCATTCTCGATTAATTCAATGTCCGAGGCCCAGGGCGCAGAAAGAATGAGTGAAGGCAAAGAACATGAGATCTGCTAGGAGGGAGGTATCTATGCGCAACTTTGGTAGATTTTTCTAAGACACATGGGTCTCGAGCTGAACAAGAGATTATCTTGAGGTTCCTCAAGTCCAGCTCAAGCATTGTTTCGAAGAAGCGAGGGAGGAAGATTCCAGCATGTCTCAGCACAACCCAAAAGTGACCAGAAGAGGGACCCCAGGCTCTTGGCTGCCCTCAAGAAATCTGTCATCAATTTAGGATTGCTCCTTGTGGTCTCATGTAGCGTGTTGTAGCAATAGAGTCCAAGTCATTCCTCCTCAGGCAGGGACAGAGTCAAGTCCTTCCTCCTGGAAGGGCACTGGCCTCCGCAAATGATTGAATGTTCCATGTAAATGCATTCCTGGAGACTGGAGGAGGAATGATACCTTAAGTGTAATGGGCCGATTTGGTTGAGCAAATATGTCGCAGAACCTTTCCTTATTTAATGTAGTGACCCTTAACTAATATTAAATTGACCTGCATGGAATTGCACTTAATGTAGTTTTGATTATTGGCTGGTTTATTTTTTTATCTTGTTTGAATGAAAAATAATCTTTTAATTGATGATTCTCCATTTATAGAACTTAAAACAAAAGACTATGTAATTTTATATCATCATACTGTTTAATAGCTTCAAATTAATTTGTTATCAAAAACATCTATATCACTAACGTTTTTATTACTTTCAGATATTCGAGATGCCCAAAGTTATAGATCCGATCCGTCTCATCCACGAGCTCGGCGGGAACAGAGTGTGGGTTTACGACTCACAAAAAGAATCTCTATGCTGTAGGCTGTGTTCAAAATCCTTCAAAATTAAAATTAGGAGCAACCTCTTCCATCATGTCCGATCCAATAAACACCAAAAACATCTTGATCTCTTCAACAAAACACAGACTATTGAGTTGGAGGAACAGACTTCATCGGTTACACGCCCTACTTTTACCATGGATCTGACAAGAATGATGATCGCCTGCAACATCCCTTTGGCCAAGGTGGAACAACCTGAGTTCATCAACTTCTTCGAGAAGCATTGCGGCAAGAGACTTCCAAGCCGGACAACGCTAACAAAGTGTATGGAGGAGGAATGTGAAACAATTTGCTCCAAGATTAAAGAGCAATTGAAGGAGAAGGATATTTTTGTACAGGCTGACGAGACGACTGATTCGCAAGGACGGGCCATGACCGCAATCATGGCTGGAACTTTGAATGGAGTCACCCTGGAACGTCCGTTCTTGATTGGTCTGAGCGATGTTACTACCATCAATAATCAGAGTCTCCAGTTAGCGGTTATCAGGGCTTTACGCAAAGTCCTTGGAAGTGAATTGGCTAATAAGAAGCTACGTCTTTTTCTCACTGATGGAGCCAGTTATTGTCTCAAGGCTGGTCGTGGACTGAGGCAGCAGTTTCCTAATTTAATACACGTTACCTGTATAGCTCACGCTCTCAATCGTGTTGCTGACCTCGCTAGGACGCAATTTCCGAAAGTAAACCATCTCATCTCGGAAGTCAAGAAATTTTTTGTGAAGTCATCAATTAGAAAGCGCCACTTCGCAGCTTCCTTCAAAATTCCGCTGCCGCCCGAACCGGTGATTAGTCGTTAGGGAACTTGGTTGGAAGCTGCCTTCTATTATGAGAGGAATTTTCTTAATGTCAAGAAATTCGTGGAGGAATTGAAGAACGACAGTGCTGCAATAATTGAAGCCAAAGAAATCTTTGAAGATGAAGAGATCCTTACTCAGCTTGAAGTCATCAAAGACAACTTCCCAATACTTGTGAAGGCAATTAAGGCTTTGCAAGAGAGGCTTCCTCTGGTCGAGAGCTTCAAATTAATAGAAGAGGTCCAGACCACTCTCACACTGCAGCCTTTTGCCAACAAGTTGAAAGAGTTGCTGGATAAGAATCCTGGATATAGGACAATGATGGAAACAGCAAGTTCCTTGCATAGTGCTAAAGGAAATGAAGAATATGATGCCAATACCTTCTTGATGGCCAATGCTCCGATGGTGACATGCGACGTGGAAAGACTTTTCTCTGTCCTAAAGGATGTTAACTCTCCAAAGAGAGGAAGATTAACGGAGGCTCATCTTGAAGATATTTTATTCATTCGTTGGAATGGCAAACTCATTTGATAATATCGTTCCATGACCATCAAAGGTTTTTCGGATCAGACGTTTGAATAAATGATGATAGAAAAATTGTTCCCTCCCTCATTTTGCGACCTTATGTTCTGATATGTAACAAAACGTTTTAGTTAATAATGATTTTAGAAAAACTTAGGAATATAATATTTTCAAAAATCTTGGTGCTATTTTTTGCGACAGTAAGTGAACGCAAAGTTAATTTTTCAAGTGACTACTACTATGACTCTCGAAAAGAAAATTTATTATTATATTATATATATAAATTATTCATTTAAATATATGCACAAAATATATATATATATATATACTTAATAGCCATTAAATGTAATCGACAATTTAAAAAAGTAACATTCAAATAGTTTTGAGCTATAATTTCATTTAAGGATTTCTATGATTAACTCTTAAAGGATTAAAATGGAAACAACTCTGCGTTCAGAAATAGTAAGCGGCATATAAAAAATGTTAATAAATGTTCACATCCCAAACTATCACTTCTAACCAATTTACACAAATAGTTTTACCTTTTCATTTTTAAGAAATTATTTATTCATGGCAATACAAGGCATATTTTTCGGTAATTTATTTAAAAAATGCCAATAAATTTTCTAAAATAATCCAGAATTAAACCATTTTATTTATAGTATGTACTGTTATTTGAAAGTAGTTGGCGCGTAGAACTTAGTAGTCACTTACTGTCATAAAAAATGACAACACAATGTTTTTATAATAAATGTCTTCCTAAAAAAATCTTTGATCGCAAAATTGAGGGGGTCAACAAAGAATCAATTTATCTATTCTTATATTCCTTTTATATTTTTTGTCTTATCTTTATATAATTGATATAAAAGTATTCTCATTAATCAGTAAATCAAAATGTGTTATTTTGTATAGTATATGTAAATAATGAAACAAACATACTATGCGAGTACTTACTGGATTCTTTCTCGTAGTAGGTGTTTAAACTCAAAAAAGGAAAGCCAAATTCATTCCTTCAACTTCTTAATGTCTCATCTAATATCCAATACCTCGATTCATCTACGGATCCGTATATTCTAAATGAACATCCCTTAATATATCCTTGGTATGATGTAATTTTTGTTAGTCAAGAAGGAGAACTGATAATTTCTCTAGACAACATTTAATTGAATTATCTGATTATTATTTTCATTAATTTGCGAAAAAAAATATTACTCAAGTAATAAACTAATATAAATTGAAAACAATACATCTAAAAGGCATGTACGGTTATAAATTCAACCAATATTCATGTTTGTCAAATTTTTCTTTGAAAGGAATACTTATTTAGTTTTATTTATAATCGTTTACATAAAATATAAGATATTAAAAATATATATATTTATGAAGAAAATTTTATTTAAGTATTTTATTAAATAAACAGTAATTTAAATGACCCTTTACACTGTATTAAAATTTGTAGCTGCACTTCTTCATCCCATGAGGATCCAAAACAGACAGGCTCATAATGAAAATGTTTGTAAAGGTAGGTTGTGTCGATTAGAAAGGGACCGGAATGCGTGTCAATAAGGAGTATTGAGTTTCTTGAAATATACAACCTTCACTTGATTTTACTATTTATTTGCAAAAAAATATATTAAATCATAACACAATAAAAACCAATGGATACAACTCTGAGAACAATTAATCTAAAATTCATATATGGGTATAAACTGAATATGTTGCATCAGTCTACGTATAAGCCATTCATGTCAGAAGATATATATATATATATATATATATGTATATATATGATAATAAATGGTAAACAATTTAAATTATATGGTGCTATAAATAACTCTTCATATTGTAATAAACATCGTGATTTCATTACTTCTTCAGGGTTCCATTATACTTTTGCCTCTCTTTTTTTCCTCGGCAGTAGCTTTGTCCTCCTAGTAATTTATATTGAATTTGGAGAAATCCCATCAGGTTCCGAAACAGACAGTCTCATCATGAAGGCGTATGTAAAGGAGTCGAGAGGTTAAGACCCCCAGAAGTTGGGGAAGACTGCCCTATTGTCTAGTTTTCTTCATACAACTCGAGGTCGATAATGAATTTAATTATACAACCATCAACAACGAATTCGATGAAAATTATGTCGCCCTCATCACCAACGAGGCTGAAAGAAACAGCTGCAGTCGTCGGCTTCGGTTCCTCTCAATAGAAAGCGAAGAGACCCACCTCTCCTCTATAGTTGCACTTCCACCCCGCATCTGGGCATTTTTATCCTCCTTGGTTCCATTCAAATGTAGAACACTTGTGGTCACGTGTCTTGGGGATGCCTTTGGGTCTTTGAACTTCTTGGGGCGACTCCACGCCTTGGATCCTCTTTACTTCGATAAGAGAGCTGAATCCTTCCCTACCATCTCCGACTCCATTGTTCGCTCGAGCTTGATGACTTCCCTAGGGTTGAGTTTCCCTATTAGAAGACTGTCGAGCGGCATTGTAATGAAGCCAACAATAATCGAGTGATGTATCGTATTGCCACACTAGTAGTGTCCAAACCTCATCCGATGGGTAAGGAAATCGTCGATAGGCTCAGCCTTAAAGATTTCCTCGAACTCTTCCATGACTAGAGGCTCCTCGGCCTCTACGAACTTATATGTGCTGGAACTCCACAGTAAAACAGAAAGTTCCGGATCAGGCCCAGGCTTTTGGGAGGGCCCTACAGATGTTATGGGGGGCACAGTTGGCACATTCATAAAAAATCGGGCCCACGTCACTCAGTGGGTGGGCGGCCTGGCCCCCTCAGGCCCGCCCATCCCGCCGGGCCTGTTCCGGATCCATCCAGTCAGGTTTGCCTTCTTCCTTCCCGTAATTGATCCTGATTCTCCCCGAGCTCGAGTTCAGGGCATAGCTCTTGAAGCTCCGGAAACTTCAAGGTGGAACACGAATTCTTAACGTAGAGGATCCTAAATATAAACGGAGTAGGGATTCATAGGATCCCAGAAAAGTAAACATTCTTCCTAGGATTTGACTTCACATTTATATTTTGTTGCTATGAACTAACACTATTTATTATTATCATAACAATAAGAAGCATAAGGATTATTATTCTAAAATAACATTGCAAAGATTGTTAGTGTTTAGGTTTAGTGAGTAAATATATAAAATAAAGCATTTCCTTAGTTTTCTTCAATATTGCTGACTTTGTTGCATGTATTAAAAAAATGTAGCATGTGGCTAGGTTATTGATTTTTTTCTTCAACTCTGGTTAGAAGGCATCCAAATAACTCAGAATGATCTAGTCTTGCAAGACTGATAAAAAAAAAAAAAAAATTGGGATTTTAATTTCTTTAGGGAGGATTATGCAATTTTAATCAATGAAATAAGGCATTATGAATTAACATAGGAAAATCTTGGCAAAATTAAATATACAATATAAATTATTTATTTTATAACAAACCTATTACAGAGGGGTCGGCAACCTTTTTTTAACTGAGGGCTACTTCTTGGGTGTGGTTCATGTGAAGGGCTACCAATTTGATATGCGCTTCTGATATAACAAATTTACTCGGTTTACCTGTATGTTATTAATACTAATTAGTGATATTCGCCTGCTTTAGATTATTTTCATAATAAAAAATTCACAATAATCATCAATAATGACTTTAAAAGGAAGATAAATTGTTGCTTTATTTCAAAACATTTCAAACAATCCTTAGATTTGCAAAAGGAACTGAAATCATGGATAACAATGCACCATTACTTAAAACAAAATTATAGGTTAGTATCCTAACATGTGTGACATAGGCCTATTATTATGCACACAAACAAATGACATTTTACTGATCTTTTACAGAAATGAATTAACCATCACAGTTATACTGTACAACAAAACTAAACTATTTATATTTTTGAAATATCTTACAATCTTCAGAAATACATTTAATGGGAGGCCTGACATTGCATGCTGGCCACCAGTGCATTGTAATCTGGGCTGTAACTTGAAACTGCAATTCTGAGTGAATCTTGCAAATGTGTATCTGTGAGCCTTGTTCTGTGTCTATTTTGATGTAATTCATGTCAGAAAAGGCTGATTCACAAAGGTAAGTTGAACCAAACAGGCTAGCCACCTTCATAGCTGCTGTGCATAGACCACTAAACCTTTCTATATCAACAAGGCCCCAGAAATTTTCTGTAGCCTTATGGGCCTTGAGGTGGATGTCATTTTGTAATGTCACTATTTCCATTTCCACCTGCCCAGCATCCAAGCTAAGCATTTCACTTAGTTGCTCAGCAATGCACGTTGTGTCCACGTTCATAAAAGGATTTGAAATGAACGACACACATGGCTCCAGCTTATCAATGTCACAAAACCGACTTTCAAACTCTTGCCCTAGCCTGTTTATGACTTGAGAGTACTTCTCAGCAACTTTGTCAAAACTCTCAGACGCAGAAACATTGTTTTTCAGCACCATCTGCAAAGAGGGGAAATGCAGGACCTTTTTCCTCTGTAAATGCGCAGAGAAAATGTTCATCTGGGCTTTAAACGCATTTAAAGCACTGATCATGTCTGCAACAGTCTTTCCTTTCCCCTGCAGCGCACGGTTCAGATTGTTCAGTTTTCCAGTAATGTCTGTCAGAAATGCCAGGTCAAGTAGCCACGCAGTGTCTTCCAGCATAGAGGTGTCTTCGTCTCTAGATTTCATGAATTCCTTGATCTCGCTCAACAGCGACAAAAACCGAAGTAAAATCCGCCCTCTGCTGAGCCATCGGATGTCCGTGTGGAGTAGCAGGTCCCTGTATTCAGCCGACAGCTCCTCCAACAGCACTTTGAAACTTCGGTGCTGTTTGGCTTTGAAGCGGATGCTATTTATGATCCTCACAACAGGAGTCATAACGTGCTCAAAGCCGATCACCTGAAAATGAAATATGCGCATTTAATAGGTATTATAATTGGGCCTTGAACAGGACAGCAACAAGGATGAAATATATGAAATACAAAATTTAAAAAAACGCACCTTTGCGCACAACGCCTGTTGATGAATGATACAGTGGTACTGTACGAATTTCGGGAATGCTGGATCACTTTTACAGTGCGCAATGAACCCTACATGCCGTCCGGTCATCGCAGGAGCCCCGTCTGTCGTGATTGACACCAACTTTTGCAGTGGGATATTTTGATGTTGAAGAACTCCTTCACTGCATTGTAAATGTCAACACCCCTCGTTGTGGTTTTTAGAGGGAGTAATGTGAGAAGTTCCTCCTTTGTAGAAAAATCTTTAAAGACCATGCGAACGAACACCATAAGCTGCACCGTACTGCTGCTGTCGATGGACTCGTCGCATTGAATGCTGAACCACTTGCACTCCGCGAGATCCCGATCCAGCTGATCAGTCAAATTGTCAGACATAGTTGTCACTCTTCTGGCCATTGTCCTTGCCCCCATTTGAATATCAGACAGAGACGAGAACACTTCCTTCCCATATTTCTCATCTTGAAACAAGGTGTTGGCAACTATCATCATTGTTTCTTTGAAAAGGTCTCCATCTGTAAATGCCTTCTTCCTCTTAATTAGATGTTCTGTTGCTCTGAACGAGGCCTCAGTAGCTTTTTGAGATTTTTTCGCAGGCCTTGTGAAAAAAGATTGTTGTTTACACAAGCCTGATTTTAGCTCACCTACTTTTTCAACCCGTAGAGCGCTGCCCGGTGGGTAGTTAGCATCGTAGCTTAGATGCCTGGTCTTGAAGTGTCTCTCAACGTTGTGGCGCTTTGGTATCGCCACAGTCAACCGGCAAATGAGACACACACATGAATCTTTTACAGTCGTAAAAAAGAACTCATTTTCCCAGTCACTGTTAAAATTGTATGTTCTCTTTCTTTTTTCTGTCATGTTTTTGATCAATCTGTTCCTCTTCTTCTGAACCAGTGCCTTAGAGTAGGAGAGGAGAGTCGGACGACCTACTGATGAGTCATAACAAACAGCTGACTAACTTCCAAAACAAAACAGATTTCATATCATAAATTAGTAGGTATTTGTATTAGTAACAAATTTGTATTGACGTCACAAATTGACAATAACAAAGACATAACGGAAAAATATACATACATCAGTCACACAAAAATCCAAAACTAATGACATATAACTTTACTTAAGTATTACTATTTTGAGAATGCCTTTGCGGGCGACTCAAGTAGTCTACGAGGGCGCCATGGCGCCCGCGGGCGACGTGTTGGTGACCCTGCTCTAC
>CP045896.1:9063003-9083335 GCA_013387185.1 Caligus rogercresseyi
ATAATAGGCGTTTCCAAGAGTGAGGCTCTTAGATGCCATGTTACAAAAGTTTGAGAGAAAGTACTTGTTCAGAGAGTCTTCAATTTGTCAAAGTTTTTACATACAATCAAGTAAATCGTTTCATGATGAGAAGCTCGCGAATAAAAACTAAATCAATAAGGTGTTTTTACGTTCGTTTCTAACTAGGACGATGATATCAATAATTTTAGAAACGTTAGGGACATTATCCGAATAGAATGAAAGAGGAACCAATCCTAAATATAAATGCAATGATATTTAATCAGAGTTCTTGTTTTCTATAGACAAGGCTACTAGAGAACATGAAAGCTATCAGCCACAACTATGCCATATCACATGTGTGTGTGTAATCGATATATTTTGCCATTGGGCATATTAGTTACATTTGTAACTAGAGGACTCAGAGAGTGCAAACCTCCGCCGATCCCCGACAAATGAATCACTTGGTCTTTTTGTCATTTTGCCAATAAATGTCGCTATGCTGTGCTCTCCTCTTGAGAGCACAGCACAGCGACATCTATTGGCAGAGTAGGATAACTGAATATTATTAGTATTTAGCTCATTTTGCATCTAAAGAAGCAATCAGAGATGCCAAAATTTAATCACTTGTTCCTTTTGGCATTTCCAACACCTCCACAAAGTTTCATCCGAATCCGTTCCGCACTTTTGAGTTGTCCTGCTGACAAACAAACAAACCAACCAACAACGCCAGAGTGGAAAACAATACCTCCTTCGGCGGAGGTAACTAGTCTAAAATAAATAAATAAGAACAGTAAAAATAGGTTACAAGAAAGCTACGACAAATAATAAAAATGTAGCATGGATTATGGGGGCACGCTGCGTCCAAATTAAAATGCTATTTTTCGAAAATGCATACTGGCTTAATGGACCATAATGTAGTTTACTGGAGATGATAATAGCATATCCAAAAAAATGCACATAAACGCAGACGAAACATCTTTAAACAAAAAGAGCAACTATTTGATGAATGTAGTTAAATTTTATCAGATCCCAGATCCTAGTAAAGCCAATCCGATATTTCTCTTCATACTACTATTAAGACCCTAGGCAGGTTTTTGATGATACTAATTATGTTAAGGCTTTTTATAAAGGTTATGCCCTTCCAGTGGGTTCATTTTAAAAAACAAAAATATGACGGCGTTTTATATATTTGAATTAAACATCATACATGATGAATTTTTAATGAGTTTCACGTATAAATCTACAAAGGGAAACATTAATTTCAGGCTATACAATTATACATTTGTATGTTCTGTTGGTACGAATGGGGTCCAAATACTTAATCTTTATAAAAGAATACAAAATCTGACGATAATATAAAACAGCTAACAAAAACATATAAACTAAAGTTTAGCTGAAAGGGATACCATAACGTTAATAAGGAATCCAGGAACTAGGAATAACTCATAAAACGAGGCATTCGATAGTTTCTAAGGTACCCCGGATCTTATAATGTTTAGGATCATAATATCCTTCTTCTTGACTTTTTCATAAGAAGACATAAAAAATGAACACATTCTTAATTTTTTTTGGACTGTTAGCCTCGACGTATCAATGGGTTTTATTGCGTTAGTATTCTTTAGTGCGTTTGCATATTGAATATTCTTTTATCAGTTGAGTTTCAGTATGTTTTTGTCTCTTCTGGGATTCTGAATGTGTTACCTCTGATATCTCATAAGCTAGTCGTACATACTTGCATCTTCCTCATTTTTCTTTTTTTGGGAAAAATGACGTGTTCAGAAAAGTTGTCAAATAAATAAAATAATTTTGGATTTTTGTCTGAGACATGCTGATGATGTTGTGTATTTTTCTGGAAATACTTTTATTATTGGACCTTCACAGAGTTGTAAATGAGTCTTTTGATAGCAGATGAAAAAATTAATATTCCACCAAAATTATGGCTTTTCATCCATCTTTCTTCATAGTCCTATATCTATTTGATCATGTACCAACTTTAGCTTTATCGAAGAGGTTAACAATCTAAGACAAAATAGTTTACTTAAAACACTACTGGGTATCACACCTATAGAAATCATATATATAGTTAGAAATATAATATATAAATAGTTACTATTACGTTCAGATTTGTATATTCATTTTTCAAAATATAAAAACTGAAGGGGGCACACGGAGTTGAATCATGGACTATCGATCTGCAGTCGATTGCTCTACCACTGAGCTTAACCCCAGTTGCTTAATAGAGTAGTAGAGTAGTCCAAAGTCATTACACATACACAGATGTGGGCGCAGTTAGTATGATAAGGCAACTTAGAACATCATTTAATAAATGTAAAAAAATGATTATGTTCGTGCTTTGATCACACAAGTACTGGGGTATAGCTCAGTGGTAGGGCAATCGACTGTAGAACGATAGGCCCATGATTAACTCCATGAAACCCTGTGGGTTTTACTTCATTTAATGTTAAAGCATATGAATATCGATATGCTCAAAAGTCTTTTGTACACGAGTTTGTAGAACATTGATATATTAGTATATCCCTGTTTGCTATATCCTGTACTCCCTTAAAATTTGCCTTTTATTATGTTCAATTGAAAATACTAATTACATGCATTTGTTGAACATATTAATTATACAATATTATGAGGGTGACAAACAAAATATTTTCTTTATATTTATATGTGCTCGCATATTTGGGGCGCCTACGGCGCCCATATGTTTCGCCCCTCGGGTATGGGTAGGTTTGGAGCTAGTTTGTGAGTGAAACAGACCTTAAAGAATAAAGAGGAGAGAGAAAATAATTGCAGTTTGTTCAAACATTCCTCATAAGAAGTTTGCCTTTGTACAAAGATTATATTTAAGTCACATGAGATGCTTTTTTCTATTTCTCTAACTCCTCCTCAACCTTTCTTTTTTCCTCTCTTACCTTGATACGTAGGTAGTTCAAATCAGACAAGTTCTGTTTTTTTTTCATTTCTGTCCCATCACTTTGCAAAATCGTTTATTAGGTCCGTCTTGACCCAAGGATTCCATAGATACCTTCAAAGTTCAAATTGACCATAAATGTGGGAGGAGATAGCGTGCGCGACATACAGACGGACAGAGATTGGTGAATATTAGATAGATTATAAAAGGATTGTAAAAATGCTCAATGAATCGTTCATCAGTGATAGTTTTTTTCTTTTTATACATTGGTTGTATTGTTCCTCTTAAAAAAATGATTTTTATGGGACAATATCCTTATTCGGTGTCAAATAATTTTTACATGAAATAGAGAAAACTAGAGGCATATATTTGATTATCTATTCCATTATTATATTATTAACAAAAAAACTAGAGGCATATATACCACTCAGAGAGTGCAAACCTCCGCCGTCACGGGTCCTATGAGCTTCCGAGGCGGATTTTTCACGACTGGGGCGGTACGTAGAGGGACGGGGGAGGGTTCCCCTCGACGGAAATTCCAAGGGAAGACGTTCCCCGCAACGATTTGACAGCACAGCGACATCTATTGGCAGAGTAGGCTAACTTGAAATATTTATTAGTATGTAGCTCATTTTGCATCTTAATTCTGCACTCAGAGATGCCAAAATTTATCTCTTTTCTTTTGGCACTTCAACAACTCCACAAAGTTTCATCGAATCCGTTCCGTACTTTTTGAGTTATCCTACTGACAAACAAACCAACCAAACAACAAACCAACGCCAGTGAAAACTAGAGGCATATATACACTCAGAGAGTGCAAACCTCCGCCGATCCCCACCTAATGAATCACTTAACAGAATTACAATCCAATCATATATGTCTACATAAGTAGGTGTGTTAGGTGAATAATGAGTGAGGAGAGAGCCATCTAAAAATATCCATTGACGTCATACTATTGATTAGTCAATTCAGAAATACGTCAATGAATGTTTAAACTCCTTTCTTTTCTCCATCATGCTCTTAATATTAGCGTTATATTTTATTTAATATTATATTAAGAGGAAGACGGGAAGAGGAAAGAAGTTTAAGCACCCAGTGACGTAGTCCTTAGCTGCTAAATGAACAATATTACGTCTGAAAAGTATGAAAAAGGAGTATGAATAATTAAAGATCAGTGGTGTTTTGCTGAATAATCACTTCATTCGTGACTGTTAAGGATTGAACCAAGGTCTGTATAATAAGGTCTGGCAATACAAAAACATGCATGTAATCCTAGCAGTATAACTATCAATGGCGTCACTGGAGACGAATATATATATATATATATATATATATATATATATCTATATATATATATATATATATATATACATAAGCGTAGGGACGGGGGGGGCAGGGGGAGCAACTGCCCCCCAAAATTCGGGTGAATGCTAAATTCGGGCAAATTGGTTGAGGTATTCAGGCATTTAATGGCATGTGAAGAAAAAATATGAAATTATGAAAGCAAATGGATTGTGAATATAAACAAGAGCCTTCAACCTTTATGTGACTCCGATTCACATTAAGAGTCCACCTTTCCCCCTTTAACGCTCAACTTTTGCTTATGAGAAATATGAAATTAAATTTATCACACATTGAAGTTAATAATTTTTGTGCCCCTGAAAAAATGCACCTCGCACTTAGAAGGTAAGAAGAGAGTACTTTGATACTACTTAGAACTTAGTAAAAGAAATATATAATAACAAACAATCAACAAGTTATTGTACTACGATAATAATAAAGTTCTTCTCAGAGATAATTGTTAGTGAACATACCTTTTGGAGTTTCGGCAACTTTATTCATCGAACTACTAAGCAACACTTTTCTCCATAGAGGTAAGTTGCTGCTCACTGTATAATCAGAATTTGCTTTTATTGAAAATTATAATTAAATTAATGTTCATTCACAAACTGACATGCGAGATCATCCACATCAACCTCTGGTGGATGAATACAACAGGAAGCAGCTAGATCAGGGAAGTGGGACAAGAGACTTAATCCTGACCTGTTCAAGAAGTACCAATGGACGAGCTTTGATACTCCCACGAAATCTATAGTTTGTTTCCCGTGTCATAAGTTTGTATCTGATTCAGGGTTGTTTGATTTAAATCAGGCCAATTTAAATCATTGATTTAAATCGCGATTTAAATCAAGTGGATTTCCAATTAAAATCATTGATTTAAATCAATTCATGTTTTTTTCAATAAATTAAATTGATATTTAATTTTATGCTTCTAATTCTCAATGACAGAAACAAAACATTTCATGTCTGTCTTCTTAATAGTAGAGCAGTGGCCTTTTTCATTATATCTATAGCCTCAGACTATAGGCCTATATCATATAATATATCATATTAAGCTTTGAGTTAGGATTATTTGATTTAAATCAAGCAATTGGATTGCGATCTAAATTAAGTTTTTTTTCCAAAGACATTTTATAATCAATGATTAAAATCAAGTCATGTTTTATCAAATAAATTGTTTATTACTTGTACAATGTAAATGGAAAAGTTAACGCAGTTCAATTTGACAATTACAGGAACGAGTTATTAATTGTCAGTCTTCTTGCTCTTCTAAATCTTCTAATTAGCTAAGATTTGATGAACATATTTAACAATTTGCTTCTATTCTGCTTGTACAATATGAATGAAAAAGTAAACTCAATTAAATTGACGTTTACAGGAACGAGTTATCAATTGTCCGATTGTCTTGCGCCTCCTTTTCCAAGCGTACCTGGCGCGTCCTAGATTCGAGAGTGACCCATCTTGTATGTAGTCATCTTTGATCAGCCGTTGGCAGCTCCACCCAGTATTTATTTAAGGTAGAAAATTGTCATGAGTCTTCGATCCTCGCTTGGATTTTCGAACTGTCACGTGATTAGCGAGTATGACTCATTACAAGGCCTTTGAAGTTCTGTAATTTTATTGTTTACTCCTTTGCATTCTTTATTAAATTAAATCATTAAGTAAGGCAACTAGAATTTAATCAAAGACAGCATTTAAAGTCCCCTGAGTAATAGGTAGGCCTATATGTATATTGGGCATGTTTTAAAAAGTTACAATTTAAAGTATGGACAAAATTTACACATTGAAAAAAATATTTTTGGTTAATAAATATGGTTAACAATTAAAATCAAAAAAATCTGATTTAAATCAAAAAAATCCGATTAAATCAAAAAAATCAACAACCCTGATCTGATTCCACTTCCCATACAGCATTCGGAAGAAACCGGAACGACTAGTGAAGCATGACAAGAGCTGTAATCATCGACTTGTAATATCTTAAAGGATGATTTCAAAGTCAATAAAAAGCATCAGACATCAGTCTTGGTCCAACTTGATACAAGCCACAAAGGACATGGTCCAATAAACAGAAATTACCTTAAAGTTATTGTAGAGTCCATCTTGTACATGCACAGCAAAACATCCATCAGAGAGGTCATGAAGAAGACAGATTGGAGAGCAGTCATACATACACCGTGAAAACTTTATGGAGCTTTTGAATTTGCGATGCAGAGACATTCCTTGGCTTGTCACTAGACTAAACTCAAATTTGGGGGCCAATCGTTAGTGGCTTTCACCAAAAATCCAAAATGAAATACTGATGATTGCATTAATTAGTACTAAAGGAAATAGCTAAAAAGTTTGAGAAGCAGTCTTATTGTGTATGAAACATCAGACGTTGGCAACCGGGAACAAGTGGCAGTGTGTTTGCACTATGTAAACAATGAGCAGCTACAGAAGCATTCGTGGGATTTTATGAAGCTAAGTCCACAACCGGTGAGACACTGTTCAAAATTGTGCTTGAAGGTATCAACTGCCTAGAGTTATGCGTTGAAGAAACTGTGTACCAATGCTATGACGGGGATCCAACAGGACAGGGAAAGAAAAGGGAGTTGCAAAATAATTCAATAGATGTCAGCAAACGAAATAGTAAAATACCTCTGATCAAACTCCCTCTCTGAACTTTGCCACACTCAATGATATTTCAAAGAGCTTAGCTAAAATACCAGTAACATAATGTTCAGCAGAGATATATTTTTCTCTGTTTGAGAAGACTCAAGACCTACCTCAGGTCCACATGAGCCAGGAAAAGCTCCATGCTCTAGGACTTCTTAGCATCGAAAGGCGTATGTAAATAAAATGGATATCAATACTACAAGATATGAATTTAGGAGACAAAAAATAAGGAACAACATGTTTTTCTAGTGTCTTCTGAAATAAAATAATGTAATGAATAATATGTAATCACAATAATAATAATAAATCTACATAGCTTTCTTCATTCGATTTTTTTTCCACAGATTTAACAGTTCTTGTTAAAATTTGGGCAAATTGAATGCTCCCCCCCCCCAAACCAAACTCCTCCCCTACGCCATGTATATAATAAAATTTATATTTATATATCTATACTTATTTATTTATGTATTTATACACATACATATATATATATATATATATACATGTATATATATATATATATATGTCTTATATATATATATATATATTGTATTGTATATATATATATAGCGATGACACAGATATAGATATATATATATATATATATATATATATATTGATAGATATCATCGTTCTCAGTGACGTCATTGAGTAGTCACACTGCTACTATTTTTTTTGTATGCCAGACCTTGGATTGAACATCACTTCAGAGAGAAAATATCATCGTTAATAATACTCCTTCTCATTGGCGTCGATCCTGTCATTTACAAATCCATTGAATAGCTTCCTCCAATACCACTTAATATTATTATTACTTAAATAAAGCACTGCTCATTCTAAAAAAAAGGTTCATTATATCTATCGATAATGGATCCTCTCTCTGCCACTCTGGTGTAGAAAAATACATTATTATTAACATAAAGAGTCATGTTTTTTGGCGAGTTTACAAAAAAATAACTTTTTAGAGTTAACCCGAGCTAACCATAAAAGAATGGATACATTATAAACTACACGAGGACTTATCTAGCTAAGAAGGGTTATTTGAATAGTCGATATTTCTTATATTGCATCATATGTATCTAAGAAATTACTTATGATATTTTTGTCGACCGGAGCCATCAATTTGTTATAAGTTTAGTGTTTTTAATAGGAAAAAATATTTGCTACAAATCAAAATAAAACCTTCCGGCTATGCATCGATAGTTTTGTATGTTTAGCTCCTTGATCAGCCCCAATATGCGGATTTATTCCAGGATCAGTCGGCAATAAACTATCTATAAACTAACTGGTATTACGAATTAAATTAAATCGACAATAATTTAATATATAATTAATATCACAGCATTTGTGAAATCCTTTAATTTATATCGTAATGGATAATAATCATAAAAGTAAAAGTTCATATCCATTGTCCACATTACATTTACACAAAGACACCAATTTTTCATCTAAATTTTTTTCAGGATCGATTATTTACGATTCAAACAACATTCTTTTCTTTGATAAAAAATCAGATTATTGATTGCTCTAACTTAAAGCTAAAAATAAATTTAATAATGTAGAGCACTTTATATTCCTTAAAATGTTCAGTTTTTAATCAAATGATGAACAGATAGGAAAGCATCGAATGTATGTCATGTAATTCACATAAAAACTATGCATACCAATGTATATGCTTGAAGTACTCTACATACATAGGTAGAACTTTTATCTACAATTGTATTGACAATACAGAATTCCAATATAGTATGTCATCGTATAACAAAAGTATTTTCCCAAAGAGTAACTTTTTTGACATTCCGGGGAAAAAGAAGATAAACCAAATATAACGTGTTTGAATAAAATGTATGCCCACGTTTTTTTTAAAGCACGCTTTCTTCTTCCCGTTATATGTCTCCAATGCTACGAGATGGAAGGCAGCATAATAATTGCATTCCTTTAAAAATCATCGTAAACATAGTCATCTGCCTTATAACGTCATTGATTTGGAGATCCTGAAAATAATATATTATAAAGTATGCTTCTATAATAATGCTCACAAAATAATTAACACTTTTCAGTGGTAATTGAAAATAAATATGGTCACCGTTTTCTCCACACAATGAGGATTTATTTTGTAGCAGGATGACAAAATAAAACAAACATTTTCCCCCCTAAAATTAAGAATACATTTATGGTATTTTCGCACAACATATTTTCTCCAATTGATTAATCAATTCTCTTTCCTTTTCAACGACGTATCGCAGAACGAGGGTTTATTAATAATATTTTATATGTATTAAGGATATTCTAAGTATTTCCAATTGAAAAATTCATAACGGAGTTACGTTATATTCCATTTAAGGAATGATTTCAAATTAGTCTTCTTTGTCCTTGATTTTTACTTAATATATACAACTGATGATTTTTATCGAGGTTTTTTATTTTATTTCAAAAGGTTATACTATAATATCGCATATCCCAATTGATCCGATCAAAGAAGACTCTGAGCTCCAAGCCAGGCAATCATTTTAAGTGCCCCAGGAAAGTCACTATGTTTCAATGAAAGATATCATAGTTGCACTGCTATTCAGATTATGCTTTGTGATCACATGAAACTATGCAATGTTGACATATATGGCCTTCTGTCAATACCAGAACGGTCAGAAGTCTCAAGAAGCAGCTAGAGGAGTCATCGGATCTGATGGACGTTGTTGACAGGAATAAGTAAGAGCACTAGGGTTGTACTGGACGTAACATTCATCAACAATGTCAGGAACATCATAAAAAAGGCTACTAAACATCTTGAGGAACCAAAATAGTCGAATATGTTCTAGTTCTTCGCTGATGATAATTTATTTGGTCAAGATCAGATCTGCAAATCTAAGAGCCATTGCTGGATTTCTGTGAACACTTGAGTCGTCCCCAGGATTATGAAGATCAGATTTCGGCAACTGTCAAGATCTTTGGGGTTGTGTAAAGGGTCTTCGAGACAGGCCTCAGGGTGAACATAGACATATATACCTGCAAGTCCTGCTGAACTTTGTGTGGCCGAGGATTAAGTCTGTTGTCAGTGACAGGTTGTGGATGTGGCAGCAAGTCTCAGCCAATGTAAGCAAGAATGGTTCAAAAGCAATCCTTTTGCGTTCGTACCCTTCTACTATTGCATCCCTCATCACTGGATCATATTTTGTTAGACAAGTTTGTGTGGACCTACGTGAAGAATATGACCAACCACTCCTCCAATAACACCAAGCAGTTCTCATCAACTGCATCAAGGAGAATTTCAGTGAGCTACAAGAAGTGCGATCAAAAAGGCTTGTTTTCGTAGACGCATTAGCGATTTTTGGCTGCAGGCGGGATTGAATAGATAATTGTTGTGTATCCGAATAAAAACATTCATTTTTTTAAATCAATAACTAAATAAGACTTTAGTTGATTTACCTTCTATACAACAGCTCAAAAATATGACGTGAAACAGCCAATAATCATCATGAAAGATAATATTTATGAAGACATAAATTTATAGTACATATTAATATTGCTGTATTATATGTAAAATAATAATAACCGGAAAATTGCATATTTTTATTGAAGAAATAAAAAAATACTCTCTTTTTAAGGAAATGAATAATAATGGGACCATAAATACGAGGGGCGTTTCATTAATTCGTTCTCGGCCATTGTCGCTCCCAATGGCTTGACATACGGTAAATTTATTTTATCCAATATGAAACCTCTGAGAAAGAAGGTTTAGTGTCTAATCTCTTAAGGTTGTTATTGCCAACATGAAGGGAGAGAGGGAGGGGAAGATAAAGCATGTCAACAATCACCGGCCGAAAAAGCTGCTTGAATTATTTTTTCAAAATGCTGGCTCCAAGAAACGTCATTGTGGACGCCTTCAATGCAGGCCTTTCCATCTCTGAGGCCTTTGACTCTCTCAAAGCCATCTACGGAAACAAGCCAAGCCTCCGCAGAGTCATTCAGAAGGTCTTTAAAGACCTAAGTGATGGCGGAAATGGGTTGGACAAGAGAAAGCAGAATCGGAAGCCTAGGCTCCAAAGAACTGAGGAAAACATCAATGAAGTCAAAAGCATTCTAGACGATGACAACCGAGTGACTGTGACAGAGATCCACGAAGCCACTGGCCTTTCCCAAGGGACTGTCCACAGGATACTGACCAAGACCTTGGCCTCAGCAAGATTGCAGCAAGGTGGGTCCCAAGGATTTTGTCAGACAAACACAAGGCAGAGAGAGTTCGTTGTGCCAAGCTCTTCCTTGAAGCTGTTGATGAAGACCCCAGCTTCTTGGACTCAATCATCACAGTTGACGAGATATGGGTGCATTACAGCACACCAGAGATGAAGCAACAGTCAAAGCAGTGGCTTCCAAAGGGCTCAAGGCCTCCAAAGAAAGCCAAGGTGGTTCTCTCGGCCAAGAAGATGATGGCCACTGTCTTCTTTGACAACCAAGGTGTTGTCTGAACAAGCCCGGCAGCAAGCCCAGGCTTTTGGGGGCCCTACAGTTGTTATGGGGGGGGGGACACAGTTGGCACATTCAAAATAAATCGGGCCCATGTCACTCAGTGGGTGGGCGGGTCTGCCCCCCCCAGGCCAGCCCATCCGCCGGGCCTGTGTCTACACCACCTACACCTCTAACACCATCAACTCAGCCGCCTACATTGAGTATGTCAAGGAGTGTAACCACAAGCTGGCACGGAAGAGGCCCTTGAAGAAGAAATGGAATTTCCGCCTTCATCATGACAACGCTCGTGTGCATACGTCCAATGCCACGACCAACTTCCTGAAGGGCAAAGGTGTTGTGCTAGTTCCTCACCCTCCCGCCCTCCATTGTCCAGACCTTGCGCCTTGTGACTTTTGGCTCTTCTCTCATCACAAAAAAGAGCTTGGAGGATCGTCATTTACGTGTGGAGAGGACTTGAAGAATTCCGTCGGCCGCATCTTCAGAGCCATCCCCAAAGAGAGCTTCACAGAGACATTCAAAGAGAAGTGGGTGAAGAGGTGGAATGATGCGATTGCTTGCAATGGTGACTACATTGAAAAGTGATAAAATAAACCTCCCGTATCTCAAGCCATTTCCGAGTTACAGTAGCCGCGAACGAATTAATGGAACGCCCCTCGTAATATCATTATTTGTAGGCGGATAAAACTATAACAGAAACGAAAGTTTTTGAATTCTTTGTTATATTTGTTAATTTGATAAAGTACATTACAACTTTTAAGTTCATGATGCATATAAAGTAACTAAGGGAGATAAGAAAACTCGAATGCATTTTTCTTTAAAATGTTACTAAATGAAAATTTGTACAAAGAACTTCTTTTGTATCTATTTGATTTATGAACGATGTGTGTAATATTGAATAAAAATATAATCATAGCATTGAACCCAATTTTTACGTAATTTACGTTTAATTCCGTAGCATAATCTGGCTCAATAATTTGGGATGTAAAACTTCAAGGGGGCACACGGAGTTGAACCATGGACCTATCGATCTGCAGTCGATTGCTCTACCACTGAGCTATACCCCCAGTTGCTTAATTCATGGAGAGTAGTACTAACCTATTATACATATACAGATGTGGGCGCAGTTAGTATGATAAGGCGACTAAGCACATCATTTAATAAATGTATAAAAATCATTAGGTTTTGCTTTAGTCTCACAAGTAGCTGGGGGTATAGCTCAGTGGTAGAGCAATCGACTGCAGATCGATAGGTCCATGGTTCAACTCCGTGTGCCCCCTTCATTTTATTTCATTGTTACTTTTTATATTCCGTCACTAACAACATTATATATGCTAGCTCCTTCAATAGGCCTTTCCAAATTTAACTCATGGGGCAAGTGGCAATTAAAGGAATAATCCCCATTTTTAACAGGAATACTTAATAACTCACTTTTAAAGGCTGAGTAATCGAATTTTCTTTGAAGGAAAGCAAACAAATATTGAGCAGTCATAAACTCAGAAAGGAGGAGGAGTGATGGAATTTATTTGCAATGCAACATGTGAACTGGACGTTTGACTTTGTTACTGGCCAGATGAAAAATGGTATTTTTAATTCTGCATACAATGTATCAATTTGAAACTAACAGGCTGTCGCATAGTCGTTTGAACAACGCATTAAGTTAAAACTTCTTCTCATAATTTGACGGATTTAGATCGACTTTTTCTATTCTCGATTGATTTGGACATTATCTTAAATCATGATCGTAGATATTATAGTGAACGGATGTTATCAACAAAGCTGTTATTTTAAAACTTGCAATTATAGTTGTTGATACATTTTGTAACGCTAGCCGTTTTGTTTGTTATGCAAATCACAAGTTCATACTTCAAAACATAATTTGATATAATGGCAAATATATTTACATGATCCCGAAAGTCAAACGAAAAAATTTCAATAGCTAATTACGACTAAGGATCGCTTATTTCCAAAGCATTACAAAACTTTATACAGGTTAAGTTGATCACATGCAGTGCAATGATAATAAATGATCATCTACTCTTTTTGAAAAAAATCCATTATGGTATATTACAGTGTGGAAACAAAATTAAAGGACCTAATTTAGCAATTTCTATTTGCACTATTTCGAAATATGGTTAATGGCTTAAATATGAGCATTACAATGATAGAAAAGAGAATTTTCATCAAACATATATATCTTAATGTTAGATGTCACAAATTCAAAAATATTTTTTTTAGTTGGCAGCTCTTATATTCCTTTTTTTGTGCTTATAGTATCTAGGTAATTATTTTCTGTAATTATAATACAATTTTTTTTTGTTATTCATCTTTGTCAGTAAGTATTAGGACATATTTGATTTTTATGCTGAAGTTATTAAGAGATTTTAAATACAATTGCTTCTGTTGATAAAAAATATGAAAAATATTGTATTGTCAGTTCTGTCTTAAAACACAGCAGATATTATCGTTGTAGAAGGATTTTATAACCTCATCTACTTCTTTTTTATAAGTAATCGTTTACTTTAAATCATGTTTGAGTAGTGCAAGTAAGGCTTACAAAAAGATATTGTTTAGGGAGCTCTCGTAAACTCAACCATAACCATATGTTTCCTAGTCAGTAACTCATTTTATTTATTTTTACGTCTTATCAGTCAAGCAATCCTCCATTTATCGTCAGATGTGAAAATACAAAGTTTAAAGTCATTATTTCCCTGAGTGTTCTGAGATGTTACTTTTTATCATTAATATTTTTAGGATATATTGGAATATTCTATTATTTTAAGGAATAGTAATGACTACAAATTGACTTAGTTGAATGACATGGATGGAGTCTCATGATCAACTCTCTAAGTGTTGTTTCAGGAATATTCTCATCTTTGAGTTGATGTTCGCACATCGACTGCCAGAAGTGATGTAATTTCCTTTTTAATAATGACAATTATTGTTTTTAATACTACCGTTCCTTTTGGTTTATTCAATAACGTTCGAGAAAAAGATTTCAGAGTATTGTACTTTTTATATGTTATTGACAGTGCAAAGTCAGTGAATGTAAAAAAGATAAAAATAGTTGAAGTAAGAAAAGTATTTAAAAAGTGGGCCAAAGAGTCATTTCTTCCATTCAAATCTTATTTGAAGTTGCAAAGGATACTTGTATTATACAATAAAACCTATAGAATATAGAAACGCAAGCACAACATCCAGTTATTGAATAAAACTAAATTATCATCATATTATTTACGGAGAAACATATATATAAATTATAAATAATATATATATATGTATATATGTGTGTGTATAAAACAGGAAACGACCGGATATCCCACTCGGCCGTGTCTAAAAATCATCGATCATAGAGCCCTCTTAATAATTCGTACTTAAAAGTGAGATTATGTGATCCATTTTTACATGATTCCCTATTTGATGGAAACGGAAAAACAACATTTCTCTTTCATTTTTAGATTGCAGAATGTTGATGTGGGTCTAAGTGTGGTTGATAAATATAATTTATAATATTGGTATGAGGAGACTTTACAGACAGGGAAATGGGATTTCTACATTTACGACGGGAGGAGAATCATTGTTACTGAAGAGCAAGAACATGTGCCCCATTTTGACTTCATTATGGACTAAGACAATTTTATAATCCTCATTTTTTTTAATGGTTATAAATTATATTTCATTCATATAAATTTTTTGTAAATAGAAAAGTGGTAGGGGACAAATGGTCAATTTATAAAGTATAAAACACGAAAAATGCTTTAAAAAGAAAACTTGGATTCAATTTGTTCATAAAATAGTTAAATATTTATTAATAATTGATTCGGTCTAGGAGGGAGATGTATTTCTCACCAATTTTTTCCAGTCCTATTGGGAGAGGGTTCCCCTTGACCCGCGAGGCGTACAGAACGCCTTGAACCTTGGAAATTATGAATTCTATTTGAAAAGCGTTCTCATAATTGGGGGACGTTGATATTAGCCAGTCAGGGGGTTCAAGATGTTCACCGTATGTCCTTTGTATTTTTTCCTCTACTGACTTAACAACAGGGATAATGATCGGGCAGAAATACAAAAAGTGGAACGAGGTCTCCTTCTCTCTCCCACACCAGTGGCATAGTTGATCTTCTGAATTGATCTTCGATTTACTCATGAAGAGAGATGAAGTTGCCAGCCTGTATCGGAGCCATTTCTGTCTTGAATCTGAGAAGATTCTTTTTTTTTTTTTCAGTACTACCCTCTTTTTTTATGTATTACACTAAAATTCACATTACAAAATAGTATACAATAAAAATAATGTAATCCTATGGATGAAGTTGTAATAAAAATAAACAAATACACTAAGAAGCCGTCCAGGGCAGAATTAAGAGGTGTGAAGCTCCATCAACTCTTCCTTCAAACACAGTACCATCGTTGGGGAGTGGGGACATAGTTGATGATGTCCGTGCATTTCAATTGAAGGTGTTCGATACCGAGCGCAAGACCTCTATGCTTCTTGAGACCACACGATGAAGACCCAAAGGGAATTCCCCACCGTTTACTCTCGAGGCATAAAGGATCCTCTGAACCGTAGAGATCAAATGCTCAATCTCATAGGCTTCCACATAGGATGAGGATGTTGAAATGAGCCAGTCTGAAGGCGATAGCGATACGTGTATGCTTCAAAATTATCTTCTCCACCATTTTAATAGCCGGGGCGACTCTTGGACAGAAGAAGAAATGGAATGAAGTCTCCTTGGTCCCTCCGCACCAATAGCAACTTCGTTTACTCGGATCCGCTCGTGACTTACTCATAAATAATGAAGATGTGGAGAGTCGGTATCGAAACCATTTTTGGTGAGAGTTGTAAATCGGTTTTTCATTATGATCATAGGACTTAAAGGTAAAACATTGGGTTCTCCATTTAGATCCCTCAATCTCCTTTGTACGATGTCGAACGGGTGTCCGCAACAAGACAATGATCTCCGGATCGATTGATTGTTAAGCTTCGTAAGGGCGATATAGAAGGGCGTAGGAGGTCCACATCGAGCCCTCTCCACTGAGGTAAGAGTGCGGCGTTTTTGTAGTCGAAGACTTAAGATATAATTATTAATACTAAATTTTCGTTGAAAGAATTCCCAACAGACGTAAGATGCCCCTCATTGAAGAACTCCGAGGAACTTTCTAACGACCCATTATGGTTTAAAAGCTCGTCTCCGCGAAGTAGAGGGAGAACCTTTTTCAGACAGGACCTCCAGGACTCGGCCATCCTCTTCCAGTGAGAACCACACGACTTAAGAGCTTGAAGAAGCTCAAGTGGGCCCATGAAGATTCTTTCCCGGAACTCGTAGCCAGTATTTAGATAGAAGGTATTTTTGAGTCTCCTTGCCCAAATGTCTTCGTTCACAGTAAGCCTCCGTAGCCATGAGAAGTTCAAAGTTTTCCACAAAGACTCCACGTCTAGGGACCCTAAGCCCCAATGAGAAATGCTAGAGTTTATTCTGTTTTTTGAAATATATGGCTTGGAAGTACCCCAAACTAGGCTTGCCCTTAGTTTGTAAATCTCTTTACAGAGGTTCTCTGAGAAAGGGAGGTATCTGAGCAAGTGAAATATTTTTGGAAATATATTTATGTTCCAGGCAATTAGTCTTTCGTAACGAGAAAGTGGAATTCTTTTATAAAATAAGACAGCTTTTTGTAGAATCTCCGTAACATTTTTATTATTATTTTTTTCAGAGTCCTCTGAGGAGCTGGCTACCATAATCCCAAGAATATTTGCCATCCTTACGAATGCAAAGCCTTCATGATGCGTCCTCAATATCTCCTCGCAGTTCGTCAGCACTTGGGTTTTTTTTACATTAAATGAGAGACCCGAAGAAAATTCAAACTCTTTTAGGACTTGCAGAGCTCTTCCAATGGAAATGTTCAGGGTTGTAGACGACCCGGATAGAAGAAGGGTAAGATCATCTGCATACATGATGCTTTTGAAAATGGTTCCTCCAATATCCATTCCCTTTATAGATTTATCCTTGGCTAACTTCTCTAACAGTCCATTCACAGAAAGTATGAAGAGGGATGGTGACAGGGAATCCCCTTGTCTCGCTCCCTTACGGATGTAAATCTCCTCATGTCTACCAGGGAGATCCAATTTAGAGGAGGAGTTTCGTAATATGGCCGAGATCATATCTACAAAGCCGTCCGGAAAGCCGTATTTGTAAAGCTGCTCCAGGATAAACTTATGTGACAAATTGTCAAAAGCCTTCTCGAAGTCAACTGACAACGCTGCGTAGTTGTCTCCTTGAGCAATACAACTGTCGATTGCGTCTTGTATGGACCGTGGGCAGTCTTCCATATGACGTCCGGGCATGAATCCTTTTTGGGACGGATATATGATATGAGTAAGAGCCTTGTGGAGTCTTTTATTTAATATCCCAGTAAGTATTTTATATGACGAGTTCAGTAAGGAATTGGCCTGTAGTCCCTAATATCTTCTCCCTTTTTATTCTTTTTAGGACCAATGTTATTATTCCCGAGGGATTATGAGGGATTCTTCATTATGATTTGAGGACATAACGAGGACACATTCCTGCTTTCATCAGCTTATGGAGTCTTCGTTTTACATTTCCGAAGGCGGTTTTTGCTTAAACATTTGTATAATATGCTCTGCGAACATCTTGATTTTTAAGATTGGATAAGCCGATGTAAAAAGGGATGGATGGGCCAAACGGAATTCTGGCTCTGGTCGTTCTTTTATTATTTTTTTCACCTTAAAGTCCAAGATGAAGTTTTTGTTTTTTCCTCATTTCTGTGGAATTGACCAACCGAGGTAAGGTGACAGTCTTTGAGAAATTCCGTAGGACTAAGTAGTCTAGGGTTTTCGTTTAATGGCTCATCAGAACCCAAAAGATGAAGGCACCCATCTTTGACTGACTTCCACGATTGTTTCATTTTTTTCCAGTAAGAGCCACACAGAAGAACTTTAAATCTGTCTTTTGTAATCCTCAAATTAATTTGTCATGTATCTTTGTGACTGCTATCTATATAAAGTGAGAAAAATGTCTACATAAAAATAATCTCACAATTACATTTACTTCAGATTTCCTAGATTCCTAGATAAATATTTTGCATATAAAAATGTTTCTTATAATTCTTATTCAAGTAACTAAAAATATTATTGAGTTATTTAAGTTATACTCTAGATAAAGTAATTTTTTTAAACTTTCAATGGACTAACGAATTTATAAAAACACTATTCTTATGACATGTTGCATAAACATTAAATCATCTATGTTACTCTACATATATCACTCTATATATTAAAGGCCCGACTTGAAAAAATTACTTCGCTTCTTAATTATCTTAGTTTCTTGCATGCAATACTCATTCTATCTATAAAATTCGTATTCCAATTGGTTATATTATTTTTTTTCTATTCACAGTTCATAAAAATATATTACAAGCGCAAAAAAAAGAGAATGTATTAACATTGTTGTTATAAATTTTGGTTTTTTTTACAGAAAGCAATATGTTCTAGGGGGCACACGGAGTTGAACCATGGACCTATCGATCTGCCATAGATTGCTCTACCACTGAGCTATACCCCCAGTTACCTGTGATAGTAAAGCAAGAACATAATCGTTTTTATACATTTATTAAAGATGTGCTTAGTTGCCTTATCATACTACTGCGCCCACATCTGTATATGTATAATCCGTAGTACTACTCTCCCTGAATTAAGCAACTGGGGGTATAGCTCAGTGGTAGAGCAATCGATGCAGATCGATAGGTCCATGGTTTCAACTCCGTGTGCCCCCTGAAGTTTTACCTCCCAAATTATATTGAGCCGATTATGCTACGGAATTAACGTAATTACGTAAAAATTGGGTTCAATGCTATGATAATATTTTTATTCAATATTACACACATCGTTCAGAAAATCAAAATAGATACAAAGAAGTTTTTGTACAAATTTTTCATTAGTAACATTTTAAAGAAAAATGCATTCGAGTTTTCTTATCTCACCTTAGTTACTTTATATGCATAATGAACTTAAAAGTTGTAATGTATTTATCAAATTAACAAATATAACAAAGAATTCCACACAAGTATCGTTTATGTTATAGTTTTATCCGCCTACGAATAATGATAAGAGAGGGCAATAGTAGAAGGGTACGAATAGTAGAATAAGGAGAACACCAGGGTTGTACGGGACGTCACATTCATCAACAATGTCAGAACATCCATCGACTATCTATGAGAACCATAGCAAGGGACCTATGCAAGACCAAATGAATCGTGAGGGATTTTGTGAAAGAAGACTTAAAATGAGAAAGTCCTTCTCAGGTGTCTGTCAGACCCCTAACTTCGGACTCAGAAGAATCCAGGGTACGCCTGTTTAGAAAAAGGCTACTAAACATCTTGAGGAACCCAAAATAGTCGAATACCATGTTCTAGTTCTTTAATGATGATATTCATTTGGTCAAGATCAATTTGCAAATCCTAGAGCTATTGCTGGATTTCTGTGAACAATAGAGTCGTCCCCAGGATTATGAAGATCAGAATTTAGGCAACTGTCTAGATCTTTGGGGTTGTGTAAAGTCAGGGTCATCTTCGAGACAGGCCTCAGGGTGAACATAGACATATATACCTGCAAGTCCTTCTGAACTTGCGTTGTCGAGGATAAGTCTGTTGTCAGCGACAGGTCGTGGATATGGCAGTAAATCTAGGCCAAGTAAGCAAGAATAGGTCAAAAAGCAATCCCTATTACGTTCGTACCCTTCTACTATTGGCCTCCCTCATCACCGGATCTGATTCTGTTAGAACTATTTGTTTGGACCTACGTGAATAATATGACCAAAAACTCCTCCAATTACACCAAGCATTTCTCATCAAATGCATCAAGGATAATTTCAGTGAGCTACAAGAAGTTGCAGATCAAAAGGCTTGTTCTCGTTTTTCATAAACGCATTTAGCGATTTT
>CP045896.1:9083435-9097196 GCA_013387185.1 Caligus rogercresseyi
AACATCGGATTCTGAATCACTACTTGGCATTCATGATGGAAGGAAATTCACTTCCCAATTGATGATTTCGGCCGATCTTTTGTTTTATACAAAACCATGTAAAGATTGTGGGTGTTTGTTTGTTCAATTCCGACGCTTCATGTATTTGTGGAGTGTCGTGTGGTGAAATTCTCAAGATTTTATTCTTTTAAAACTCACCTAACCTCCGTTGTGAATCTTCAAATGCTTGGAAAGGCGTTGTTCTCTTTCGGCCTCGGAAAGAACAACAAATCATCGGAGTCCAAGGCACTTACCTTTAGTATTTTAACTCAAAGGCCCTGATATGTCAAAAGCTGTCCTTCACGAACCCCTGCATCCCTCGAGCTGAGGAACATATTTTTGTCGGCAGCAGCAAGATATGCAGCTTTATCTTTGAAGATCCCTTCGCTGGAAGAAGGTGCAACGTGGGCGTCTGCCGAAGAATCATTAAGTATTTCCAAGTCTCTCCCTCCAACATCAAAAACTGATAAAATTATTTCAATAGTAATTTATAGCCTTCTAAATATTTCTATGTTTTATTTTCAACATTTGTGTTCAGAGTTTTAAAATATTTAATAGTTGTGTAATTTTTTTTTTCTTGGCCAACAGGCGTAACTATATTTCATAGTGAGACAAAATTTCAATTAAAAAAAGACAACAAAATATACAAGTACAACAATTAAAAAATACATTGCAGAATACTAGTAAAAATAATTAAAAGGATTGTAAAACTTTGGTATATAACTTAAAAATAGGTAAAATCGTTGCTACGTCAGGGTCCTCCGACGATCTCTTCGCATATATAATTTGTTGTACTTTTGTGATGATGGCGTTGACTTTGGATTCTTCTTCTCCGCGGTAGGAGGCTAAAAAGTCTTCCCTTCCGATCTCTACTCCGAATTTCTCCTTGAGAGTTTCTGAGACAGAGTTAAGGATCTCTCGGAGCGAAGTGCAACTCCAAAAAATGTGATCTGTCGTTTCGGGGCCTTCCTTGCAAAAGCGACACATACTCCTCTGCCCTTGGAAGAACTTGTCTCTCACCTCCAGAGTTCCCGAAAGGAGACGGTATTTCAACCATTTTTCCGGAGCGGAAAGATACGTGTTTTAACCGCTTTGACACTATCTTGTGCCTCTCTTTGGATACTTCTTCTATTTAAGTAATTTTAAATGGGCTCATTGCATCTGGTTGAAAGCTTTTTCTTATGTCAGCCGTAGAAGCAGTTGATACTTTCATTTTGAATGGTATTAAGGGTCTCTGGATAATTTTATTTTGCCGAGGATCGTTTTAAATCTGTTATCCGCCATCTTGTCGATAAGTGAGGGTGACCAACACAGATCAGCTGCTATGTCGCCAGATACTGTGTGTATATCAGGGAGACAAATACGCTGGGTTACAGGAATTTCCCATCCCAAGGAAAGTTCATACTTTGCTGCAACTTCTTTGGATGCCTCGCATATTTTATTCATCCTAGGTGAGTAAAGGGAAAGACATTTAAGGACCTTTTTAAAACTTGCACATGGATACTCGTTGGGAAAAAAATCCTTTCTTTTAGAAATTTCTCCAAAATTAGGACCCAGGGTTCCTGTGACAACCATATTTTCCTTATCAATAAAAGTTTTGAACTTTCCACATTCGAGACTCACAAATTACAGACAGGCCACCCCTGTTAAGATTGGTATGTAGTCTGTTATAAGAAATGTTCCTTTTTTCTTCAATCAAGTAGTGAGTTTTTCAGTTCAGATATTTCTTGCAGGCTTCCCTATCGTAAGGGGTTTATCCGAAACAGGTGAATCACAGTCGGAATTATGTATGTGTTCCAGGCAACGATTTTGTCCCACATGCACAGATTCAAGCTCCAAAGAATTGACACGAGCGAGTTACATTTTTGACTATTTGCTCAGTATTCTTCTGTTGAGCATTTCTCCCAATCCATGATCCTAGTAGTCTTATGCTTTCAGATGCTCGGAAGCTCGGCCAACCTTTTGCAATTAGTCCATTGTATTTGCTGATAAACTCGGTTTTTGCTTCATTGATTTTAAGCCGGAGGTCAGTGAAAATCTTTTTAGTAGGAGCATTGTTCTTTGTACAGACTTTATTGTTTCTAAAAGGCTTCCATTCAAGACTAACGTGAGGTCGTCTGCATAGCAGGACACTTTGAATGGGACGGTGTCGTTGGCACACCAACAATTTGGCGATCCGATTGAATTCCTGAAGAGGTTTATCGATTCCTATGTTGTAAAAGTATAGATGCCACAGGATCACCCTGCTTAACTCCTCTTCTTACAGAAAAGGAGGCTGCTACTGTTCCATAATTGATGGTTGTTTTGGAGGCCAGCGAGAATGACACGGACATCCTTATTACAAAGTCCCCGAACACCCTTCCGAAACAAAGTCTGAATAATATATTGATGAGATAATGAATCGAAAGCCTTAGCAAAATCAATCGCAACTATAGATGAGTTATTGTAGGTTTCAGTAATTGTTTGTACTGTAAAAGGCACAATATCCATTTTTATCTTTTTGGAAACCGTATGACAAGGATGTAGGTACGGGCTTGATATTTTTCTTATCCTATTTGCAAGAATATAGCAGAATATCTTATAAATGCAATCTGCATCGTTAGGGGCCGATAATTGTCCAGGTACCGTATCCTGTTCTTTTTTGGTATAAGTACCTGCGGCCCTCAGAAGCAAAACTAGGAAAATATCCAACTGCCATCACTTTTTCGTAAATATTAACAATATTGGGGAGAGAAGATCTTCATATTTTTTGTAAAATTCAAACGTGGAATCCAGAAGGGCCAGGTGTGTAATTGATGTGAAAATGATTTTAAAAGACGATTTGTTTTATTTTATATTTATATAATATTTTATTGTTAGTGTTCCTCCCCAGAGGCAAAAACTGTATATATAAGTTTATTATGTTTTATAACACATTGCTTTGGTGTTATGTAAAGTCTCATTTTTTATATATTTACATAATAAACGAAACTGATTTGAAAAAAAAAAAAAAAAATCTCCAAAAATATTATAATAAGATCAGACTCCCAATCAGCGATTGCAGATCTTCTCAACCCACTTACAACTAGCGAGGTAGTGAAGAACTGTAAGAAGGTCCTGATTGAAGGAAAAAAAGAACAAAAAAAATCATATTGAATGGTGCAAAGGTCATAATGACATAACAGGAAATGAATTTGCAAATCATCTAGCAAAAATGGAAGTGTGAGCGAAATCCAAAATAATGTCGGTGTTCCTCCAAGTATATAAAGAAACACTTAACGATTTCTTTTACAATAAATGGTGTCGCCGATACAGAAATGACCAAAAGATAAAGCACACACGCTCTATGCTTAAAACCCCGAAGCCAAAACTCATCAACACCGACATCAAAATACCCAACTTCTTGTCCAAGCCTATACCGGCATGGACCATTTCTCTCTCATTTGAGTAAATGGAAAAATATGAGTGAAATATGTGATCTCTGTTTGGACGAACCACAGACTGCTCATGATTTAATTTACAAATGCCCCGCTTTGTCCTACGAAAGGCACCTAGTTTCGCAAGAGGAGGATGAGGAAACAAAAATAATCAAGTGTCTAAAATGTACAATGATAAAGAATGTTATAATGAAACATTTAATATATAAATATGATTACTTTACTTTTACTGTTGTCACACAGATACCCCAAAGTGGTTGTGTATTTTACTTTAGTTTATGTATATTTGTATATGTTTGTCTATTGTAAACAGTAATAGAATATATTTGGATAAAATTTATACTTTAAATATACTCGAACTCGATCATACTAAGTAATTTTTTTTCAACCAAGGCCTCTGTATCAAAGTATATGAATTATTAGTTTAAGATTTTATATCTTATTACTTATATAATTTTTATGGGCATCTTTGTAATAGTCTGTAAATGTACACTTTTTTGCACTAAGGGATGGGGATGAAAAAATCTCTTAACTTTAATTTTTTGAAACCAAATCCGAAAAAACTTGTTATAGTCGTTAGTTTCATCGTCATCTCTTAGATATGTTGATATTTTCTTAAAATCTTATCCGAAACCTACTTTACAAACTTATTATCAACTCCTGTTCCCTACTTTTTATACTTCATTAATACATTAAGACAGTTGAATTACTTTTGAAAAAAGGAAAATCCTAAGGAAAAGTAATTTATCTTTGTCAATGATGAAATGTATTTATAAATTCTTCTTCAAAGGATAAGTATACCTCCAAAACTTTAAAAAAGTAAGACCTACTTGTATTTTTAAAACTAAAAGTAGGAATGAAACCTCCTGATTTTATTTTTAATGATAAGTAACTCAGGCACTGAAACAGTGTCTTTCTTTTCTTAAAATGCAACTTTCCCTTATTTTTTTATGATAATGACCATTACTTTTTTGCTCTACGAACAAAAAGGTTCCAGGACAACTCTTGCAATTGCAACCTAAAGCAACAAAAAATATTTTAATTTGTGTTAATGTTTTTATATGAGCTATGATACCAATGCCTTTACAATTATTTTTTTATCCGCCAATATGCATGTACTTATTACAATCCAATACATATATTATAGAGGATACTTTTGAGATCCACCATAACTGGATACAGAGAAGAAAAATCCAGTCCACTTACAGAGCTGCTGAACATATACAAGGATTTAAAATTGCTGCCCCGCTTGGGTAAACAATTTAATAGTCCTGGGAGTAGAAAAAGAAAATCCTGCAATAAATGTCCGATGATGCCATCCTATATTTTGTCTCATAGTAAAGTAGTCCCTTGCAATGATCTCACTGGGTATTACTTTTGAAGGTATAGACTTGGTATTTAGTCTAAGACTGCTAAGGGGAAGTTTATACCTACCACCCCCTAGCAATCACCCTCCGGACTAGCACCCCCCAACAATCACCCCCGTTACTAATATTTCGTATCTCTTAAAGTCCACTTATGAAGTATACTATGTTTTTGTTTTTGACAAAATTGAATTAGTGTTTAAAAACTATGTTCCTAATATCGGCCATATGTTTCATATGACCGATATTAGGAACATAGTCTTCAAACACTAAAGAAAACATAGTTAACTTCATAAGTGGACTTTAAGAGATAAGAAATATTAGTTACCTGGGGGTAAATGGCAAGGGGGGTAAAAGCCCGGAGGTGATTGTCGGGGGGTGCTAGTTCGGGGATGGTGGTCCTGTAACGGCTACAGGGATACTAATAATAATTCCTTCCATCTCTTCGTTATTTCATCAGCTGTTGACACGGACATTGATTTCCTCTTTTTTTATTCAGGCTATTGTGTATTCAATACTTACATAGGTCGGTGATCGGATCGCAACTTATTATCTAACATGTTATAATATGGAGAAGATGGAATATTTATTGATTTAAACTATAAAAGCGACCAAAGAAAAAAAAAAACACTTTCTTTATAAAATTAAATTGCACAACGAATAAGTTACTAAATTTATGACATCACAAGAAATATAAATAAAATATCAAAAAAGTGGGATGATGGCTTGAGTGTCCATTAAATCAATAGGTATATAAAAATATATGTATGCCTATAAACAATTTCCCTCCCTTAACAACAAAATAATCAATCTCTCCAAGACATAACTTCATAATTTATTTTTAAATCGCCTACGCGGTGTCGAAGAATTTTTAAACCTTTCTTAGTTTAATATATGGGCTCTTGTTATGGTGTGTATCATGAACCAAGCCATTTATTACTAGGCAGACCTCTGAAGAGAAAAATAATAATATAATAGAGTTAAATATTTTTTTACAGGGCGGATGACAACACAAAACAGAAACAAAGAGAAGGCCTGCAGAGACTTTGTCTTAATCTCGCTGAAGGTAAGTTGTCGTAAATAAATGGCTCTCATCAATTAGACACCCAATAAAAAATAACTCAGTTTAATTATCCCCTGATGTTCACAAAGGTATTTAAAAAGCGGCTTATCAGAAGCCAAATCTTTTATTACTTTTGAACAGACGCCTATTTCTCAGATATATATGTGTGGCCAATCCTATTTTTCATGACTGAAATCTATACATATGTAAAGGATGGTATTTTAATCAACATATCCATGCTTTAAATAGTTAATGTTGTCTTTTATGGCCTACGTGATTGAAAGGAACGGCAGTTAATTGATGGAAATCGTAGCTTTGCCATTTGTAACAATTCCCTCATTGAGTATTTTTAGTTTTCACTTTGTTTCTGTTGTTTTAGCGTCAACGATAAGTGTGCTCGCCATTTGATCGCTAATTGAAAAATATATATTTCAGGTGGAGTATGGATCAGGCAAATTTCATATTCTGGATTAACTGAAGTTTTTTTCAGATAACGATATAACAAATTATATTTTCGACCCTTTTTTAAACATTGGCACCAAATTCAATAAAAAAGAGATTATTGTTCTAGAACACACGAAATTAAAAGCTTTAAGACTGAACTATAATCATAATCGTTTATATGAGAAAATAGATATTTAATGTTTTTGGTTTGGTTTTGACGTTTTGCAATAAAATAACTATACATTCATATGCCAATTGTAACTTAGCTTAAAAATTATGAGCAGTCCCTTTTTTAATATGGTCCTTTGTATCTTATCATTTGGTATATGTCTTTTTATAAAGTTGTTAATACAAAGTCTAATGAGTGTCATGGATCGAGTCCCTTGACTCAACTGCCACGAGTGATATGATTTTTTTGGTTATGACAACTACTGTTTTTTTATAATGCCGATCTTTTTGTTCAATCAATAACGTTCGAGAATGGAATGTAAAAAAGAGAACAACTGTTTAGGTTCAAATAAAAAGTAATTAGAAAGTGTGCCGATGAGGCATTTTCCCCTTCGACTTTTATTTGAAGTTGCGGAGGATACTTGAATATTACAGGGGTGTGCGCTTAAGAATACTCACCTTCGAAGTTTGCAGTTTTTCCGGTTGAGTCCAATCCTTTGATTTTGTTATTAGTTGAATATTTTGTCTGGAATGGACAGCCCACAGCGTCGAAAACGAGCTTTAAGATTGTATAAAACGAGTGATTCTCCCGGCTCACAAGGAAGTACCCGAATGGCAATTTTGAAACTCCACGCACACTGACAAAATATCAGCCAAACACATTGGGCTGTACCCGCAAAACTGTTGCTGCGGTCATTAACAGAGGCACCGCAGACATCCCTATGAGGATCCGGAACAAGACTCTAAGGACTTGCGAGCTTGTGGATGCTGTACAAGGCACCATTGCCGAGATATGTGTCAAGACACTGTGCACGGACTGGCAGGGAGATTGGCGTATCAAAACGCACTATGGACCGTCTGGGGAAGTCCGAACTCAACCTAAAGGTCTATAAAAGGACTCAAGGACTATCCTGAGAAAAGGTACTTGGAAAAGAGGGTAAGAAGGTCAAGAAGTTGCTTGGCATGATGAAACATAAGCCAAATGAGTGTGAGCTTAATCAAGAACAGCTGTGTGAAATTCTGGCCCAGGTTGCAGGCCGTCATCAAAGCTGATGGAGGAACATAGATTGAAAATTGTATATCAATATATCTAAAATAAATCGTAAGATTATGCTTAAATCAAACCGTCATAGTTTCTTTATTGATTGTGATACAGTTGATGAATAGGTGAGTTATCTTAAACGTGCACTTCTGTACAACAAAGCCTATAGAGTATAAAAAAGCAAGCACAATATTCAGTTATTGAATTTAAAAAATATATTACACTTCATATTTATTACAGAAAAACATATATGTTATATAAATAACACTTCTATTAATTATATTAGTTTTATGCATGCAATAATCATTTCTATGTATAGCGAAAGAATCACCATAACTACTAAAATTATTATTTCATTAGGTAATAGTATTACTTGAATTCAGCAAACAATAGAAAATATTATAGGGGGCACACGGAGTTGAACCATGGACCTATCGATCTGCAGTCGATTGCTCTACCACTGAGCTATACCCCAGTTACTTGTGTGAGTAAAGCAAAAACATAATTATTTTTTATTTATTAAATGATGTGCTTAGTTGCCTTATCATACTAACTGCGCCCACATTTGTGTATGTGTAATCAGTTTGTAATACTGTCCATGTAATAAGCAACTGGGGGTATAGCTCAGTGGTAGAGCAATCGACTGCAGATCGATAGGTCCATGGTTCAACTCCGTGTGCCCCCTAAAATATTTTATTTTGTGTTTTAAGGAATGCCGAAAAAAATTACCTACTTCAACAGGCATGTAATTCGGACAAGTACCAATTAACGGAATTATACTTTTTATTCATAAAATTTGTAACAACTCTTTTTAGAGTGGGTCCAACCCTGGCACATTACATATAAAAATTTGTATGCAATCATGAGTTAGAAAATGAACGACAGTTGGAATTAATATAGGATAAAGAGAAAGACAACAGCATTGATATAATTTACATAAAAATAGAAGCAGCCTCGGTTAGGGTACTAGGGGTATATAATTTATAGCATATGTGTAAATTTTCAACAAGGTATATTTGTATGCTTGCTTCCATTACCGATATAGGCGCATATCATATTTCATCTTTTATAAAATTAGGTTTATATACGTAATTAAAGTTTTTGCAATAAACGAAATTGGATTGTAATTATTTTGTATGTATATAATAAGTGGTTTTGAATTATTTACCAACGAATTGCATTGTCGTGACTCACTTTCATAAATTAATATTGCACGTTCGTTATTGGTTAGAAGAAATAAACAACAACACAAGGTTGAAGTATGATTTTGTTTTAATATTATATATCTTTTATATATAAAATAAACTAAATTTTTGCCTTATATTGAGCACTTTAAACTATAAACAAAAATAAAGCTGCAGGGTAAATGAGACTAGCCTCATATAGTCGACATTGCAAGTGATATAAAATTGAGTTGGCAAATGGAAGTTTAGGCCTTCTTAGGCATATTGATATTTTCAATGCAATTATATTGAACGGAGTAAAAACTAAAGGTGCACACGGAGTTGAACCTTGGACCTATCGATCTACTGTCGATTGCTCTACCACTGAGCTATACCCAGGGTTGTGGATTGAAAGAAAAAACCAAAGTGGTTGGCGAACGCACGTTCAAAATCGAACGCTTGAACGGATTATAAATGAACGAACGATTGTAACTTTTTATATTTGCGTTCGTCTGTTCAATTTACATTATATTATTTCATACTTCATAGGAAGGATACGTTACTTTAAGCTTTTTATATTAAGGTAAAATTAAATTAGTAAAATTTGAAGAAAAAGGGCTTGCTAAAATGTAGCAGAATGCCAATTTGGTCTCTCAGACCCGGTTATCTTATTCAATACAAGTGATTCGAAAAACCATTGGAGGGGAAAACTGCATACGATATCTCGCAGATTTTTCTTCGGTCAAAAACATTATATTCGGTTAACAGTGAAAATTTTAAACAGTATAAAAATAAAATACACTAAAATTATATACCGGAACAGAGTAAAAATATTCAGGGCAGTTGCAAAATACATAAATGAATATTTTAGTTTTAGTTATTTACTGCCCTGAAGAATAACATTATATAAAAGGACAAATCATTTTGCAGATTTTTGGCACTGAATTCAAACCAAGCTTTATCATAGGCACAAGGCTTAATGTTATGAGGTAATCGCAATATAAAAAATAAAGTAATGGCTAAGGAATAACCTATTCTTTTGGCATATAAGACATGCTTGTCGAATATATGGCTCAATTTTGCTTCATTAATGGAATTTTGTGCAGTAAATTTGGTTTTAGTAATAAAAATAGACATATTCTTAATCCAGAAAAGTGATATTCAGTCAAAAATACAAAAGAATGCTAAAAATATGAGTGAAATGCTATTTTTGGCACAAGGTTCTTCCTTGCTTATAGCAAATGATCCTCTGAACTTTAATGGGCATTGGAATGTCCTAGGATTTTCTTTCAAGAGGGCTATTCACATCTATTGGGGATCTTTCTAAGAAAAATACAGATTAAAAAGTATATACCTGTTTTAAGAGAAAGGTGTTAAATTTGAACAAGTCTAATTACAGCATTAAAATATTGAAAGTTTTCAAGAGGATACATGTATCTTGGGTTATATTGAAATGAATAAATATCCTAAATATTGTATTTAATTTTGCCACCCTACATATAACATCAAAGATATTTAACAGAGCTAACTTTTCTTGATTATTCAATATTTATTTATCTTTAATCAGAGGCTTATGAGTACAAACATAAAAGAAAAAGATAGTTTCAATGTGTGCATAGTGTGCATTGACGGCTTTCTTAAAGAACTAAATGAGGTTTGCGTCCTTTACATATTACTATGAGGAATTAAGAAAATAAAAATCTAATTTAAGCTAAATGATATCTGCAGTCAACAAAGTTCCGGTTGAGAATTGTAAATTGACAAATAATTTAAAAGTGTCACTGTGCAATATCTTATTGATGTACCATGAGATTGAACTGTGCGAGAATTTGAATAATCATTATAAAATTATTTGTTTATATATATACTCAAATAGTTAGTAGCATAAAAAACTAGAGACATGTATACACTCAGAGAGTGAAACCTCCGCCGTCACGGGGTCATTATGAGCCTTCTGAGGCGGATTTTTCACGACTGGGGCGGCGTAGAGGGACGGGCGAGGGTTCCCCTCGACGGAAATTTCGAGAGGAAGACGCTCCCGACACCCAATTTCAAAGCACAGCGACATCTATTGGGCAGAGTAGGCTAACTTGAAATATCTATTAGTATTTAGCTCATTTTGCATCTTATTCTGCACTCAGAGATGCCAAAAATTTAATCACTTGTTCTCTTTTGGCTTTTCCAACAACTCCACAAAGTTTCAGCCGAATCCGTTGGGAAACTTTTGAGTTAACTTGCTGACAAACAACCAACAAAACTAACGCCAGTGAAAACTAGAGGCATATATACACTCAGAGAGTGCAAACCTCCGCCGATCCCCACCTAATGAATCACTTAACCGAATTACAATAAATCATATATGTCTACATAAGTAGGTGGGTTAGGTGAATAATGAGTGAGGAGAGAACCATCCTAAAAATATCCATTGACGTCCTACTATTAATAGTCAATTCAGAAATACGTCACTGAATGTTTAAACTCTTTCTTTTCTCATCATGCTCTTAATATTAGCGTTATATTTTATTTAATATATATTAAGAGGAAGACGGGAAAGAGAAAGAAGTTTAAGCACCCAGTGACGTAGTCCTTAGCTGATAAATGAACAATATTACGTCAATGGATATTTTAAGCGTTTGTTCTTTCCTACTCCCTGAATAGAGACCCCATTTCATTATTATTAGTAGTAGTATTTGCTCATTTTGCATATTAAAATATATACACCTCCGCCGATCCCCACAAAACATTCCCATTAAAACATCTCCCTTTCACACGCCCGATTTTCTATCTCTAATCATTGTTTCCTCTCTGTTAGCTCATTTGCATATTAAAAAAGCACTCAAAGACGGGAAGAGAAGAAGTTTAAGCTACGTCACTGGTAACATAGTCCTGAGCTGATATATGAACAATAATACGTCAATGAATATTTTTTAGCGTTTGTTCTTCATACTCCTGAATAGAGACCCCATTTCATTAGTATTTTGCTCATTTTGCATATTAAAAAGCACTTAGAGATGCCAAAATTTAATCACTTGTTCCTTTGGCATTTCCACAACTCCACAAAGTTTCATTGAATCGTTCAGTACTTTTTAAGTTATCCTGCTGACAAACAAATAAACAAACCAACAAACGCCACTGAAAAACAATACCTCCTTCGGCGGAGGGTAACAATACCTCCTTCGTCGGAGGTAACTAAGCATATATATATATATAGCTAAGAAATCATAAGCTAAATGTTTGTAACTTCATACACTATAGAGGTACATAATAGACAGAATACGAGGGCCGTTGGCATTTTTAAATTCTCAATATGCTATGGTGTGATTAGCAGAACTCAAGGGAAAATTGGCGGTGGGCTTGAATCCCTTCTATATCTTACTTGTGGTCGTCGGGATCCCAGGACCCATTTGCAGTGGTTTGAGCCCCAATATACTTTAGTTGTAATTGACGGGACCCAAGAGCTCATAGGCGGTAGGATTGAAGCCTTAATATGCCATTGGAGTGATTGATGGAACCCGAGGGCCCTTGGTATTTAGTTTTGAAACTCTACAAAATGTTTTCTATACATCAATTATTATCAATGATGGGTGGAGATGGAATTCGAATGCTGAATCTGCTATTTTTTATCAAACATGATACATTTATATAGTGAGTTGCGAGCAATTTTTGTGTGGGCAATTTTTGGTTCAGACAATTTCAATTGTCTTTTTCTGGTGTGGAATTTTTCATAGCAATGTCAAAAAGAAATACATTTTATATTTACTGTAACATATGATTTTTCTATTATCTTGAGCTATACATTCAATGCACATGAAGCAAAGTAGAACTGTTTAAGCAGGCGCTTATATTCAAATTAATAAAAAATTATGTGCTTAGATGCGTATTATATGTAGTGCGTCCACAGGTATGTGTGCTTAGATATGTTATATTTCTCTCCAACAATTATGTGGGGGTATAGCTCAGTGGTAGTAGAGCAATCGACTGCAGATCGATAGGTCCATGGTTCAACTCCGTGTGCCCCTTAAAGCCTTATTTTATTTTTGTTGATAACATCGTTGACTATAATATCTACCATCATGGTTTAAGATAATGTCCACCATCAAGCGAGAATAGAAAACGTCTCTAAATCCGTCCAAATATGAGAAACTTTTACCCTAAACGCGTGTTCAAAGGACTATGCAACAGCTGTTAGTTTCCATTGATACATTAAGAATGAGACTTGAAAAATGCAATTTTCATCTGGCCCGTAACAAAGTCTCAAAGTCCAGTTCACATGTTGCTTTGCAAAAAATTCCATCACTCCCCTCTTTCTGAGTTTATGATTGCTCAATGATTTCCTTCAAAGGAAAACTCGAGTATTCAGACTTTACATTGATTTATTAAGTATTCCATTAAAAATAAGAAATTTTTCCTTTAATGCCACTTGCCCCATGAGTTAAAATTGGAAGCGGCCTATTGAAGGAGCTATAATATATAATGTGTTAGCGACGGAAATATAAAAAAGTATCAATGAAAATAAAATTGAAGGGGGCACACGGCGTTGAACCAGGACCTATCGATCTGCAGCGATTGCTTACCACTGAGCTATACCCCAGAGACTTGTGTGAGTAAAGCAAAACATAATTCTTCTTTACATTTATTAAATGATGTGCTTAGTTGCCTTATCATACTAACTGCGCACACATCTGTATTGTATAGGGATAGTACTACTCTCCTAGAGATTAAAAATAACTGGGGGTATAGCTCAGTGGTAGAGCAATCGACTGCAGATCGATAGGTCCATTGTTCATCTCCGTGTGCCCCCGGTTATACTTTGAATTTAAAATAAAAATATGGAATATAAAAATTAACGTCAGTTGTTAAATTCAAAAAATATTTACTTCTTATATGTGTCCCTTAATCTACTCCGTTGGTCACCAAAGCTTTATGTTTTGAATCAAAAATAAAAATATTGAAAATAAAAATGAACGACTGCTGTAAATTGCGAAAATGAGGTTCTTTCTTAAATATGCCCATTTTGCTCGATATTTTTGAATCAATATCCTTTTTTATTTACTATATTCAC
>CP045896.1:9107322-9163068 GCA_013387185.1 Caligus rogercresseyi
CGTACATTCTCCCCTTTCCTTGTATTCATAACAAATTATGATTTGAGAACGAAATATATATTTTCTACTATTACAAATTGTATGGACATATATTAAATAAACATAGATACATTTTAGACATTCTGCAAAATTATAATAACATGTACATACATTTTGTTTATTCTCCTTAAGTTTTTTCAATCTCTTAGAATTATTTGTATATTTTGACTGCTTGTTTTTTCTTTGTTTTTGTGAATTTGATCATTGATTTCCGAAACATGTTTTGGACATACATTAAAAAAAATTTATCAGCGATTGTGAAATAAATTTTCAAAGGAATGGTCTTCTTCGATTCTGCTAAAATAATTTTCAAGGCGTATGCATCATTTTTCAAAAGCTTAATAAACGAAAGAACAAAAATATTTTTGAAGAAGGGGAAGAAATCAACTCTTTACAGATGCTTTTTGAATTTTAAATTCTGAAAAAAATCATAAAAAGGAACACGTTACAAAAAGAACATCAGAAGGACGAGTAGCACACCTCGATTAATTGATCTAAAGTTTACTTTCATCATCAATATTTCTAAGGAGAATAATTTTACATCGATTTTTTATTTAAGCTGTCAATAAATTGTGGCACGAATGAAGGCTATAGTTTTACATAAGGAATGCGCGATATACCAGACAAAAAGTGAACTATGATACGTCATTCTATATTTAAATGAATCTTTAAAAGTAAAATGTTTAAATTGGAAAATATATTTAAAGAAGAAGACGTAATCTTTTCATTCTGTTGAATTTATATCCTCAGAATAATGATATTCCAGATCATTCAGTGAAATTTTCCTAAACTTATGATATTCTTCATTCGAAGGCATTTTTCTGCCAAAATATGGCGAACGCTTAATTCAATGTTCGTTAAAAATAATAATTCCAGCAAAAATATTTAACTCGATTTGTACAATATGTTTCGTCAAAAATTATACTAATATTTATCCCTATTTTGATTTAGAGCCTTAAAGCGAGCCTTTAGTAAGATATTGTAGAGTCAAGCCAATGCAGTTTCTAAATTCAAAGATGAAGAAATTCCGTAAGGCGACGTATTGTAGGTAGGGCTGGGGACGGTAACCGCATTACCGCTATACCGCGGTACGTGACGCATTACGCGGGTCTGAGCACGTCACCGTCTGACCGGCAAAAAAAAAATGAAACATTGGCTGTATATGGGGATGTATATGTTAGGTGGCGGAGCGCGGTATAACTAGTAGGCCTATTCACCGTTTTCAAAACGAAACTTCAAAAACTTGATCAAAAGATGGAGCAAACCCGACCTTAGGATGTGGGGAGCGCAATTTTCCTAATCCATAATAAAATTCCATTTGCGTTTCTAGCCTTATCATACGTTGCATACGATTCTGTGTAATGTTTCGTACTTTGAATTTCATATGCAAACATGAAAGCATAACATCAGGCTGTGGAAGCCTGGAGAAAAGCAGGACTCACTTCTTTTTTTACTGAACGTGCTTTAAAACACAATTACTTCAGGGTGGGCGGGGGGGGGGGGGTAGAAAATATAGCGGTTATATCGCAAAACGCGGGAATTGTTGATTACCGACCGCGGTACAGAAAAAATCCAAACCGGCACAGCCCTAATGTAGGTAATGTGATAACTTATTTACGTAGATATCTATAAAGACTCGTTGAGAAACCTTTCCAGGACATAGATAAGGCGTACAAGGCAGGACTGTATCTCCGTTGTTGGGACATTTAAACAACTAGGATAATTGTTCAATCAAAAAGTTTAATTTCTTCTCTTTTGCTTCGTCCAAATGGGGCAAGATATTTGTCAAATGATTTAAAGCTGTGTTTAATTCATTTTCCAAGCTAAATAGTTGATTGGTGGAAGAGTTTGATGTCAATTAATTTAAGAAGGCCAAAATATTAAGAAAGGGGTCACATTTTGTAATATGATTGTTCTTGGTGATATGTTCGAGATTCGAGATAGTTAGATCTCTATCTTTCACCCTGAAAAATACATATAGCAGGAATAAAGTCATCGTAGTTGTATGAATCAGTATTAATAAGAAAATACTGAGGAATAGTCAAGTTTTGATATGTGAAAAACAATATATAAATAAAGAAGGTTAAGGAATGAAGTTTGGCTTACCGTATATGGATTGTCATTTCTTCATTGATCTTTAGACTGAAGTCTATTGACGGTCCTCCATGACTAAAGTTCATCTTGAAAACACCAGCTCTTTATCTTTTTCATCATAATGTTCTTGAACGCCACTCGGAGGCAAGTCCTATCCATTTTAATTTGAAGCTCTTTGAGTTTTAAAAATGAGTTGGCCTCTTCAAAAGCCTTAATATTTTTTTAAAATTCGCTCGTTTTCATTAAGGAGTCGTGAAGAGGAGGTTGAGGTGGAGGAACGCTTTGGAGGAGGCTTTTTTGAATAGTAGTGAGGAAGATTGGAAAATTGGAAGGGACGGCATCTTTTTAATATCTTAAAACAAAGAGTTTTTCCAGATATGTCTAAACGTCAGTTAGACTCTGGCTTATAATCGGAGGGCATTAAATGTACGTCACACACGCAGAATGTCTTGAAGGTATCTAATTTTTTCGCGGAACAGCCTTTGTCCAGAGCTGGCGTAGGGACTCATCCTTGGGGAACAAATGAAACCGTCTCTTTTTCCCCTCATTGCCCTTTGGTTTGCAACCCGGAGCAACATAAACCTTCCCCATTGTCGTCTAGTTTGAAGATAAATAGGTAATTCTAAAACGATCCTCTACACACTTCCACTACTTCATTCACGCGGCAAATAAATAAATTAGTCGATCCACTTTGTATTTGTGTTTTGAAAGGTTGTGCGACTTTACCATTCCTGATTGTTTTAGTATTCATTGACTATGCTCATTAAAATGGATGATTGCTAGAGATAACAAAAAGGTTGTTCTCGCAAAACTCACCAATAAACATGGTTTTTTATTTTGGTTACACTGTTTCTACGTCTGATGGTTAGTGTGATGGATCAATTTATCAAAAGATATGAGAAAACAATATTAACATTTTTTGTTAAGTACAAGCAATAGCTTATTCAATTAATTAAGATATGCTATTGAAGAATCGAATTAGAGCTTTCGCAAATGATATTGATCGGAGCCCATGGGGAAGAGATAAAGAGTGTTATAAGGATAATACTCATCTATCTAATCAGTGGGGCCAGAAGAGAAATGGTCAATAAACCCTCCCCTCCTCTATATAACAGTGCTGTTTTCGTGGATCTTGATACTCTTGTCGAGAAACTGATATGGAGAGTTGACAAGATCCAAGACTGTAAAAACGGTACCTTGTCAGTGACGTAAAGTGGTGTCTTGGCCAAGAGAGGTCCACTATGGTGTCAGCCAAGGCTTAGTTCTATGACCATTCTGCTTTATCCTGCTCATTTCAGATCTCCTAACTCTGCTTATAATGATGCGACTTCTGAGGTATACGTTGTATTCGGGATCCCTCTGATGACGCATCATATATGTATATACATATCATATCGTATTTATTATAAAATATCGTCTGCAGCAAATTATATTGTTGAATTATTTACATAAAAATTACCTTATACTTTCTATATTGCCAAAAAGCTTGAGTGATTATTTTGGCTTAATTATTTTGTTTAATCAAACATTTAGGAGGCACGCAGAGTTGAACCATAACCTATCGATCTGCAGTCAATTGCTCTATATTTTATTAATGCAATAAGTATTTCTATGTATAGCCAAAGAAGCACAATAACTACTAAAATTATAATTCCAATACGTAACAGCATTACTTTTATTTAGTAACCAAGAGTAAAATGTTTTAGGGGGCACACGGAGTTGAACCATGGACCTATCGATCTGCAGTCGATTGCTTACACTGAGCTATACCCCAGTTGCTAATCATGGAGATTAGTACTAAGTAATTATACATATACAGATGTGGGCGCAGTTAGTATGATAAGGCGACTAAGCACGTTATTTAATATATGTATAGAAATGAATATTTTCTTGATTAACGCTCGCCTAAGTAAGTGGGGGTATAGCTCAGTGGTAGAGCAATCGACTGCAGATCGATAGGTCCATGGTTCAACTCCGTGTGCCCCCTTTAATTTTAGTAACCAAAAAATCAAGTCATTTTAATATGTTTTAAGGTTTTGGTTCATCGTTGACCTGCACCGCCTTAAAGTGCCACGCAGCTTTACTCTTCCAATGTGCGAAAATAAGTTTACTTTGACAAAATATGAGGCGAAATAAATTAGGCGTAATAAGGCCAAAGTACTGTTCATAGCCTAACGCTAGCTTAGTAAGCACTTAGCTGTACTTTAGTTAAGTTTTATCAATACATTCATGTTACATTTTTGTAAAGCTCTTTAGGCTATGCCACTATGCTATGCTATTTTTCTAAGTGTTCTTGGTTCATTATTTGAAATTCGAATCAAATTGTATCAATGAGGTGATCTAATCAGTCCTTTTTATGAAAACATTGATAAGAAACGTATTTCTTGAAGTGGGAAGAGAACTATTCGTTCTGATAAATATATAGTTTTATTGATGAACACAATAATGCAATGATAGCGGTATTCGGTAGATACTACTAAAATATATATATTATTTATCGTTTGTCCTAGCTCTGGAAAAGGACTCACGATTCACCGAAGAAATAGCACTTATAGAAAATGGATGTAAAAAACGTGTGTAGTTATTTTAGTTTTAAATTCATAGGAACAAAATAAAAAGATTAGTTAGAAATAATTAATAAAATTGATATGAAGAATTCTAATGTATCCAATTTTATTTGCAGAGTGTTTTTCAGCTAATGTTATACTTTTTTTCGGTTTATTATATTATATATATATATATATCTTATTTGTATGTAAAATCAACTTATTGAAAAAATTGTTGATGGAAAAATTAACCAGTATAATTTTGCATATTTTATTCAAAGTTTTGTTTTAATTATAAGGAATCTCTGTTTTTTGTCAGCCATTAAGATGCCATAAAAAGTTGTATTTTAATGATTATTTTAATTACCGCCCTAAGTTTGAGTGTTTCTCCAACAAGTTTGGAAATTATGGCAGGAAAAAACATAAGTTAACCTATCTATATAATAACTGATGCGTCCTTTTATATAAAGTTATTCTTCAGGGCAGAACTAAAATGTTCATTTATGTATTTTTGTAACTGCCCTGAATAGTTTTACTCTGTTTCCTGTATATATTTTAGTGTATTTTATTTTTGCACTGTAAAATTTAGCAGATTACCGAATAAAATGTTTTTTTCCGACAAAAGTTAACTTTTGTCTATTACCAAATATATCAAATATTTTTAGTGTTTCACAATCACAAACTCATGCATCCTCATTCTGAGTTCTGTGTGTTATATTAAAAAACCTTCTTTTTATATAACGTTTTGTTATAAATGATAAACAAAAATGTAATTAGCATATTTACTTTGACTGTAATAAAAATCCTGCAAACTAAGTCCAGATCTTAATGGCCTCATTGTTTCATGCATTCATTAAAGCATTCGCATCTGACGTTTATACACACATTTTCATTTATTTAAAAAACACCTGTTAATGCTTTTATCCAGCAATTCATGAAACCTTATTTCATGAATACAAAGGGAATCTCACGTACGCACACATTAAGTGGGCGGCTCAATAAAAAGTGACTTTGCTGATAAAAAGTGTGATATGACATACAAGTTTAACTATAGAGAGGGGGTAGCCCTTTACCAAGTCCTTTTGACAATTTTTTCTTCTTTTTTTCAAGTTCCTTTAACTACTAACCTATATAGTAACTAGATACTCAACAGAGAAGATAAATTGCTGGACTTGAAGATTCATTTCATGATATAAATCAACGTACAGTTTTGACTAATGACAAGCTAGAAAATTGGTCCACTATATTGGCGATTATTCAACAAATTATTCGGAAGTTAAATTAATTTTTAATTATAATTCTACAATTGATATTGTTTGGCAAAACTATAAGAAGAGATTTTCTTCTGCATCCTTCTTGTACAAAAAGAGATGGAGGGGATTGCTCTATCTCGAGAGATTTATTCAATCCACGATCTTCATCGAGTGCCTGTCTTTAATTTTGGAAAGTTTTTCTTTAACTTAGGAGAACGGCAATCTCTCATCAAGTCCCAGATCCTTGGCATTTGAAGTTGTCATTTGATTGTAATTTTAAACAAGAAGCTGACCAAATTTTGGAAAGTTATATTAAATAATTAATTTGAGAACCTCGAATATTTATTTCAATTTTTGGAATATATGAGGACAAGAGGTTCACAGCTCAGTTCCAAATATCGTCGGATTGTATTTCCTTTAGGACTCCATGCAAAGATATTGGAATTATTTACAACAAAATGTCTCATGTATTTGCAAATTGCCTAGTTCTTAACATTTTGAGAGAGTTTGTTTCTCTAAATTATAGGGATATGTAAAAAAATGTACTTAATAGATATCTAGGTATCTATGTAGATCCTTGAAATAAATTGTTCCTCTTGAGTGTATACAGGTGATTTAGTCAGATTTTATTTGTCCCGCTCCAAGTAATATCATAATTTCTAAAAAAAACTCAATTAAGCAGAACAAAAAGTTCAAGAAATCAAATAAATAAAATCATAATTTACTCTTTCTTCGTAAGTGATTTATCCAGGAATTTTTTCTCATCAACAAGGTCTTAATAAAATTTTTTTTTAATAAACATGGAATCAAAAAGTACAATATATGTAATATGTAAAAAGAAAATTGTGTTTCATAAAAACATAAATAAACATTATAGTTTAAAATTAATTGTAAAATTTACAAACTTTATTGTACCCTATTTATTATGTTTTGTTTAGTTTCTTTTAGTTGAATCAAACTTAATTTTTTAATGGTAATTTTTATGATTATTGTTACGGTCTGATATATTGTGTTTGGTTTTAATATTTTGGATGAATAACTTTTATATTTAGGGAGCTAATTTTAAATAACAATTTTTATATATACATTTTATTATGTGTAAATTATCTTTATAAATAAACTTATTTATATTTAAAAAAGCTATATTTCATAAAAATAATTTACAATTAAGAGCGTGTGTTAGCTTAGTGTGTGAGCGTGTTTACTCTCCATATCGATCAACCTCCTTGATCCAAAATATGATTATTCAATTTTAATGTCATGATTGTTATTCATATCCTCACAGATACAACTTTTCTTTAAGAAAAGAGTGAAGTATTTTTTGACGTCACAGAGTCTTTTTTAATGTTTTTTCTCATCAGCAAGATTTTTATTATTTATAACGTATATAAAATAAATATAAAAGGAGAATTATTTGAAATCAATACATAAATAAACATTGTAGTTTTAAATTATATTTATTTTCACTTAAAATTACACATTTCATTCATTCTCTTTGTTGTTTCCTCAACTTAAATGATATATATTTCGTCATAAATGTATATAAATAGTTCCCTTCAGTTTTTTGTTGAATACTATTTTAAATTAAAATTTCTTTCTTGGACAGATTTTTTCGGCCATTTGGTCTGGATATCGATTTGAATATGCATATATCTGTCAATGTAACAATTATAGTCCAAAACAGTGTAATTTTTATCTATGCATTAATACTTTATCTTTCATCTTGGCATGAAACATTACAAGGACAGAGCAAAGATAATTTAAAGTGGATATATTGATCATGGTCTTGTATATTCAAGAGATATTGAAAAAGTCTGATGAACCTATTGAATCAGGCAACTGGCACCTAGATAAATAATAAAATTATATAAGACAATATATAGAGCCAATTAAAAGAAAGAAAATGACTTGAAAATTCAATCGAATTTAATGTGTCCATGAAAATCGTATATCTGCCTATAGCAGAAATTAATTAAATTGACATATAAAATAGAAGCTCCTATTTAATTTGTTTTTCCTCATACTGTTAATTTTCTAAGAAAATATACTGTAGGCCCTCATTAGTCGGTGAACAACAAATAGCACACATATGATTGAAGGTCATAATCCATAGTTTTATTAACGGAGCAGCATACAATATTTAAAAACAGTTCAGCTTGATCTATAAACAATCTGAGCTTTAAAATAAATCATTAAAAAAATCTTTCATATTTGTTTTTCAGAACATTCTTATTCCTCTAGCCTCAAAAAGTGTTAAACCTCTTTTTAAATATTTTTTTGTTTGAACGAAATTAATTGATCCAAATATTTTAGTTTTGAGGTCTCCGTTAAATCTATTTAAAATTCACCAATCTCTGTCCATCTGTATGTCTGCACGCTATTTCCTCCCACATTTATGGTCAGATTTGAACTTTGAAGGTACCTATGGAATCCTTGGGTCAAGATGGACCTAATAAATCTATTTGCAAAGTGATGGGACCAGAAATGAAAAACAAAATTCAGACCTTGTCTGATTTTACTGCCTACTTTTCAAGGTAAAGAGAGGAAAAAAGAAAAAGAAAAGGAGGAGTTAGAGAAATAGAAAAAAGCATCTCATGTGACTTAAAACATATTCTTTGTACAAAGTCAAACTTTTTATGTGGAATGTTTGTACAAAACAGAAAATTATTTTCACTCTCCTCTCTTATATTCTTTAAGGTCTGTTTCACTCACAAACTAGCTCCAAAACCTACCCATACCCGAAGGGGGAACATATGGGCGCCGTAGTCGCCCAAATATGCGAGTCTATATAATAAATCTCTGTCCGTCTGTATGTCCACACGCTATCTCCTCCCACATTTATGGTCAGATTTGAACTTTGAAGGTACTTATAGAATCCTTGTGTAATAAATCTATTTGCAAAGTGATGGGACCAGAAATGAAAAACAAAATTCAGACCTTGTCTGATTTTACCAGTGGTGGGCACTTCCGCTCATTATTCCGCTCGTCCGCTCTTCCGCTCTGAGCGGAGGAGTAATTGGTGAGTGGAATGCAAAGAGCGGATCATCTTTGTGAGAAGTGAGCAGAATGTGGTGAGCGGACCCTCTAAAATTAATTTCCGCTCATCCGCTCACATAAAAAAAGTTTCCGTTATTAAAAAGAATTACTCATAGAAAAAGACTACTTTTTCTCGCTTTTTGCTCTAAATGTAATGCCGCTAACGTGGCATGGACTAAAAAGGTGCGCCAGAAATTGTTTATTCTTGTCTAGACACGTGGCAGCAGTGTTGCCACGCGTAGCCACTCAGTTCACGTCGTGCAGTTATTGTGTATACGCAGAGAGAATAAGTGACAATCAGTCCTTTCTTAATATATAAAATGTGTACCCCGTCATAACAAAGAGGTTGCGTTCATGGTCCCATATAGAATTTCATTTTATATTCAGAGAAGAGAGAGAAAAGTTACATTATTATAATATAACTTTTCTCTTTCTTCTCTAAATATAAAAGAGATAAAATTATCTTTGCTATAATTATTAAATAATTATTACATGTAGTATGATTAGAAATCCATCTGAAAAAATGACGTCATAACACATATGTTGATGATGTCATTAAATGGCTATATGGGACCCTACTTAGTACCAGCTTAGTACTTACTCGGCGTACAAGTTTTGTCTCTCTCTGGCACTCTCTTATTCTCTCTGTGTATACGTTTGTGTTCGTGTGTGTTCATTGTCTGACGGTCACTCTGAGTCAGTATACTTTACTTTTTCGTTTTTTTACGAATCACGAGTCATGGATAAGTTTGTGACCCGAACCCGACCTCTGAGCAGAGAGAGAAGCTACAGGTTAGCGGACCTATTCCGTCAACCTGAGCGGAAGAGCGGAATGAAGTGAGCGGAACAGCAGTACTCAAAAAATGAGCGAATGAGCGGGAGCGGATCAGTTGCCCAAAGTGAGCGGATGAGCGGTCAGCGGAACAGTAAAAAAGTGAGCGGTGCCCACCACTGGATTTTACTACCTACTTTTCAAGGTAAAGAGAGGAAAAAAGAAAAAAAGAAAAGGAGGAGGAGGAGTTAGAGGAATACAAAAAGAAAAAAGCATCTCATGTGACTTAGAACATATTCTTTGTACAAAGTCAAACTTTTTATGAGGAATGTTTGTACAAAACAGAAAATTATTTTCACTCTCCTCTCTTATATTCTTTAAGGTCTGTTTCACTCACAAACTGGCTCCAAAACCTACCCATAACCGAAGGGTGAACATATGGGCGCCGTAGGCGCCCAAATATGCGAGTATTTATTATGTTTCCATTCTAATACTTGTATCGATAAAGTATGTATGTAGCTCATAGTAAAATTTACGTTGTCATTTTGTTTAATTTTTCTTTCCGGTCACGAAATTTTAAAAATGTAACAAATAATACAGCGCCATATATACTACACTAAGATACAAATATAAAAAATAAATAAAACTCTCTTCAACAGTTGTGTAAAACATACATGAACATTATAGTTCAGATTACTGTTAAAAAGTGACCTAAATATAAAATGACTGTTTATTTAAATTTGCTGATACATTTATCTTTATAAATAAAGAGGACAAGTTTTGTAGTAATATTTAAACATATTATTTGCTTTCTCTCTCGCTCTCTCTCTCTCTCTCTCTCTCTATATATATATATATATATATATATATATATAGTATATATATATACAAGCGGATGTTAACCGGATCTGCCCGGGATTCTTCAGTCTTTGGAATAAAACAAATCACGCTATCACGTGATTTATAGTGAAATGGACTCCCAATGGACCAAGAAATGTCAGACGCGAAGTATTTTTTGCCCCCCCCCCCATTTTGCAAGGAATCAGGGGCACCGGATAATATTAACATAGTTTTATTGACAAAAAATATAAGAGTGGGATTGATTAATCATATATTAGAGGATATTACCCGGGATTTTCCAACTTGACAATAGTCTGGCATGGAAAAAAAAAATCACATGAATAATTTTAGTGATGTCATCACATATGTAATTAAAATCAGTTCCTTAAAAAGTTGTCTTGGGGTCTTCATTACCATTTTTCCGTTTTGTATTCTTTAAAGCTGGGTATTTAAGCATCGTAAAAAGAAGTTATTTTTTAAGTCAATTCATAGGGCACATAGAGTGCCGAAGATATGTATGGTAGTGCTGAATATCAGAGTATTTGTTTGATCTCCCGTGTTGGGGGAAAACAGCAAAAGAATGCGACTTCATATCTTTATCAAGAAAAGATTGACATAACTCTCCATCTCTAGGCATTATAAAAATTTGAATAGCGCGATGTTGCATTATAAAAAAGTTGTTATTTTCCAGAAAACTTAAATTGGGGGGGAAAGACAGGGATCAAAATAAACTTATTGTAAGTAATCATATGGAAAACGATTTTTCCAGTAAACGCCCAAAAACCACGTCTTACTACCTCAGAATCATCCACAGAATATTTGGTTAAAATCTAACTTGGCAATTTAAAAAAATCGTTATAAGGTAGAACTATATTACCTTTGGAATATCTTAAGACTTCTTAAGATGTATCTCTTATGTAATAATTTCTTTATAATATGGAACTAAGTAATTAAATAAAATATAAATTTACTTCATAGTAACTTATAAAACATTATCATCGTCCAAAAGGGTTCATTAGTGTGATAATCAGTTTCTATCTCTATCATATTTGTAACTGAAACGGATAAGACTATCAAATATCAAAGTTTAAAAAATATTAGAATGGAGGATTTCCAAATGCTCTATATTTATGGTTTCTTTTAATAATATCAATGAATAAGGACAAAAATTCTGAGACTTTTTCTCGAACGTGAGTAGTTTATAAAAGAAAGTCAATTAACTAGAGGTATATATACACTCAGAGAGTGCAAACCTCCGCCGTCACGGGGTCTTATGAGCCTTCCGAGGCGGATTTTTCACGACTGGGGTTGCGTTAAGTGACGAAGGAGGGTTCCCTCGACGGAAATTCCAAGAGGAAGACGCTCCCGGCACACGATTTCAACAGCACAGCGACATCTATTGGAGAGTAGGCTAACTTGAAATATTATTAGTATTATTAAGCTAGTTTTGCATCTTAATTCTGCACTCAGAGATGCCAAAATGAATCACTTTTTACTTTTGACATTTCCAACAACTCCACCAAGTTTCATCCGAATCCGTCCAGTACTTTTTGAGTTATCCTGCTGACAAACCAACAAACAAACAAACCAACGCCAGTGAAAACAATACCTCCTTCGGCGGATGGTAATAAAGATGCAGTCCATTATAAAACATCACTTGACTGTGAGACTGCATAGAATGAACAGCGATCAGAAAAATTATCTATCTGAAAGGATACTACTATTCAGGGGCTTCAATTGATGTCATTCACAAATCCTTTAAATAAAATATTTTAAGGTACCTATATTACTACTTATTTAAAACAACAACCACAACAATCAAGGAAATAAATTAGTCACTACGACGATAAACCGAACAGAAAAAAGGAAAATTGAGCTACAAACGTAAAAAATATATTTATTGGTAGTTTAAAGTTCTACCTTGTATACTTTTCATAAGACTATTAAACACACACACAAACATATTATATATATATATATATTATTATATATATATATATGATATATATATATATATATATATAGATATATATATATATATATATAATATATATATATATATATATATATATATATATATAGATATATATATACAGAGTGGCTAGGCAAAAATGTCCGGTTTGATATTTGATTTTGTGAACTTAATTAACTTTTAATTGGTTGCTTCTATGGAACTGAAATTTATTTGGCTTTAAGTAGTATATAAAAGGATCTAAATTATTCAATATGCCTCCATGGCCTTCACGACGGCTTCGAGGCGGGGCCGGAAGCGTTTGCAGGCATTTATAATGTGCTTTTCAGGGTAGTTGTCCCACTCTTGATGATGGTGGCCTTCAGAGAGTCAAGATTGAGGTGAGGGGTCCGGTTGGTCTTGCTCTCAATTGCGCCCCACCAGAAAAAATCCAGCGGATTTAGATCCGGGGATGACGGTGGCCAGAAGTTCTTCGGCCAGAAATGGGCCATATTGTCCTTGCAGAACTTTTGGTTCTTAGCCGCCATATGAGATGGTGCACCATCCTGCTGCCACACATAGTTTCCGGTGGGGTAGTTTTTTAACCATGGCAGAACAGTATACCTCAGGACTTTGTAGTAGGCCTCGGTGTCGATCTTCTCGTCCGGCCGAAAGAAGAATGGAGGCATCTCTTTCCGTCGGACCTGAATACACCAAGGACCATCACTTGCTGGGGATTCTTGGTCCTGAAGACTCCTTGGACATCCTCACGTGCTTAGCAAGCCATCGATCATTTCTGCGATTGTAAACTTGGTCCACCGTGAAGATCTTTTCGTCTGAAATATTTTGATGAGACACGGCTCCTTTTCAACCAATTTAGGATGATCTCGCACCTATCGAGCCTCTTCTCCATCGCTGCTGCTGTCAATAGCTGTCTGTGGGTCCGAACGAATTATTGCAAGCCAAATCTTCCTTGGCAGCCAGCTGGATGTGCGCCTGGACACGTTGAACTTTTTGAGAGACGGTTTTAGGCTGATGGTGGGGTCCGATTCAACTTGGCCTTAACTTCATTGAGAAAGTCGTCTGTCCGTTTTGTTATGGCCAACAGATCCAGGAGCTCTGTTGAAGCCTTTACCATCATTTTTGGCTTGCTGGATACGACGGACAGTACGGATATCAACGCCAACGATCCGGGCAATATCGACTTGATTTATTGCGCGTCAAGCAAATCGTGAATCAGTTGTCTTTTCGCTTGCTGAACACTCATTTCTGGTCTGAGAGATATTTTTATAGTTATAAATTGTAGCTATTTGTTTCAAAAGCGTAGCTGATTATTGTTTTGAATATTTATACGTACGCTCTGCGCACAAAGAAACAAACTTATAAACGGACATTTTTGCCTAGCCAATCTGTATATATTCATATATATATATATATATATATATATATAGATTCTTATTTCACATTTTTCAGATTTCAGAGTCGAGTTCCCCTATGATTTTACCTTAGTGCATAAAGATCATTTTGTGAATGATTGAACAAAATCGAAAAAACGTGAATTGTCTCTCAACGGATCCTACGTAATTTATTACTTTTTTGTATTATTTATTTCGCCATTCGATCGACTCTCATGTCCTCAATATAAATGCTATTTGAAATAATGGGGTTGTAAAATATAGATATGATCTCAAGGGTTCCAAATAATTATTGTCTTTTATGTAGATACAAGATTGAATGAGATATGAAGTTTTTAAAAAGTATTACTAACCCCAAATGTCTATTTCAAAACATTAATTTTCGTTATTCTTATAAAACAAATATAAATTGGATTTTTTAATAAAATATACTACAATTTCACTGAATATCATTTGATGGACATAGGACTTTTGTTAGGCGGATATTCTTAAACACGGATACTTATAAGATTAACAAATTATAATCAGAAGCTTCTTAGACAATATGTTGCATTGTAAATGAGATTTGGCTAACTAAAGTCCTGGAACGCTCTTTCAACTCAATATATAATTAACTTTGTATCTTTAAAAAAAATATTATACATAGGGTCGCTGAATTAATCCCATGAATCATATGTCAAAAGGGGATTATTCAATATACGTATATGAATGAATGTACAGCACTTAATTCTAAGGATAAATAATACAATCTACTCAGAGTATTTGATATGAGTATATATTTTGGGAATTGTTGCAAAAAAAAAGCCCTCTTGGATAATCATTTTTTTTGTATTTTTGTAATGTGACCATCAACATTTGAGTAAAGCTGTGCAAGACTATTTGGATGTTACTTCTAAAATAAAACTATAAATAAACAAAGTAGAAATTTACATTACTACAAGAAGAAAGAACAAAAAGGATTGTCAGCTGTTGCCATAAATAAATAGGAAAATATTGATTTATCGATCACATAAATCCATTTTTTTACATTATGAAACACATATAGGGCAACAATAGAACGTATAATTGCAAGCTGGCAAAATCGTACAGAATACATTTCTCAGAAATCTATATAAACAAACTACCTGTTAGTGAGTGTAAAAATAAAGGAAGTGACAGTGTAGATCAATAATAAGATAACTTACATCTTGTAAATTGCAAAAAAATTGTTTTACTCAAAAATAACTGCTTATTTTAAACCTATCAACTATTTGTGCATTTATATCAATAAACAATAGCTGATAATATATTAATTATTTGTTTAATGCCCAATATTTCAAAGGTGATAGAGTTATATAAGTGTATGCTTAAGACAAGTTATGGTATGTTATATTATGTTTATAACTTAGTATGTGAAACTTTTTTTACACTTTGATATATCCTTATTGTAGGTAGGTATTTTGTAGGTAGTCTAATTTTAAACTATATGTTTATTTATGTATTATTTTTATACACAATTCTACTGCCTTTGTACTTTGTATCTCCTGTTACAATTGAAATAAAGACCTTTATTTAAAAAATAAAAATAAAAAAGTCAAGAGGAAGGAAGAGACTTTTTTCGGTACACAAGTAAAATTATTTCAACATAACATTTATGTGAATACACTGACAAATAATATTATTTAATTTGAATTTATGAGCTAAAAAATTGACTTTTCCCATATCACATAAAAATATAATATATATTTGGTATTTCACTTGCAACAAAAAAATTATGTCAAATATAGTAATATAGGAATGTAGCATATTTCTTATCGTTACATACAACTATATACACATCTCTCTCTCTCTCTATATACATATATATATATATATTATATATATATATATATATATATATATATATATATTATATATATATATATATGGTTGTACATATGTTTTAGTAATAATTTCCACCAATGACTGTGGATAATAATTAAACATTTGACTATATACTACAATAATAATTTATTATGATTGCTTTTTAGAGGCTTTAATTACAGGTTACAGAAAAAATATGGGGATCCCCTAATAACTCAAATATCTACATAATTAACTTCCTGGGTATTAAATATCACACAGTTGCTCTTGATACCAGAAAATAAGATTACAATGCAAAAGTAAGAAGCTACCTACCTAATAGATGGAGCGTGTATTTATGATGATAACAATAATAAATACAAGCTCTGTTGTTGTTATTATTCTTGTTTGCCATGCAGAAGATAAACATAATTGTATTTGAGTGTAGGAAAACTAATGCTCATATTAACCCTCCTGTTGTCTTTGGTCAAAACCCGTGTCGCTGAGTTAAACTTCCCCCAAAACCCATATAAATGATGTTTTGTCTTCCTGATTTTTTTGAGTTCGAAAAAGTATATTTTTTTGAAACATTTACAAGTAAGCGCTACAAAAAAAAGACCCACGAAAATGGATCTATGGGTCAAATTACCCATTATGTATTATTATTGAAATGAGGAGACTAATGTTTTACGTATTACAAAGTGTTTCTTTGTTTGATTAGTCTCTTGGTTGGGCAAATTATTAACTTGAAATAGATCATAGGATAACAAATATATCAATAATATGTATAAATATGTAATATTATTATTATGTATATTTTTGTCATTAAATGTTTATTCATTTTATTTGTATATTTATTATCTCCCGTTGGATGTCCTAAAGGTGATGCATAAAAAAAGGCGCAACAATTGTTTAGCCTTTATGAATAATTATCTTTTGGCAATATGAGTAGTCGTGGCTCATCTATAGAAGGACCCAGATATTATTTTATCAGATTTTTTGAAAATAACTAGGGTTCTGAACTAGAAGGGGATGAAGTATTAGAAGAAGAGTATCAGGAATAATACGACTCGAAATAAAAGATATATCCGATGCAGAGATTTTTTGATAAAACACAATGTCCGCACCGAGGTGTTTAATGATATAGGTCCATCATGGAAAAATGCATGACAAATCGTTATAAAGTTGAGTTTAGGACCAATACTGTATGCCGTTTATCATGCCAATGACATGGCTTCTCCTTTCAACCACTTCATCAAACCAAAAAGTAAAATGAATGTCCTATAGATTAAAACAAAAGGTGCTCTCGTCCATATGGAGGTGGCCAAAAATGGACTTTATTGAATTGCAGGCTTTCTTAGAACTGATAATTTTAGTACAAGTATTGTGATCTTGAGGTGAAACATCTGCTAGTCCTTTTGGATACAGAAAATACTTTTGAACCACAAAGCTACTCAAAGTATTTCCCATTTACTTGAGACGTCAAGGCGATGACTGCCCGATGGTCCTTAGTCGTTTTTCACGTTTCCTTCAAACTCTGAAGAGAGATCAGTTCGGCCATGAGTTCTCACAAAAATCACAAGAGGATTGTGTTCGCGAAAGCAACAAGAAAAAGCACTTTTATTCTTTGAAAGGAGGGAAAAGGTCCCCCTCCCCTTCGCACAGAAACCTTAGGGCTATTAGAGTGGATCGACACAAGGGCCAAGCAAAAATGTTATTTCCTCTACTATCTCAAGCGAGAGGAAAATATGTCTTTTTTATCAATAGAAGGCCAATAGGGCTTGTGTTGCATGTTTTAGATGCAATAAATATATCTGAAGACTGTTTCCATTCGTATTGGTCAACTTTTTGTAATTAGCTAACAACATCATAATGTTTCTATATTATTGTGGGTGTTTTGAATTATTTATTGGGAATATATATATATATATATATATATTCAGGCCAGTATTCATAAAATTTGAATTAGAAAACATTAAAATTGAAAGTAACTATAGCATAGTCATATCTAGAGCATATCTAAACATCATATTTCGTTTATCCACATGCAAATCTTTAATTTTCAATCTTGCAATTAAGAGAAAATGTAACATTCAATTAAACCGTTCAAATGATGCCTCCAACAAGTACCTTCAACTTATCACTAAGAGGTGTTGTTCTGTTCCATATCCTTTTAACAGTTGTTCTCCCCCATCCTACTGATGTTTTTTTACTAGAAAAACTGTAAATTGTTTCTACAAGATGTGAATAAATAATTTAAAAAAGAGGTTTTGTCCAAATAGATCACCTTATCCAGGGGTGAAAGTGGTGTAAAGGTTTGCTGGAACTGCAGTTTTAATGTTAATATTTTTATAGAGCATTTCTTTTTAGAGCTTCAGGTGATGTACTGGCCTTGAATCTTTGCCTGTAACGTGATAATGATTGTTGCACAATTGGTTAATGAGGAGGAGGAATATTGATATGCAGTTATAATTGTAATATTATGCAAAAATTTGAATTGAATTGTATGACAAACATATAAACCAATACTTTAAATATGGGTACAAATGAAACAATATAGCTTCGTCATTACTCTAAGAAAAGTTGTTTTTTCTTTTTGACGTTTAATTTTACTTAATTGATAGATAAATATCTTGAATAACTATCCATCATATATGCTTATTCATAGTGTAGCAATTTTTCATCAAAGTTAAAAATGTACTTTTTCCAAAACTATGCAACACTTTATTTTCCGATACCCTTTTATGAAAAGGTTGTATTTGTGTGCTCAAGGTTGCGTGAAAAACTCATCATATTTGGTTCCGTAAATTGCACGAACAAATATACAATTATTTAAACAATCATTTGACATCCATACATATTCAGTTAACTTTCTAGAAATATCTTCTAAACTCCTAAGATATCACTAAAAGTTTAAGGTTAGTTTTAGAATAATATAATTATAAAACTGCAAAAAACATTTATAAAATAACAATTCTTCTTTTGTCGTCCATTTTTAATGCATGTGTGTTCTTGGATGTATAAACTTATAACCTAAGTGCCTGTGCTATGATATTTCAATTTTATTAAATCACTTTTTCTTAAAATATAAATTAAACTATATAGATTGAATTATATTGTATAACTTATAATGGATAAGGAACTTACTTCATGATAATTCTATTCCTGCAGGAGAAAGGCCAAAGAAACTCCCTGGTATCTCTTGACTCTGTTATTTTACCCAAAGTTTATATAAAACTATCATTGATGTTTCTAAGAATCCGTATGTAGAATGGAGAACAACAATAATTTAATAGAAACAGTAGTTTTTAAACCAAAAACGTTAATCGCTATTAAAAAAACCAATATTTTACACAATGAGTTTTAAGTCCTTATCGTCGTAAAAATTATTTTTGTTATTCTCAAATTATAAAATTTTGAACAACGATATTATTTGTGTTTCATTTAAACGTATTATATTATTTTTATGTATTTATTTGCATTTTGTAAAAATGAACTGTGAAAAGGAAAAAAAAATATACCATGTAACATATTTCTTAATAATCAATATTTTTTTGATTTTCATTCAACAACGAAATAACTATGACATCAATCACTACATCAAATCGTCTCTTTGATTTAATTGATAGTATGCAAATCTATTATAATTATTAATATATATTTCCTTGTTGATACCAAAATAATGACATACAAAAAAAATATAAAAGCAAAAAAATATTTTTTACGCTATTGCGTTTTCAATTATTTGGATAAATTTTATAAAATATACTATAACTATTTATAATTTAAATAGAATAATCAATGGAATTGTTTAATTTATCAGCCACTTTACTCATATAAAAATCTACTTATTCCCCTTTTAATACAAATAAAAAGGCGTTAGTTAAGTGATACGTTGCCTTTGCAAAGTATTATTTCAAATTCATAATGCTTGGTCAAGCCATAACAAGAGTAAGTCAAAAATTTCAATCTTACGAAAGGTGAATTAGTTTTGACACAAAGCTTGCATTTACTACGTGTTAATAATGTTCGAAATCTTTCATGAAGATATTAATACTGCAAAAGATCTTTACAGATAACATAAAAGCCCAGCTATTTAAAGTATACAAATTACGTTTTTTGGAAGTATCGATACATGAAGCAAAGCAACATATATTTGCATAAGAATTTACCATACTACAATGGACCATTCAGAAGTTCTGAATTAGAACCAATGAAGCTGTTCAATGGACATGGTTCGAAAATACTAATGAAACATTATAAATATCAGTTTGGAATCGGAAGATATTTAGCTTGAGCTTTCGATATAATCATGGAGTTTTTCCTTCCAGTTTCCTTACTTCTTTGTTGTATAAAAACCAACCTTATTCGAAACGAGATCAAAACGACATTTGCAAAAGCTGTTCGTCGATTCAAACCTCGAGAATATAAACGGACAGTAAGTCCGAGTAAACTTTCTCCATTTGGAGATATGCCGTTCGGGAACCTAACTGGTTTGCTGCCCGGGTATATTATCATGCTTCCTGCACAAGGTGACTTTATACAGTGTAACTATAATTCAGATATATTGATGTGAGTAGAACAGCATTGACGTCACTGCTTATGTAATAAGTAAGAAATTAAATCCGCGTTGGAGTCAACATATGCTATGATATATCCGTTGGGATATTAACAGGGATATAAACTGGAATGAATCTTTATTCATACATATTAGGATCAAACTATAATTTTTTTTGAATTGTCTAGGATTTTCAATTATATTGTTGTTAAGACCAACAAGATGCTTTCTTGTTTGCGTACGAAATATTAGAAAGGTATTGAATATAAAGCATTGCTCCCAAAAATATAAGAAGTAGAGGGGTCCATCACGAATATTGGAGTTCCATTGACCTTTTACTCCCAATATATGTATCAAGTAAGCAATTAACATGTCAAATTCATAATTAATCACTAAATTATAAAAATATCTCATTTCACGAATTCCATTTAATATTTGTTTATACTCTTAAATAGTGACGTCAATGGAATTTTTAGTCAATATAAATATATCAATAACCTGATTGAACTTTAACTATACCTAGTTCCTGCGATATTAGGAAGAAATGGCTGAGGGAAAAACGGCTTAGGAAGAAATGGCCCAAAAGAAATGACCCAAAATTGAAAGGAATATGATGACTCATGATAAATTTGGCCCAAAAATATTGGACCAGCCTAATAGCAACAAGAGATTTATCTAAAAATGGTAAAAATTAAATTATTTTTTGCTAATATTTACTTAATATATATGAGAATGTATATTTATTCAATATTTAGTAGTATTCCCATCAAATACTTCACCTGTATTTGGACCATTTTGTCATATGTCATCATTTTCCTTTTCTTTTTGGTTATTTTCTTCCTGGTCCCTTTTTTCTTGAGCCATTTCATCATAGGCCGTATTTTTCTGGTCCATTTCTTCTGCATATCTCTCTAAAATCATAAAGAACCCAAGAAACAAATAAATAAAGACACACAAACATATAGAGTGATATGAAGGTTTATATTTCGTTTTTATTTGAATAGATGAGTAGTAGTGTGAGGCTCAGTTGAGAATATAAAAATATAATAAGAGAAAGAGTGAAACTGTAGTAGTAGTTCGATGATGACACAAATAACTTCCATAAAGCACGGCATCAAAGAGCAATAAAGAATTTGAACTAGAATATAGTAATTAACAAACGAGAACAAAAATACTAACATGGATACATGCAAATCAGTTGATGATCATCGTCTAGGATTTTCAATTGTATTGTTTAAGACTAATCAGATGCCTTCTTGTTGGCGTACGAAATATTAGAAAGGCGGCCATTTTGCTTGACAGTTAATTTTCAATTATTTACCCGCCTAAATGATTTGATTTCTTTGTAATCATACCATTAAAAAAGACGTACTTCTCCCTCATAGGTCACGATCTTGACCAAAAAGTACTGCATTAAACAAGTACTATATAATGTCATATGATTCTATCCATTGCTTTTTAAAATATTAATCCCAAAGTTTGAATCCCGCCAGGATTAATCAGGAAATAGAGAGAATGTGACGTTGAAAGTAGTCCTTCATTGCAGTTTTCTTGTCTCATATTTAGTAAAAAAAAGATATTATCAAATGAAGTGTCATTGTTTTTAAAACTTCTGAACATACGCCGCCGATTCTATAAATGGCTAAAACATCTCTTTTAAAATCCTTTTGTACAAATGGACAATTTAGATACAGCAGAACTATTAAAATTTGAGCTTGTGAGACTAGAAACATGAATCGATCCCATGGACAAGGCGAATGTCATATTTTGAATACTGAATTATTTTGTTTGTTTGGACGACAAAGGTATTTGTAAAGGGAGGGAAGATATTGAAATAACAAGTATCAATCATTTGTGTTAGAGTAATAGGGCAAGTAGAATGTTTTATGAAAAGATGAAAATGAAGAAGGAAGGTAACACAGTATGAAAGCTAGCGTGAGATGATCTTGCATGTTTTGAGTGCAGCAATTGCAATAATATAACATATGATGATAAAACAATGGAGTGCTACTAATACTAGGAGAATGTGAATCACAATTAAAGTATCTTGTATCACAAAATGGCATTGAATGAATGAATTAATTAATGAATGAAGAAGAAAGCAGGATCAAGAGAGTCCTTATAGTGTCCCGGGTATAATAATATCATTTGGTAAGCTGAATAGATTAACAGGAATAATAGTGAATGAATGAATAACTCTTTATAAATCATAGGGAACAAGTATAAAATAACAAGGAGCGACTTATTACTAAGTAACTGCAATGACAAGTCATATCTGTGCACATCACAACCCGAAGAAGGAGGAGAAGAGATAAAAAATAAATTGTGCTTAGTTTCGCTTCTTCTTAAGAGCAGGGGTTCTCGAGGAAGTTGGACTGCCTCCTCCGATGTAATCCTGGGATGCAACGGGAAGCTCCCTTCGATCCAAAAGCTCCTCATCGTCCGGCACGCGAGATAGAAAGTCCAACAGCTCATTATTTGGCACGTAGTTGGGTCGAATGAGTTTCTTAGAGAACTTGTTGATGCCCCAGCAAATAACGAGGAATCGTAGAGAAACAAAGTAGAGAATAAGGACCACAATGACGAGAATGAGAATGGAGAGCCAGGATAGGAAAGGAACGGAGAAGTTGAAGGTGTTTTTGACTTCTTCTGCAAGGGAGGCCACGTATCCCAAGGCGTTTTGAACCATAGCAGTGACTTCTTGTATGGCCAAAAGTCTTTCTTTGAGCGTTTTCTTTCTTCTTTGTCCTGAGAAGAGCCGTCTGGATCTTCTAAATCCTCTTCATCGTCCAGGCCGTCGGAGACGGCTGCATTACCCCCATTGCTGCTGCAAGAGTACCCGGCCCGAGGACCTAGATAAGAAATGGCTACAAAGTTCTTAATGAATATGAGTAGAAGGCCGATGGGAACGTGATAAGGTTGAAAGTAGTAGGTGATGGTGATGAAAGCTATAAATGCAAGGATGGTTCGAGTTGGACTCTCCCACTCTAGGATGTTTTGACAGGCGACCCCCAAATTAACAAACTCCATAATAACGTTCTTTATCCGCATGACATTGTTGAGGAAAACCTGTCTTTTAAACTTCTCGGCAATGATAAGGTACTTCTCCTCTTTGGGATTCAGGGTCACAATGGCGGCTCGAACGCGGTTCCATGTCAACTTCATCTCCAAGAGGATCTGTGGGTTCTGACCCTTTGCCAGGGCGCGACACTTTTTGTCCTTGAGGGTGTACCAACGCTTCTTACCGTCTTCAATGTGAAGAAGCGGAATTGAGAGTCGACCAAGGAACTCCATCCTAATAATTCAAAATTAAATGAATAAATATTTAATAAATGGTTCTAAAGCGATGCTCCATGCAGACTTACTTATGATTACGATCTTCGTCAAAAACAGTTATGCAGAGAACTGAATGAATATCCTTGATATACATTTTCATGTAGCGATTCCACACTGGATTTATCGTTTTATATACGGTGTGCGTCTGCAGTCTTGTATTATCTAGCTCTATCACAGCAAAAGGGTCGCTTTTCCCACCGAGATCCGCGGCATATAAACCTGAAAATAGATCATATAAGTGTATTTATAATCCATATAGGTAGAGCTCAATAATTACTTTATATCTTTCAAGAATTTTTTTGTTGTATTTATCATAGCTCTTAACGAATATACATATTTTGTAAAGTACATTTGTTAAAAACGGGTTTTGATCCTACTTTTAGATATGGTCTATGATAAGATAATGTTAGGATTCAAAGAAACGAGATAGCATTTTGGTCTATTCTCAAGAAAACCTTCAATCTATCAATCTGCACTTCCTATAAAACAAGATTATTTATTATGTCTTTCAATTAAAAACAAAACGACAGAAAATGTGTTTACCAATATATGAAATAGTTGATAAAACAATAAAAGCACCCTCCATATACTAGTCAAACAATTATCCGTTTTACTTTTCATTGGATAAAGCTAATATGTAAACATATATTGAGCACATGTGCCACTGAATAGTAGTAATATGAGTCTTGCATAGATATCCCCCCCCCCCCCTAATAGATTATTATATTTTTTATAGAGAACCACAAAAGAGGAACCGAAATTGGAGTTAAACCAGAGGGGAGCTACGATCCAAAAGCATTTGATTCCTTGAAAATACATACGTATATCATAATGAAATAGTAAAAAATGTAATAAAGCTCACCTTTTGCTGAATAAATCTTGATGAATAGGAAGCCAACGTCCTGTAGGTCTCTGAGGGATCGTAGGAACCGAAATGAATCCCGTATGGAGGACTCCTCCTCAAGAGTAAACTCGTCAAAATTCTTTGATTGAAGGCTAATCCCATAATTGGTGAGACCAGAGATGGAGATAAGGATGATATCTCTCCCGAACCCTCTTCCACAGGGAGATGAAGCTCATGTGTCTTTTCCTTCTCCAGGGTCGACAAGTCGAGTGAACATCTGGAAAATAAAAATATAAATTAGATAGCGTTCTCAAAATAATAACACTTTAAAACCTTGGAAAAATATAATTAAAAAGTGCTCAAAAATATATTCAAATAAATTAAATTCCCTTTCATTCTTTGTTGGGATGTAACATAAATAATGAATCTGGTTCGTTATCTCAAAAAGTAAACATGATAGGTAACAAATCCAGTTTGGGCAGGATGAGGAAGCCAATGCTGCTGTGTAGCGGGCAATAAAGAGGGTTAGCGAAGATGAGTATTTCGAACAGCTGAAGAAGTTCCGAGAACACTGTCACGACGTTATCGCTACCGGAGGTGATTATGTTTTCTTATTGAAAAGTGTTTTTTATTCAATGTAAACTTGAATTTTGTAGGGTTCAGTATCAACATTTTAGATACACCTTAATATATTCAAATTCACATCTCAATTTTTAAAATTCAGCAGCTAATATCGGCTTTGCTTTCATTCAACCCAAAATATGGTTACAAAAGATTATTAATTTTTCCTCGTTTTGGAGGTATATATTTGAAAAAATATATTTTTTTGTTATGAAAATATTATATAAATCGTAGTACTTTTATACTCCACGGTTTACATTACATAGTTTTATTATCTATTAAAAAACACAGTATAAACCATAACTGAAGCCAATAGCTGATAAGAACTTTCTGTTATTGCCATTTAGCGTATGATATTAGCCATATGTCAAATTTGAAATTTATTTAAACCACCAAGTAAAACCAAGTAAATAAATTTTAAATGTAGTGATCAATCATTTTAAAAATTAATTATTTAGACATAAGTTGAATATATCAGTATCAACATTTTTTGCAAAATTCCAATAAACCCTGGTTTATGATTTAAATATTATTTGCATAAATATTTTTGCTCCGAAAAAATCTTCTAAACTTACTTTCCCATGAAGTCGTCCTTGCTCCTCTGATCTTTGTCCCAGAGGGTTATTTCCAGTTCCTGGCTCTGGTCCTGAAACAACGTGAAATCAAATTGCTCCATCCACTTTGGATTCAGCGTCAGGTAAATGGGCTTGGATTTGTAGCGATCATTTCCTAAGCTGAAAGTTATAGAGAATAATTTGTTACAAAGCATATGTATGCATTATATTTTTATTTTTCAATATATTTATTTATTTAACTTACACAATATAACATACACACACAAAAAAAAATGAAAAAGAGTTACATAAAAAACTAAGTTATTATAATTAAGTTTACACTAAAAAAACTATTCATTTAAACAAAAAGAGTTAAGTTCTACGAAATATATTATTATTTTTAAGAATAAAAATACCCTAAATACTTAGTGGTGTTATTTTTTTTCTTTGAGAATCGTTTAAAATTATGTCTTATAAGTGATTACTTTTTATTTTATGGTTTCTTTTATAGCATAAGTATTTGAAACAAATGATATTGGAATGTTTATTTATGTTTTGTTTTATACTTATATTGGATTTATAGGGATAACTTCCTAAACTGAGAGGTATAAATAAGAAATTTGTTAATTACTTGTATATAGGTATATATAGTAAAAATAATATTAAAGCTTAACGACTTTACGCATACTTTTTGTTTATGTGAAAATGTATATTAGGATTTATGGTCAAAAATAGAACAATAACAATAATTCTGAAAAATGCGGCAGCATCTTTAAATAATTGGATTCAATATCCTTAAAGAGTTGAAATGTATATTTATAATATTTAATAAGAATGAGTTTTTTATATTACCGAAATTTAACATAAGGATCACTTGTGCCTTCAAAGTCCATGGCCATGAGATCTTTTCCCTCAACGAGGACGATATTCACCGTTGCACTCCAGGGATTTGTCTTTTTATTGCTAGAGCCAATGGAGTCCTCCAAAAGGGATCGGTTGTCCCCGCTTAAGAGGGACTCTGTTTCCGATAGTGGATTTAAGACCAGGGAGAGCTCTATCTTCCCTAGGTCTTCCGGTGTTTTTGAGGTAGATGTTGGATCCTGAAGGGTAAGTATAAAATTTGACTCAAGAGAGAGCTCCAGGGTGCCAGGGATATGGTGGCCTCTCCAATGAAGTCATCTCGAAGGGCCCAGTCATAATCAAAAACCTAAAAAAGAAAGTTAAAAAGTGTGATAAAGTTTAAAGTCAAAATCTTTTGTGTAATCAAGTTTTATGGTCTTGATGCTACAAAATCATTGTATATTTTGATTGAAAGCTCAAAGTTACTATATTTATTTTAATAAACGAAAGGGCTAAGATATATATATATATATATATATAATCCTCATGATTTATTAAATACGAAAACAATTTGAAGTCAAATATTTTTTCTACTAACATTAAAATATTGGAAAAATACTTTTTAAATTAATATTTTACATTACATGCTACAATAAGATCACGCTGCAAATCCATTTGATTACTTTTCTAAAAAAAACATCGGTTGCCAAATATCAGTCTCCATTGATGGAGGCAAAACTGCAAAAGAAAAAACTTAAAACTCATACCGTTATCAAGAAAAGTTGAGAGTAATCACTCTCTATCTTTAGGTATTATTAAAATTTGTTTAATGCAAGGTTGCGTTATAAAAACTTAAATTATGAGGGAAAGACAGGGACAAAAACAATACAGGTCAACAAAAATCAACTTAAAAATTTATGTCGGACTAATTTAAGATAATTCTTATAGAGTGTTATCCACTGATTCCGAATATGGTATTCATTTTTCAAAGTTAGCGAGGAATTCAGAGCAAAATGTATTTCAAATTTTCAGCACTTTTTCGATTCAGAGCCGTTATATAGGTCATTTTGTACGAAAAATGAAGGGTTTTACTTAGAGACTCACTGTTCCTCACTAAAAGGTTTCATTTTTCGTACAAAATGACATATATTTTAAAGTCTAAATGTGCCAGAGACAAAGTAAAAATTGAAATGAGTACTTTGATCTAAGCTCTATCAAAATGTTGCTATTTATTTTTTCTATACTTCAGTCCTTGTATGTCATAATGGCTCTGAATCGAAAAAGTGCTGAAAATTTGAAATCCATTTTGCTCTGAATTCTTCACTAACTTTGAAAAATGAATACCATATTCGGAATCAGTGGATAACACTCTATAAGAATTAGTGAAAATTAGTCCGACCTAAATTTGGCTGTTGACCATTGTAATTCAATATTAAGTAATCAAATGGAAAACTAATTTTCCGGTATATACCCTTTAAAACAAAACACGTCTTACCACCTAAAAATCCACCACAGAAAATTTGGTCAAAATCTAAGTTGGCAATTTAAAACAAATCGTCAATAACGTTCTGACGAAACAATAAGCATGTCGATGACGAATTTTCAAGGAGTTGACAAACCCACTAAAACACTCCCTGAGTTATGTAGACAAGTCACTATTTTTTGTCAAGATCTAATGAATCGTTTGGAAGATACAGGGAAACGAACGAACAGATTTTTTTACAATCTAATTATTATTATTATTGTTATTTTTTATTTATTCCACAGTTCATTAAAAATATTCAAGCCCAAAACAAGAGATTGTATTTAAACTGATGTTAATGCGTAAAAACTTAATTAAACATTGTAGAAATATAATTAAACATTTTATAACCATAATTAAACATTTTAGGAACATAATTAACCATTTTAGAAACATATTAAACATTTTATTTTAACAATTGATTAATATTTTTTTAGACATCTTATTTTACCAGTTTCCCTATCTTATCTTTGTGTTCATCACGTCTTGTATTTCCTACGTTTAATTTTAAAACCAGTAAGAAAATAACCCTACGTCCGTTTGCATAAATTCCGGTTGATATGTATGTTTATGTATATTTGTATATAAAGAAGCCTACTTATGTCTCCATTAGCTATATATCTATATTGATTATATATCTGTGTTTTAGTCGATTCACTGATAAACTATTGAAGTCTTTAAGAACTTAAGTAAAAAAAAGTAATTCAAAAAATGAAAAAAACATTATAGACTTAAAGATTAAGTATAACTATTATGTAACTAATATTGAGGAAAAAAAGATCATAGTTATTTTTCATAAGACGAGCACTAAATATTCCTATTTTTCCGTGTGTTGAAAAATAAGTACATGTCCGCTTCAAGCCCATGCATATTTGTTGATAATATTTATAGCCGTAGACCAATAAATCACAATGATAACAATATATATTGCCTTCCAATACATTGTATAAGAATATTTAATGAAGTTCATCAAAAGTTATCCTAGCAACTTAGAGGAGGATCTACGTTTTTCCTCCATTCGGTTCGTCTTCAGTTATTAATGGACAGTATTCCTGAAGTTCCTTAAACATACCCTATCTATATTCAAGACTTCATTACAATAATTTTAGATATTTTGTCTACACCTGGATTATATGTAAGTTAAGACTAAATATAATAATAATTGTATTATTACTGGAGAGCTTAAATATAATGAATCATTGAAATTACAAAGGCACAAAATATTAGTATATCTAAATGTGTTCATTGAAATTTTGACTAATAAGTTACATTTTATAATCGGGTGGAGTGAAAGGGATAATTGAAGTAAAACTACAAGTAGAAACTATGTAGCTCATTCCATTTTATTAGACAATCACTTAATGGAATTTTTTTGGGAAGCACTTTGGTGAGGAGGGAAGCATGATTCCTTGTTTTCATTCTTCCTTCTTCCCTGAGGACTTCAATATTATATAGTCGAGATAGAATACGCCTATTTTGGAAAAAGACTCATTTCCACACAAAATGTATGCCCTACCTAAAGCAATTAGACAATGCTACAGGAAATTCTGAGCACTGTGTCATGACAAGAACATCTTTAATATGTTTCTTTCAGAATGAATATATAATATATATATATATATCAGGAAACGACCGGTACCCGCCGGGTCCCGGCTGTTTTTTGAACGTCCCGGCCCAGTGTCTAAAAATCAGCAGGCCAGGACTTTAAGAATTTTAAAATATTAAAAAAATGTTTAGAAAATGTTTCCTAAAAAAAACGTCGTCTTTTTTTTGGAATTTATTTTCTAATAAACGTCGTCACTTTCAGAATGACGAGGGAACGAAAATATACTGAAGTCCCGGAAAATATATACTAAAGGGAGCTCGATAGTCGTGCGTGTTAAGGCGTGTTCAACTCTCAATTTTGGGGGCGCAGATTCGAATCCCGAGAGGAGATGGTCATTTTTGAACTACCTCATTGATAAAATCTTAGATTCGATAGACTAATTTTAATGCTATAATGCTTATTCATATACTATCGGATGCAATTCTATCGAACCATATAGGCAGAAAAAAAAAGTCCTGACGAAAAAAAGTGTCCCGGTCGTTGCCTGATATATATATATATATATATATATATATATATTATATATATATTATCATATAAGTGAAAGATCAGCTTAAAAATTATCTTTATTTTTTGTATTGTATTTCTATTACAATTATATCTAAGAATACTTTTTTCCTTCATTTTAAAAACAAACTTTATATAAACAAGGAATATGGCAAACAATACCCTTTATGTTTCAAATGTATTTTAATCAACTGACTTTTATTTTGTTTACAAAACTTCAATTAATTCCATTCTTCAAATTCAATTAATATTTTATCGTAAGCCGTGTGTTGCGTTTTTTTTTTTCATAAATAAATAGTTGTCAGGCAAAAAGGGGTATCTTTAGATTTCATCCAACTATTTTTTTTTGGCAAAATACCCTGAATTTTTTACAACCGAGAGTTTTTCCATTCTCACGTCAATTAAAAGTCTTTTGAAACACCCAGTATAAAATAACCGCAGACTCTGCCTAGGATTCCTGGAAAAACTTGCTTATTATAACCGTGGAGGAAAGTTTGATCAATAATTGATTATTTTTGGAGGAGTTGCTTTAAGATATTTGGAACTTCTATTAATTTATACAGAGACATTTTTGAATAAAAACATTAAGCGATCTATCTTTGAGATATTAGTTAAAAAAATAAAAAAATGGTATGGTTCATTATGTGATGATTAATATATATATACATATTATATCAGCGATGATATCAAAGTATCGTTTTATTTTTAAATGTTTATGTCATCTTGAATATATTTTGGGGGATATATGCAGGGGTGAAAATGAGGAAGAATGACTTTGCTGCAAAAGATTATTTAACATATTTAAGGGAAAGGCTAAAGCTAATGAAAAAAAATAATAGTTGCCGAAACAAAGAAACAGAACCGAAGATGAAACAGAACTTGTGAAGCTAAAAGCAAATGACTGGGAATAAATTATTAAGATTAGAAAATGAATCTCGAGCAAGTATATGACTATGTATAAGCGATAATTGATGTTCTGTTACATTTTTATAATAACAATATGAATATAAATGTTTTCAAGTTATATATTTATTAAGAGTAATACAAATCTGTTCTATAATTAAAGTCAAATACGTTGTTAGTTTTGGTGTATTTTTCTCATCAATATTGGATACATAAATGGAAGCGATTTATCTTACCTGGCTGATTATTATCATGAATATATCGACCTTGTCCCTTCGTATTGAACATTTTCTTTAAGAATGGACGATTCGTCGCTATGCAAATTTTTTGTACATCAATCATCCCATTGGATAATTTATCAAAATATGCCAACATTATATATTAGATTTTGAAGAGCAATTACGACTCAAAACAATTTCTTGTTGTTGAGCTTCAATTTGAGTATATGTTGTTTATATTTTATTTATGTTGGTATCACAAACATACTCAAAGATATATATATATATATATAAAAAAAAGTAAAAATTATTCCAAACCCTGAAAATGGAGTTCAGTTATCACGGAAGGAGAGTTTTATGGATTTAAGAATGCGAATCCGAATGTTTAAAAATTACTCTTAAAATTATTAAAGCAATAAATACTCCTTTAAAATTGTTCTTTTCCTAATAAAGTTATGATTATTTCTTTATAAATTTATAATAGAAGCTACTAATAGTCATTTAAATGAACCAACTTGAATTTTAGCTATTTTAATCAATCATACATTATCGATTTCAAATCTCTTCTGGTGTAATTTATCAAACAAAGCCAAGTATGTGCTCACTTTAATGAAATACATTTCTCGAGATATACAGAATTTACATTTTTTTCAATATTTAATACCATTTCATCAAAGGAACGAACAAAGAAAATTCGAAATATTTTCATTTTAGCTGCTAATATATATATATATATAATATATTTGTATGTGCACATATATATTTAAATATATATCAGACTTGTTGACGTTCGCGGAAAATTGTCATTCGTTTGTCGTTCACCAAAAGTTATCGTTCGTCGTTCATCGTTAATTTTAAATTGAATCGTTTGTCGTTCATTGTTCGTCATTCTAAAAAAATTGAAGACGTCTTTTTTAGAAAGGAAATTTTTCTCGCCATTCTGGAATATTATCTTTTTGGGATATTATTCCTCAAATTTTAAGACAATTTATCATCCACACATTATTTATCATTATTTAAGAAATAATAATTTATAAATTTAGGCTTTTTTAATAATATTACGATGATTAAATAAAAAATTATTGCAATTTGTTACATAATTTTTTCTAAAATAATGTAATTTTTGTTCTTCTTTTATCATTTTCCGCTACATTTTTTCATAACTTATACTACAAAATATTAATAAAAAAGAATTTTAACTTTATAGATGGATGAGGTATTACTCTTTCAACCTCTCTGACCTGCGTCCTATCCAATCATGCATATTAGTTCAAATCATAATAATATATTGTACACAAGTCTCTGTTCTTGTCTCTTATCATTTATAAACATAATTTCAACGGACAAGTGTTTCATTTCTAGACGGTTTGTAGTCTTAAAGAAAAAATAAAGCATTAATTTATATTGGAGAAACTAAAGATTATTTCTTAAATTGCTATCTAAATATGTATGCAAAAACTGAGAGACTATTTTTAAAATAATAAAAAACGGGGCTCTTTGAAATTAAATTCATTAATGTTTGTAATATAGTTCACACTTCAAATATTTAACTTTTTAGGGATTAAGATATTTATTCATTTGAATATAAAAATATCAATATGTAAGCATATTCTTGTATATTCAATTGTATTAAAGATGTTACCATACACTTTACATCAATCTTTTAGATGAGTTCCAACAATATTACAAATGATTCGAAAGTGGGCATGGATACAAGTTAAAGGAAGTCGTCAATCAGAAGAATGAATCAACACATTTGTATTTCATAAATAGTCCAACAATTTTGTGAGTGATAAATCAGCAACTTTGAGTACTTTGAAATGAATAAAATACATATAGATATTAAGTAAATAAAAGAAAAAATTGAATTGGACCTCTGCTTTAGGTTTTGTTGGTATTAAATAATAAATTATAAAGATGTACCTTGTGCACTTTTTTAAAGTGGCAAGCTAAACATTATTTAGCTAACATTTATAGTTTAACAATAACTTTGTGTATTTTTTACCTCTTTTATTAGATTATATTTATAAGATGTGGAAAATCTTAAACGTTTCCTTTAATTCTAAATGATGGGTATTTTCGGATTGTAATGGCATTAAGCCTTAAAGCATATGGTTCAAAATGGTACAATTCCCTTACCTTCACAAGGATTGGAGACATGGGATCATCGATGACTTGGGTAAATATTTCCTCCCAGTAAGGATTTAGATTCTTATAAATGATTTTACTTCGATGAAAGAGCTTTCCCTTGTAGAAAAACTTGGCATAGGGATCCGAAGTGCCCCCAGAATCCCTGGCTGCGAGTTCGATCCCCCTCTGTAAGGCAATGGGATAGGATTGTCATAGTACATGCATGTAAATAGATTTGTATAATATCACATGAAGGTGAAAGCTATTTTTTGAAAGAAAAAGTGTGTAAAAAGGTTTAAAGAAGACAATACATTATTCGACAAACAGATTAATAAATGTCCTTTTTGTTACGAATTTTTTATTTGATTAGTTATGTTTCTTAGGGAAAGAAAAGGAAAAAAAATTAAATATATATTTATAAACGTCCTTTTTGATAGTGGTAATCAATATATTTTTGCAGATATATGGATTTATATGGAATTAGGTGGATTGTATGCCATTTATAGTACAACTTTAATCTTTTAATAATAGCGAAAATGTTATATATATATATATATATTACTTTATGAGTAGTTGATAAAGAGGAGACGTTATATAAATATTCAATGATGCATTATTTTCATATAAAAAATGGATTTATTTTAAATCAATTTATTGTGACAATTTTTTTTATTTGTTTCTTCTTTTAACATTTTTATCTGGTATAATTAAAATATATAGAAACACCAAATATTGACCACGCAATAACCTAATTTCATACATGCACACGTACAAAAGCTTGTTTAATAAGATACTTTAGAAAGCATGAATTGGGGCCAATAAACAAAAAAGTCCTTAGATATCATCGTCATCATAATTTCTGATAAAATGAGTATTCATTAACTTACGACTACATTTATGGATATTGCAAGATTTACTTTTTACGATCTTCCTATATAAAAGAAACGTTTGCTAGAATATTGTCGTGGGAAATCCATCATTACCTCCGCCGAAGGAGGTATTGTTTTCACTGGCGTTGGTTTGTTGGTTTGGTTTGTTTGTTGTCAGCAGGATAACTCAAAAAGTGCGGAACGGATTCGAATGAAACTTTGTGGAGTTGTTGGGAATGCCAAAAGGAACAAGTGATTAAATTTGGCATCTCTGAGTGCTTCTTTAAGATGCAAAATGAGCTAAATACTAATAAATATTTCAAGTTAGCCTACTCTGCAAATAGATGTCGCTGTGCTGTGCTCTCAAAGAGGAGAGCACAGCACAGCGACATCTATTGGCAAATGACAAAAAGACTAAGTGATTCATTTGGTGGGGATCGGCGGAGGTTTGCACTCTCTGAGTTCTCTAGTTTTAATATGAGTTTGAATGATAGAACCCGGGTTAGCATTATTATGATTATAACCCCGTGGCTGTTTCTCTTACTTCATTCCTTTCCAAAAAGGCGGCACTTATCCCCTTGATTCAAATTACTCCTCATGCTCTGATTGGCTGATATCACGATGACATGTTTACTCCGAAAGTGTGTACCTTTTTGCTATTATTATTTTATGATATAACATTCATTTACCCTTGGAACCTACACAAATAACGTCTTGTGCACTAATTTATATTACTAAGTGTATATTTTGTATCTATTGTTTCTAGGTATAGATTTCTACATCAATGATTTGTCCGACGTGGGAATCTACTTTCATACACAAACCAGAGCATAAAATAAATATCATCCTCTCTTCAGATATATCTTCTATCTGTTTCCTAAATTACTGTTAATATTTGGAAGCGTAGTCGACTCTCAATTTTGAGATCTGACTTACGGGAGGAGAAAAAGAATGTTGAAAAAGAGTACCCTAGATCCCATAGAATTTTTAAAATAACGCTATAATGGTAATTCATATCATAAAAAATAAATTCTGCTTAACAAAATAAGGAAGTATTTGTTTAGTATATACGTCTCTATATATTGTTTTCCTTATTTGAGTATATTTGATTTGCTACGTTGTGTATTTTAGTATTATGAATAAATATTATAATAATTGAAAACACTGTTGGCCAATTTTTGTGCTGTGGAGATTTATAGACTTCAATTAACAGATCTCAATTGCTGTTTTTTTGTAATATTATATCTCAAGTAGGTGAAACAATAAATCATTTGGAAAGTGGGCGATAGATGCATCATTGAACAATATATTTTCATCTATAGTTATAATAATTACCTTCAAATTAACGCTGAGATTGAACTTTGTGTGGGACTTGAGCGCAGAGTCTCCGGGCTGCGGTATATCAAAGGAGGCTTGCGGACTCAGGATTGAGGAACCAAGGGAGCTGGTGTGAACCAACTTATGATGACTCTTGGCCACAGAGGAACATCTGGAAGAAGTGTTATCCCCAGCCATGGCCGGGAGAGGAACGATCTCCACCTCTTGCGAGGGTGGAAGCTGTATGGGTCCCGGTGATGGACTCTCCTCCGCCTGAGGAGCGTAAGGACATGAAGCCGCCTCATTGTCCTCCGATCTCCGAGGTGAGGAAGAGCGGCCGAACTTTTGTCGTAGAAGCCCCAGAAACCCTTGTTGGGATTTCAACTCTGCGCCAACGGTCCGCGTACTCCGTGCCGCGGCCTCGGAAGAGGTTCGATTTCCTCGAAGTCTCTCACGAAAGGACTGTCTATGCTTGGAGTGATGGCTTTGAGAGGATGAGGGCCGACGAAGCCGTTCTTCTTCATCGTCACTGCTGTGTGAGGAAGTATATAGAAATAATCCAATAAGGTCATGGCACAAAAGCAAGAGCATAGATAAACAAGTCGATAGAAGAGGAATGTAGTCCACCATTCCCATATATATACCTATAATAGAAGCCTACATAAAGAGTAGTTGCTTCATGTGCATACTACAAATAATTTGTATCATACAAAAATAAATGGCTTAATAAATGCAGTTGCTCATTGTTGCTGAGCCTCGTACACACACGTAATGACCCCTGAAGCGTCTGCCGACTTTCCACACACACACACATATGTATATGTATAGGTACACACTTAATGAAAGCAATTCACTTCCACATTAAAATGGGCAGTCAGTTTCTTTATAAAAAGTACTTTTTCTATGGTCATAATCGTAAGTATTATTGACTTTATGTTGAGGAGCTTATGATTTTACACTGAAGAGGACTTGTTTGAACAATTATGTAATAATAATGGCAACATTATTTACCTGCATGCATTCAACCATAAGGCCTGAAGTGCTTTAGAGTGTATTATATGACGCAAAATACCTATACAATTATATATTTCGTCTGTAGCTGGAAAAAAAATACGTTGAGACGTGTCACGCATGGACAATATTTATTTTTATGGTACCATTTTTTTAAATAAGAGTTAAAGTAGAAACTTTAATATATTCAATAATTCTTAAGGTCAATTTTTATGAAAATGTTGTATTTTATTGATAAAACTTATCATCCAATAATGTAGAAAATATTATCTATTTCAATAATAAAAAGTCAAATATTCATAAAAATCCCCCAAACTTTTATATAAGCATGTCGTATTTTGAATTTAAAAAAATATAAAATTTGGATTAAAGTTATCATATTTCGATTTACAAAATATCAAATTCAAAGTACATTATTGTATTTTTTTGTCAAATTTTGATCAATAATTACACATTTTTAACTATATCTGTAATATTATTTTCTTTGATAGTGGTTTGAATTTTAATTCATAATTACAATTGCGTACGAAAAAAATATAGGCTTCACTTAATAGTTACTTAACATTAGATCGGCATTTAATATTTTAAATATTGTTTAGATCAATAATTTCATTATTTACAAATGACCAAAACTATCTACTTGGAAACTTTTAGTAAAAATTTATCTTTAGTTAGCCACAGTAAGAAAGAGAGCAATATTTTAAAGGACCATTTATAAATATATATATCTTTATCTTCAGCATGCCGGCTCTGCGCTGAGGGAGATGAAACTCCCATTCACCTAATATACGAATGCCCACGGATAAGGAGACAAATGGAGGAAATCATCCTGGAAAGTGAAGAGAAGAAGAAGCCTCTTGAGGAGTTCATTTTTAAAATATTTATGTTTCTGTCGAAATTTAATATTTTTACAAATAAATTAGTTAGCTCCTAGACAGTTTACCACCGGCTGATACCGAATTAAGTTACGGTGAAGTGGGGCTGATCTAGGAGCTAAACAAACATATATATATATATATATATATATATATATATTCCTTCTTCATTTATTCAAGGATGACTTTTTTAATTAATTATTTTTATCTATGAGGTTTGTTTAAGTTTGATCTACGTTAGATAAATAATTAATTTTTGCATAGTTTTATTTTTATTCAAATTTAGTGTCGAATATTTTGCAACAGTAATTAGCATATGTCTATACGAGACTTTGTAGAATATATCGTTAACAATCAAAAATATTTTTCTTTATATTACTTTTGTATTGGTCAAGGAAGGGTATTAAGTTTTTGTATAGCACGTGAATCTGTTCCTACATCATTTTATGACACTAATTAATTATTTGGTTATTTTTTCAAATCTTATGTACCAGTAATTTTATATAGATAAAAGAGAATGTGATAGCCGTGTGCGTCAAGACATGTCAACTCTCAATGTTGGGGGCACAGGTTCGAATCCCTAGAGGGAATTTTGGTCTACCTCATTAATAAGATCTTAGGTCCGATAGGTTAATTTTAATGCTATAATACTTATTTATATTCAGTCGGATGCAATTCTATCGATCCATACAGGCAAAAAAAATTATATAGATAAACCAAAGCATACTTTGAGAAGTTTAACTCCCAACAAGACTTTAGAATCTCTACCTAATGATATTAATTAATAAATTAATCAAATCCTGACATGCTCCTTTCGTAAGACTAATGATGTGAAACACTCTTTTAAGGATAGAGTATTTTAATATAATTAGTTGAAAATAATCAAGCACTCTGAATTGAAATGCTTTTTTTAATGAATGCGTGTAATTCTATTCACAGAAATAATGTGAAAGAAATATCATTGGATAACTAATGATGCGCCTATTTGGAAATTAAGTATGATTTACTATGCATAATTGATGAGGAAAAGCGATTATAAATTCTTATTTTGAAGAAAAAATTTTTTTTTTGCACGCCACATATACATATTTTGATATGTACTATATCATGCCTTTTGTTGTCATGGTTCGATAGTCATATCTGTATATAAAATATATCCACAACTTTGTTAATAAACTGAACCAGTAGAAACAAGGATATTTTGATGAGGTAGATCAAATAGCCCTTTTCTCCATCTTAGGAAATTAACATTAAAGTCTGACATGATTCCTTTAAAGAATATTTATGAATTGTAGTACCTTGGAAATTAATGGTATCTGTTAATACATACACAGGGCCGCCTAACGACGACCTATTATGCAGCTTTCACAATACACTTTTGTCATACTTTGGCATAACAAAATCTTCAAATCCATTCATAATACCGTTCATCAATGATTTCATGTTGTAATAACCCACGTCGAAAGTTGTAATACTATTCAAGAGAAATAGTACAAATGATGGTCGACCGTCAAAACATTCACATTAGTATAATATCACAAAATGTCTAACTTAACCATATATATGCCAGATTGCACCTGACAACACTTACTGTTTGGTAGGCCAGATTTATATAGAGTGATTCCCTAGATTTGAGGCTTCCTCTTTGATAAGTCCTGTACGTGTACATATAATTTTTTTTCTTTTTTCTTGTGGATGTTGTTGATAAACATGTAAGCAGCAACTTTGTCAAAATAAAAAGTTTGATAGTGTTCCAGTAAAAAAAATGTCTTCAGAAGAGGAAAAATGTAACCTCAGTCAGACCAAATTTGACAGGCAAACAAACAAACAAGAAAATTTTAATGGCCTGGAACCCTCATAACTATCTGAGCAGAAGGAAGATATCCCTGGGGAGCTGAAGACGGCTTTCAGAAGGTAGAAGCCACTCTCAGTCATGCTCTGGGTATGCATGACTACGGACGAGAGGAAGGCCCCTATGTTCTTCATCGAGGAGGGCTTCAATGTCGATCAGGTGGTGTAACGGCATCTTCTTTACGAGAAGTGGTCCCATGAGTACAAAAGTAATACCCAGTTGGTGTTTCAACAAGATGGAGCTCCCTCCCACAACATCAAATCAGTTCAGGACTTCTAATCTGGCATGTTAAAAACTTTTGGTCCAAGGACTTGTGGCCACTCTAGTCCCTAGATCTGAACTCCAATGTCCATTCTGGAAAGGAGGATATGTAGCAAGTCCTTGCCATCAGTAGAAATTCTGAAGAAGAAGCTTCCTCAGGCATGGGCCTCCTTGTCTGAGGAACATATATCTACCAGTGCTGTCTCCACCTCGAGAAGGTATGAAGATATAGTAAAGGCCAAGGGAGGATATGTTGAAAATTAATAGAATATATAGTTTTATATAACATGTTGTACTATTTTCTTTGTGTTTGCTACAAATTGAATACAACTATCATAATTGATGAAACAAGAGTCTCAATTATAGAGAATCCGGTAATGTGTAACAGTATATGTATATGGCGCTGTGTATTGACAAGGTATTTTTCTAATTTAAGTCACTGCTCACGCTGAAAGAAAAATAAATATTAAAATCCTCGACAGTAGACATTTACAAGTAATGTAGGAACAAGACATCGATGAATGATTTCGAAATTTAATCATAAATGTAGGTGAAAGGTGAAATTTGAACAAATAACAGACTCAAGTAACAAAAAATAAGTCATTTCCTTTTTTTAGTGGAATGAAGTTTCATCAACATCACCGACATGAAAACAATAAGGAATGCCAGACTATTCTTCAAAAAGTGACTTTTATTTCTGTGTTTTGTAAGCATAAAATTAGTCGTTTTTCTAACTGAATATATAAAAACCATGTTGACTTTTTTTACCTTTAAAAATTCAATTAATTTATTTATGAGATTATTTATAAACATACAATCAGAATACCAAAGAAGTATGTTATTTGCATGTATCTTCTTTATGAGATCAAAAACGACTCCCTAAATATGAAACGATGCATTCATATTAATTATTGTCGTAAAATATGGAAACTTTATATTAGTTCCATAAATTATAAAACATATTTGTATAAACAAAAAAATAAATACATTATCAAAATCAAAATTCTGAGGCCACTGTTTCCAAGGTTTCATATATGTACTACTAACTAAAAGGTGTTATTTGCCAAATGAGCATAAAATATTATTATTTCGGATATACTAAGTAATCCAATACACATCATTGTGCATTTATGACATGCAAGATATCCAAGGTCCCTATAGCAAAGTCTAAAAATACGCTTAAGGAAACCCCAATTCAGTTAATTTTTTAAAAAGTACAACTGGTAGCAGTCAAAGTATTTCCTTCTTCCAACTTCAACTTGTATTCTTTAATTTAATAACACTCGATAAAAATTGTTGCAATAGTTCATATCTTTTAGGGTAAAGTGAAAAGAGTTACGCATGAAAACTTTTGTTACTTTTTAGAAGAACTGCTGATAATCAAAGCAAACATAAAAATGATATACCATAAAAACAATCATTTTACTTTTAACTTTAAATCTTAGAACAATATTGCAACATCATTTTTAAACCACAAAATGTCATAATTCAAGAAAAAATAGGCTTGAATACCATTCGGGCATTACTGCTGAATGTAACTTCGACAATAGCACTTAATGGAATTGAAAGTGATCCCATCCACCTTAAGAATAGCTGTAGGCAAGGATGCCCATCTTCTCCCTTACTTCTTCTAGCAGCGATTGAGGATCTAATTCGGATGGCTTTGAAAAAGTACGGAGGGTTTGGTGTGGACATCAAAGGTTTCAAGACATTTAATAGACCTCTACACCGATGATGTTACTCTGATATTAGAAGGAAATTCAGAACTTCAACGGAATAAAAGAGTAGAAATCGTTTTAAACTTTTTTACAAAATACGAACGAATATCAGGCCTAGCTATCAACAAGGCAAATACAACGATACTACCCCTTGTAAAATGGAACCCTAAAGAAAGTGTTATTACTTCGTGCCAAATTAGGTACCAAGTGGTCATTCGAGGAATTACCTAGAAAAATTAAGGAATTGATAAGAAGAACTGGATGAATGCATTACACTGGGCAACAGCCAAATTTAGGTCAGACTAATTTTCACTAATTCTTATAGAGTTTTATCCACTGATTCCGAATATGGTATTCATTTTTCAAAGTTAGTGATAAATTCAGAGCTAAATGGATTTCAAATTTTTCGCTTGTGTGATATCTTCATGGCATGCCCGGCGGCTACTGTTGAAATGGTGCTCTGTTTCAGGATGAGTGGATGTAGGGCAGGTAGACCCCCCCCCCCCCCCGGAATAGAGGACGGCGGCGGATTGGTGGGTAGACAACTGCGCGTCTCATAAATGAATGATGTGTATCATTGTGATTTGTGACTGGTGAAAGGATTGTGTTGTTGGATGTCTTGTCTTTGTCTTGGCAGTACGCTCCTGGGCTCCTCGGGCGGCGGCTATGAGTTTAAAGGACGTGGGTGGGTGGCTGGAAGGGAGGTCGTCCCGCTGCATCTTTTCCATACTTAATAAATGGTGAATTTAGCTAACGAAAACGTAAGTAATTCATTTTTTTGCTGCAAAAAACGATGGATTCACTTGAATAGGAGACTCCCCGATAGAATAGGCAAGTAGGTAGACAGAACAAGGGCAATGACTCTCTCTCTCTCACGGGAGTCCATTCCTCCCTCCCTCCCTCCGGGGTGCCCGACACATCATCTTCTTTGATGCAGACGGAATAAGCCAGGCAACCAGCATTTAGGAGGGGTCCTTGAGGGTCTGTCTGTCTGTCTCCGACACGTCATCCTCTTTGATGCAAAGAGAATAGGCTGAGCACCTATGCTCGGGGGAGTCATGTCCTCCTAAGGTTCCACTCCTTGCTCCATGCTTGATCCGAGCCTGTGTCACGGTGAATTCTTGTCACAAATGTTGTGTACGACGGCACAGCCGACAGGCCAGTCATTAGTAATCCTGGATCCTCGGAAGATTTCCGGTAAAAAAAAACCACTCAAATTCCAATGAAAAGGGTAAAATTCCTCTTTATTGTTTACCTACGTTGTGACGTCAGTTTCTCTCTCTGTTTCTATCTCACTGGTGACTTATGAATTTCTTTAAAAAGGGCAAAATGGAGAGGATTTAAAAAATATTTATTTGCTAATTTTGATTAAAATAAGGTATTTTATGGAACACCAAGCATATCAAATTAAAGCTTGATATGTTTTCTTCATATTCATATGAATTTTAATCACGTAAAACCTTTTAGTGAGGAACAGTGAGTGGCACTATAGTACTTTAGATGTCCCACCTTGTGTGAGAGGTTGCGTCATTCAAAATGCGGTTATTTTTCCGCTTTTTAAATTAATTTGTTGATCAGTTATTTTTTATGTTTATGTAAACACACTCTGAACACGTTTCCCTAGTTATTAAAAATAGTTATCTCCCCACCAGAGTTTAGCTCGTACTGTGTGTAAGTTCTATTATACATATTTCGATAGAATCAAGATTTAATTTCATCTTTTTAAATAGTGATTTTTTTACATATCTGTAGGTATCTGTATTCCTACTCTCTACGACATGTTGATGGATGAAGTCTACAAAGCTACAAGGACGTCATGTCATATCTGCCAGGCAATTTCTCCAAATAAGAGGATGTCTTCGCTTTTATCCACCTACATGTCCAACATGCGAACGTTCAATGTCCTTTGTGAAACATAAAGAAAACGTCATGAAATGGAGATGTGCAACTCAAGAATAACACCATATTAGAAAAGAAGGACTCATTCTGGGAAGGATCTCATCTTTCGTATTCTCTAAGTAAAACCCTTTATTTTTCGTACAAAATGACATATATTTTAAAGTCTAAATGTGCCAGAGACAAGTAAAAATTGAAATGAGTACTTAGATCTAAGCTCTATCAAATCATTGCTTTTTATTTTTTCTATACTTCAGTCCTTGTATGTCAATAATGGCTCTGAATCGAAAAAGTGCTGAAAAAATTGAAATCCATTTAGCTCTGAATTTATCACTAACTTTGAAAAATGAATACCATATTCGGAATCAGTGGATAAAACTCTATAAGAATTAGTGAAAATTAGTCCGACCTAAAAAAATTGTTGATTTTTGTTGGCCTGTGTTATCAATCATCCCTCGAAACATAGCAAAATGGAGGAGCTTCAACATTCAGAGAAGAATTGACTTTTATAATTTGAAATTTGTTCCTCTAATGTTATACAAGGCGTCCTCTCATCCATTAATTCCCGAAAAAGTCATTCTCGAGGAGGAAAAATGGCTTCGTGCCTTATTTCACCATCATTATCTTCCATCTATTCAAAGACCAAAACTTTTGCCGGAGGAGGTATTTCTCGCTTGAGCTATATTATACCAAAGGTGTATATGAAAATCCTTAATGAAATTACAAAAAATCCATCTATCGAGTGGAAAAGATCTGTAGCTTATGACGAAATCTACTGGTGGCTTATGTTTGGCTCAGACTTAACTAACCATTTAACTTCACGACTCTCTCGGGTCTGAGGTGCATCTCATCGTATAATATGGAAACTTCACCCATCTACGACACCAATACGACCGTAGATGTCATACGACAAAACGCTCATAAACAATTATATTTTCGAAATATACCTCGACCGGACATTTTAGAGGAAATGGCTATCAAGTTCAGAATTATTACAGTTCATGATCTCTGCAAAGAAAATGTATTTTCTGATGGGAGATTTATGTATCCTTTGACAAGGACTTCTCTGCAACACATTCTTCCGAAGCCATGGCACTTAAAAATGTCTCCTTCATCGCATCAAAGAGAGGTAGAAAAAATAAGTGATAAATATTTGAAAATACTTGGTCTCCCTTCGATTTGGAACAATCGGATTCGACAATCTTTACAAGGTATCCACGACGGAAGAAAATTCACAACTCAGCTGATGACTTCAGCTGAACTTTTATTTTTTTGTAGGCCGTGCTAAGATTGCAGTCGTTGGTTTATCTCAACAATTCATCTATTTGTTGAAGGTCGCGTAGTTAAAATTCTTAAGGACTTCCTACTGCTCAAGCTACCTACCTTCTATATGAATCCTCGAATGCTTGGAAAGGCATTATCCTTTTCGGCCTGGGAAAAGCAACAAGTCTACGGAAACTAAGGTGTTGACCTTCAGTAGTATGAACTCTAAGGCACTGATTTGCCATAAGCTGACCTCCTACGAAACCCTCCATCCTCACGAGCTAAGAAGCATATTTTTATCTGCTGCGGCAAGATATACAGCATTATCGTTGAAAATCCCCTCACCAGACGAAGGAGGAACGTGGACGTCCGTCGGAATGATAATTAAGTCCAAGCCTCTCCATCCAACACCAACGACTTATAAAAAATTCAAAAAGATTTAGTATTTTTTAGTATTTATCATAACTGTATTATGTTTTTTGTTACATTGGTTATGTTTTAGTTTGTAAAATCTTAATAGTTGCTTTGCAAAAAAAATGTTGTGCTAATTTGATAGCTTTTGCCTGATATTATATGTTATTTTATTGTATTCGTTCTACCCCAGAGCAAAAAATTTAAATTAAAATGTTTAATTATGTTTTTATTACGCATTTGCTCTGGTTTTCATGTCTTTATCTATTTTATTTACATAATAAACGAACATGAGAATTTTTAAAATAGGCTTGGTCGTAAATTGAACGTAAAAATTTATGCATGCAAACTATTGTGAAATATATAATTTCAAATCCTTCAGCCCGATTACATATTGGTAATAAGTTAAGTTGTTTGTAGTATGACATCCCTTGTAGCAAAAAAATAATTTCGTAATCCTGAACTACATAATTACCACAGTTCAGAATATATATTTGAATACACATACACACCTTGATTCGTCACAATAAGACGTAATTGGGAGGAAATATATATTCAAGTATGTACGGCATTAAAATACAAGATGTAAGGAAAATAATAATAATATTATGTATTTATCCCCAAGTCAATAATGGAATATTATTAAAAAGGTTAGTGACGATAGGCGAACGGGTCAAATGTAAATTATATAAATTAGAGAAGATTCATCCGTTATGGAGAATTCGTATTGAAATTTAAACTACACAAAGATGATTTTATGACATGCAAACTCTTCAATTGAGTTTATTTTTCATGTATATTTCTTCCTTTTGTACATTTGATAGCAAATGACAATAAAGCAAACATTTTTGTTCGAGCTGAAGAATTGTAATATTTGTTGCAGATTCTCCATGTCTCTCTGCTCCTATTTGTTAATAAGTCCCATTGTTTCTGCTCCTATTGTAGCATATTGAATATAAAGAATTTTATTTTATGAAATACACATCAGTTTTGATCGGATAATCGAAGGTGTTAGTTATTTACTCATTCGGTTATATATTTCATTAATGGAACTCCAGAGAAGTCTTGTACGCAGAGGTTGGGTGAACGTTATATTTATAAGTCCATACTGCTACGTGTTTGTATTATTATTGGCAGTAATAAGTTATGTAACTTCATTGATTCCCATAGGGAATGATTAAATATCTTTGAAAATTAAATTAATATCAGAATAAAGAATTTATGATCATGTGAGCAATATTCATACAAACTATGTAGAGTGCTAATGGAAAAACGCTAAGAGGGAGTCGATCAAGAGGTAAATTTAAAATAATGTAATTTATTCAAATATTGAATTATGTATCCTTGTATATTCAAATCGATGGGGGTGTGAGCAGCGTCAAGCTCCGGGAACATCTCGATGAGATTTTAAAAGGGGGAGAATCGGGTAAGACTCTAAATATCATTTTGTAATATTTTTTACATATGGCTAACATTTATATTTTTAAATATAACTTTTATAATTATTTATAAAAACGGTTCCTTCAATCTCACACTCAATGACATAAAGAGGTGGTAAATTTCTTTATTGTGATATGAAATACCTATCAAATTTTACCTTTAATCATTACTCAAAGCTGTCGAAAATTTTTGCCCAAACAATTTTTATCCCGTTCGTGCTCTTCTCTATAATGGCTCCTCAACCATAGCTATCGATGGATCCGAAAGTGGTCAAATTATTCTAAAAAGAAAGTTGCAGACAAGGATGTCCTTCGCTCCTCGTCTTTTATCACTGCAATGGAAGAATTTATCGCCAAATTGATAAAAAATATAATGGATTGGCGGTGAACTTGGGTGGTTCCTATCACTTCGTCGATCTGTATGCCGATGATGTTACCATAACATTATAAGCTAACTCCGAGGTGCAGTTAGTCAAAAAATTCAACTAATTCTGGAATCTTTGAAAGGTTTGAAAAAACATCGGGTCTGTCCTAAATAAAAAGAAAAAACTTCAATGTTACCAATCGGATCTTGAGTTCCTAAACAAGGTTCGAATGTGCGCCTCTGTAAAATTATTGAAAGAGTGGAATCTCGGCATCAAATGGTGTAGGAATGCGATAGACAAAGGAAAACTAACATCATCTCTGTTCTGCAATTTCAAGGAACATATCACGGTGGGACATCTCAATCTCATGCAAAGAGTGGACTTATATAATTCTTAAGGTTTGTGCCAGTTATATTATACAAAACTACTGCGTCTCCCTAATTGCTGAGGGGATTATTAAGGAAGAAGAAATATGGCTGAATTCTTTATTTAATCCTTCTACGTCCCGGCTTTGAAAAGGAGCGGAAACTCATTGGCGGTGGAATTGAGAATTGGGGAGTTATTCCAAGAATCATGGAAAAAGGGCTTTTGAAGGCATAACCAACAACACTCCCCATTGAATGCGAAGAACGTGGTGAATACAGAGCTGTTTTCTTGGCTTAGTTTGGGATCAGACCTGACCAATGATGTCACATCAGCTATATCTTCGATTTGGGGATGGGCCCAAAGAATTTTGGGAAGAAAAACTCCCCGTTTTTAATCAAAATTAAACCGTGACATATTGTGGTAAGCTGACAAAGTACTTTTTCTAAGAACTTGAGTAGCCCAAGCACTCTTGAAAGAAAGTGCAATCGGACACTGAGACCTATACCATTCAGTGACATAGATAGTCCGGAACCTTTCGGATGGACGACTTTGTTTGCTCTGGCTAGGTCTGCAGCAGACATCGCTTACAATGCCTTGGCATAGAAAATGGGCGGCTCCGTCTGTATAGCTGCCGTAAGAGCGAGAGATTTTCGGCAAGCCTTTATTAAGCTTCGGGTTCTCCCTGATAGTTGGACTCATCGCATTTTGGGTTCACTGCGTGGGATTCAAAACTGCAAACAATTTACAGCGGAATTTCAAATTTCTTCAGGCCTCACAAGATTTGATCGACCTTGCAAAGATTGTGGGCTTTGGTTAAATCAAATTTGCATGCTTTGTTGACTGGCCAGGCGGTCTCGCATAGTAAATAAATTTGAGCCCTCAATATCAGGGCCTAGAAAAAAATGTGCGGTCAGATATTGCAAAGCTACGGTACTGTTTGGTCTCTGCAAAGCTGAGAAGTCAGCTAGGTCGAAAGCAATTAATAACTCCCTTCTAAACGCTAATGGTCTCATCGCGAGGTGCATCACCAATTATGTTACCATCAAAGCCTCTGATTTGAGATCCATCATGATCTCTGCTGCAGCAAGGTATACTGCTTGGAGATTCCCTCACTTTTGGATTCCTCATGGAACGTTAGCGGCGAGGGAGGTGAAATTTTATTCTTTATCCTCACTCTGACTAGGAAGACAATCAGAGAATACTGAAATTTTACAAAGAACTCTTATTGATAAATTTTCGTGTAATTACTGTTTTTATGATTTGTTAATTATCTGTATGTTTTAGATTGATTGTTGAGTGTATCTCATGACTTTATCGCTTGTTTGTTTGTTCCATTACGTTGCTAAAAATCTAAGCTAGAATATTATATGAAAATTTCGCATTAGCATCGTTTTCTTTTAACATTGTATATTTTTTTGGAGCCGTGTGAAAAAAAATATGTTTAATCATTCATAACTTCATTATATATATCATTACAATCTCATTATAGGCATTTAAAAATCATAAACTAACAATGGGAATCAATGAGTCACATAACTCAATACTTCTATTAGATAATACCAACATGTAGCCATATGGACGTCGTAAATAGAAAATTCATCAACCTCTGCTTACAATACTGCCCTGGGAGTACCTCATTAATATTAAATGATTGCTAAGAAATCCTTTTTATCCAATTTTCTTTTAGTTAAAGGTGTTTTTGTTAATCCGTCACTTTAGTATTTTTCGGGTCACGTACACTTCGTCCTTTCCATTGTCCCCTGCCCAAAGTTGTCCCTGTCCAAATCGTCGCCGTGCCCATTCGTCCTTGTCCAATTCGCCTAGACCCAACTCGTCCCTGCCCAACTCGTCCTCACTATTTCCCAAAATTGGGTTACCGCAAGAATTGGCCAACATTGGCCGAGGGCTAGAAACCCCAATACCCCATCACTGTGCTTGGCAGGACCCGAGAGTTCATTAGCGAGATGTTAGAAACCCCAATACCCCATCACTGTGCTTGGCGAGACCGAAAGTCCATTGGCCGAGGGTTAGAAACCCCAATATCCCTCACTGTTCTTGGCAGGACTCGAAAGTCCTTTGGCCGAGGGTTAGAAACCCCAATACCCCATCATTGTTCTTGGCGGGACTCGAAAGTCCGTTGGCGGAAGGTTTGAAAAATCAATACCCTATCACTGTGCTTGGCGGGGGGGGCCTGAAAGTCCATTGGCCGAGGGTTAGAAACCCAAAATTCTCATCACTGTGCTTGACGGAACCGAGAGTCCTTTGCCGAGGGGTTAGAAACAAACCAAATATCTCATCACTGTGCTTGACGGAACCCGAGAGTCCATTGGCCGAGGGTTCCCTGAAGCTAAGGAACTCCTCATGAATGAATGTTTAGGGTTAGTCTTCTTTTCTGGGAATAGTGAGGACGAGTTTGGGCAGGGACGATTGGGTCTAGGACGAATGGGACAAGACGAATTGGACAAGGACGAATTGGAAACAGGACAATTTGGGCAGGGACGATTTGGGCAGGGACAAAATGGAAAGGACGAATTGGGCGGTTACGGTATTTTTCAGTCTTCAAAAATCATACACACTTTTTTTTTTAAATTGGTAACTTCTATTTCTTTATTGACAATCCAACATTCACTTTTTCTGAATGTAAATTGCTACAATATTTTAAGATATTAAAAGTGTATTGCTTTTTTTGCAATTTCAGGGGGGAAAATAATTTATACAAATGAAGCTCATGGATTTGATGATTTGTTTTCCTACATTTGTACAACAATGGCATAAGATAATTGAAGGAGAAACTGACTTAGTCACTGTTTAACTTCCATATTTTCAGACAATTCATAAACAAAGTGCTATTAGCCTCCTGAGTTTTTAACAAAAAAATTAAATACACCGAGTGAAATAAGAAGTTAATTTATTCTGTGTTATCGAAATATACAACAAAAAGCTTATGGTCGATAAGTTACAAGAAAAAAGTCTAATTTGTCAAAACACAATGTTATTGTTTAGAAAATGTTGTACTGTGAAGAACCCGATGCATCACTAGTTATACGTAGCGCCATCTATACTATTTCCCTTTGTATATATTGTTAATCAGTCATAGATTGAGAATAAATAACTATATCCCCAGAAATTTCATTTAATACCCTCCAATTTTTATAGAATTCGGAATAGTTTTTGTACAAAATAACATATAAATTTCGAAGCACATTAATTAAAATGTTGACAATTATTCTTGAAACAAGTTCATTGGTACTTTCATAGTTTTCTTAAATTAAAGTGTGAGTACTCTCACATAGGAGTAACATATTATCAAACGTGTTTATAAATGATATTGAATGAGTCTATTCAAAGGATTTTGTAAATACCATGAATCAAGGCCCATGAGACAAGACACTTAGTGTTCTAAAGGATTAAATTATGAACCCCAATTGATGTTCACAACATCAAAAGCCAAGGTAAAGTAATGCTGAGTTTCAAATGCAATTTTTTTTTAGTCGCGCTCCTTTTCTTACAACCAAACAGCTCAGAGTATCAGATCAAAATTCTAAGTACTGCTTGAGATCATTCAAACGTGAAAAGAGAAAATAAGATGAAAAACGGATTGATATATCGACTCGTTTCCCTATGCAAAAGTAAACTATGAGATTATTTTCAATACAAGTTAAAAATACAAAAAGTAGAACAACTCAAGTTATTTTTCTGATAGAAAAGATTTTTCCACAGCATCAAAATGTGGAATGTCAAATAATTTATTTCTTTTTGGATGAGCTGGACCGTATCTTTGCACATTCTTATTCACGGGGCATGAAAGTTTTTTTCACTCGCGAAAAAAATGTATTGCAAGTAGCTATCTAGAGAAAAACAAATGACAATATATATCTTCCGTGTGCACATAGAGGACAAATATGTATAATCATTGTGTTCACATGAGGGTGGTCTAATTTCATTTTGTCTTGTTAATTAAATTAGACCTACTTGGTAATCATATCCATCTCTATAAATAATAATTAAAGTCTTACACAGCAACAAAATGATTAAGGATACCATAATTGAACTTTTTTTTCTTAAACTTGATGGGTTGAGAGGCAAATGTCGTGAATAAAAAGACAATTATAAAAATGGAATGATGGCATTACTCGTGATAGTTGAGGTAGACTCAAAAATATGAATAAAGTCCTGAAGAACACAAAGTATTCCTTCTTTGAGACTCGGTCCATGTTGATTACGCATCCCTTGAATAGACTATTCCCATTATATCTCTTCAAATTTATTTGTAAAGCATCTCTTGACGCTCTGAAAAGAAAGAAAAAAGGAGTATTTGTTATGTTTATTATAATTGACGACAAATAGATTATCACTTGGACTATGGGACGTAAAAAAAGTTAACTAAAAATTGTAAAAAGGTGAGTTTTAAATAATTATAATAAAAACATCCTCATTAAGATTGGTATTTTGTATTTCATAAAGCAGTGCATGATTACGTTATTCGTTATGATTTCTTCCTTCCTTCTTTCACAATTAACTCGCTAGCCCATTATGGATGTTTACTCAATACCTCGAGTACATTCGGTAGTAGTGAAGATATTTTGAATAACATTTTTAATGTTCCAGGGTATGTTATTTTATTGTATTCCTCTCTTAATTCACAAAGCCCTATTCGACGTGCGTCAATAGAAATCAGTTCCTATCAAGCTTGTGAACGGAACGCAAAATTGAACGGCATTCAGCTGAACGCCTGTTCAATGAACGGAACGCTGAACGGAACGCAACTTTTTTTTAGAACGCTGAACGTTGAACGCTAAAAAAAAAGAGTTTTGCGTTCAGCGTTCAATTTTTCCAAACATTTCAATGTAGTTTTGATTAAGTATTTTTTCTGGGATATAAACAAAGGGGTGAAATATTATGAGAAGAACTTATAAACTACTCTCCCAAGAACTCTCTATAGAATAGTGAAGCACTTTTTTATGCTACCCCAAGTGACCAAAATTTACACACAATTGTTTTCATTTTTTCATGCATTCTTATTACAAAAAAGGAATTTTTCGAAATACTCTTTTCTAAAACAAACGTCGTCACTCTTTTGAAATTTCTTTTCTGAAAAAAAACGTCATCACTTCTTTTCTAAAAAACATCGTCACTTTGTTTGGAGATGTTTTTCTAAAAAAGGGCATCACTTCCTTTCTAAAAAAACGTCGTCACTTTTTTTGGAGATTCTTTTCTAAAAAAACGTTGTCATTCTTTTCTAAAAAAAATAACGTCATCACTTCTTTTTTTAAAATTTCGTCACTTTGTTTGGAGATTATTTTCCAAAAAACGTCGTCATTTATTTTATTTTGGAAATTATTTTCTAAAAAAAACGTCGTCACTTATTTGGGAATTTCTTTTCTAAAAAGACCCTCTTATGTTGTGAATATAGACGTTCTGCGGACCCCAGGTTGGGAACCCCTGGGTTAGATCCAGTCCAAAAAATTATATTATTTGAAAATCGGTTCGGGCTCATTTTTATTATAAAAACCCTAAATAGTACTTCCATTTTTCAAAATTACACAATGTTATTTTTTTAAATATTTGAACGCTGAACGCTAACGGAACGCTGAACGCAAAAAAGCTGAACGCTCACAAGCCTGGTTTTTATTATTACTAGGGATGCAGAATACTAAAAAAGACCTGATCATAACGAGCCTCTTGCCATGAGGTGAAGAATATTACTGAATAACAAACATGTATTTTAAACATCTAAAAATTATAAAATGCAGATAAATTGATTAACATCAGAGTGTGTTAATTGTTTGTTTAATAACTCCTTATGATTTTTTTTGCCTATTTGGTTGATAGAGTTGCATCCGACAGGATATAAATAAGCATTATAGCATTAAAATTAGTCTATCGAACCTGGATCTTATCAATGAGGTAGACCAAAAATGACCATCCCCTCTCGGGATTCGAACCTGTGCCCCCAACATTGAGAGTTGAACACGCCTTAGCACGCACGGCTATCGAGCTCCTTTTTTTATGCCTATATGGTTACATAGAATTGCATCCGATAGGATATAAATAGCATTATATCATTAAATTAGTCTATCGCACCTAGGATCTTATCAATGAGGTAGACCAAAAATGACCATCCCCTCTCGGGATTCGAACCTGCACCCCCAACATTGATTTTTTTATAAAAGCAGAGCTAGTTCTCAAGGTTGAGGGCACAGATTTGCCTCTCCAGAATTTTCTCATTTTTCAACATCATTACAAATATCCTTTGGTCGATTATCTTATTATAGAGCTATAATGCTTAATTATAAGGCCAAAAAATGTTAAAATTAACATATATAAATTCCTAGAGAAAGTAAATAGCTAAGGATATAATGATGCTAAGAAGTCTTAAAAACTTTATAGTCGTTTCACTTGAAAAACAACAATATATTTGTAAAGTGAAATAACTTTGTAAGTTATTTAGAAAAGAAAAAGTTTAGGAATTTAAAAGTTGTAAATTTACAAGTTTTCTTACAAAAAATATTTTTCGTTTTTTTTTCAAAAGGATAACACCAACTCATACATAAAGAAATGTTGTTTCATTTTAAGAGAAGTAAACAATTTTTTGATGAGAAAAATCAATGTTCATATGTTTAACAATAAAATTGAGATATAGGCCTGTCAGAAAGGAGAGAAGGATTGAAGATATATATAGAAGCCAATTTGAAAAAAATCATAACTGTATTGTATATATCTCACTTTTTAATGGCAAAAATTATGAGGCCACACCAGACTTATCGATTGTATTTTATTATGGTGGTGGTAATATTTATTATTACTAATAAATATAAACGGTTCATCTTGTCAAATTTATTGATGATACCTAGCACTATATTGTTTATTGTGCATTGATAAGTGTAAAAAAAACTATCCTTCATCACTTATAGCTAATTCTCAAAAATAAAGAATGATAATTTTCAGAATGGAGTATATCGTATAAGGATACATTCATTTCATCCTCCGATTTTTGCCTATTTGCTTAGATAGAAACGCATCTGACTGGATAGCAATGAGCATTATAGTGTTAAAATTAGTCTATTGAATCTTGGATCTCATAATGACCAAATTATCGTTTTTATGCATATCGTAGATACTATCGCGAGTTCATTTTTATTGCTATTGTTTTACTTTTTATCCCAAGTAAAGTTTGGATATTATCCGTTTATTGTAAGTTCTATTTTAGTTAGCGTTTCATCTTTTTTCGCAAATTTAATAAATTGTTGTTTAAACCAATGGCACAATAAATATTTTTACATCTGTATGTCAGCTCTAGAGTAATCTTAGATTATTATATTCTGAAACTAAACAAAGTGTATGCTTATGCCTAGATATAACATTTTGGTCTGTCCCCGAAACTGATTAATAAATGTCATTTTATTAATTTGTAACTCACTTTTCATTTTTCTATACGTCTTGTAGTTAAAACGATGATCCGTTTATCGTCATGAATGATCATACAAAACACATTCATAATTTTCTTTAGTATAATAATATGAAATATATATCATAGATCATGTTGGAAAGTCTATCCAAAGAATTACTAATCACATGGATCGAGGACCACAAAAAGAGTCAATTAGTACTCGTAATATGATATTTGGTATTACTGTATATATCACCCACATTTTGTTATGAAAGGTTGCGTGAGTGAAAAACGCAAAACACGCAGGGGGTCCAATAGTAGTAAATGCTAGATTGCTTTCTTCTGAGGAAGATAGGGTTAGGAAGTGACCCCTTTTTTATAGAGCGTAGTGTACGTATAGGACAATCGCAGTCTAATGACCGTTTTACATGGGATTGAGGCCGTTGGGCCCAAAGGCCTCAACCCCATGTAAAACGGTCATTAGGCGCGATGACCAACACGATTCAATAGAACGTAGTGTATTAAAAAAACGATTTAAATAAAATTGTCTTAATTCATATGCTGCTTAATCAATTCTCAATAATAAAAATATCATTATACTGTTGATCTTCTGTGCTTTTTATCTCACGCAAACCTTTCTAAAAGACCCTGGGTCCCGATATACAGTATTACCCTCATTTTTTAGTAATCACTTCAATTTTCATTCATCCAATCACATTCGAGAAAGGGATCCCTGACTGTTATCCCTACTAATGCGCATTTATATTTAGATTGCAAATATTACATCAAGGCCCAAAGTGTTAGAAGGCTTACCAGTGTTGTTCACTTCCTGGTATACATTGTTCCTCTTCCTCTGGGGAGTTAGTTTGAGATTTACGATGGCAACCGGATATATCTGAGGCAGACTTGGACAACCTCTTTATAAATCCTTTCTTCAGCATCTTGAGGATTGTTCATGGTGACTCCGCTGCTGGGGTGTTTCATCATACATGCGACCTGGTAGCAAAACATCGGTGACATCTGAACACCGGGCTGAGAGTAAAAGACGGAAACTAAGTGAGGTTGGTAGGGCTTGGATGACTCTTCTGCGGAATCCATTGATACTCTGCGCCAAAATTCTATAAGGGACAAAGAAAAGGTGGATGAATTAAATGATAAAATATAGGAGTTTTATGAAATATTTTGTATTTGATCACCTGGGTTGCTTATCATAACAAGCTTTTGTACAAAGATAAGAGATAAGTTTAAATTCAATCAAATAAGGTTGCGTTAGAAATACAATTGTTGCGAGAATTCTATATCAAAAA